>JANAVB010035017.1:3122393-3594893 GCA_029216955.1 Iris pallida
ACCAATTGAGAGAAGATCTTTCTAAAGAAAAGAAAAGTCTTCAATCTGCACAAATCAGAATGGAATCACTCACTTCTGATTATACTAAGTTATATGGCACTTCCAAAAAGTTGGAAATTAGGTTAGAAAAACAGCCTGAGCCTGCTGCTTCCTATCCTAACACGTGTCACTTACCGAGAATTCGGAACATTCCCAAGCCAAACACTGTCAGACCAAACCATATAAAACCTTTACCCCAAAAGGTTAAGCCCAAACATGATCATAGATATACATTCTTCTATACTAGAAAACCCAAACCTACCAACCATGCACACCACTCAGCTTTCAACACTCAACATGCACAATGTCATTATTGTGGCCTTATTGGTCATATATCATCTGCATGTAGAATGAGAAAGCTTGTAGATTTAAATATTTATGCTTGGATACCTAAAGCTAACAATTCAGGACCCTACAAGAAATGGGTACCAAAGGTTTCATCTGCAAACTGTTTTGTAGGTGGAACACCCTTTACATGCTAGAAGCAAATGGATCCTCGACAGCGGTTGCTCACGGCATATGACCGGTGACGCTACCCTATTTGCAACACTGTCGAAGAAGAAGAAGGAAGGTTATGTCTCCTTCGGTAATAATTTGAAAGGGTATATTATTGGTATCGGTGATGTTGGTAAGTCTCCCTATCCCGTAATTAAAGATGTCTGTCTGGTTACCGAGTTGAAACATAATCTGCTCAGCATAAGTCATCTAGCTGATCATGGTTATGGTATCAATTTTGGCAAAGACAAATGTACTATAGTTGATAGCTCAACTGGTAGTACTATCTTTGAAGGAATCAGGGAAGACAATATATATGTTTTCTATCTATTGGAAGAAGCTAACATTTCAGGTAGATGCTTAATGGCCAAAAGTGATGAGAGTCATCTATGGCACATGAGACTCGGTCATGCAAACATGGATACAATTTTAAGATTATCCACAAAGAAGATAGTACGCGGTTTACCAGACATAACATTCAAGAAGGATTTGGTATGCAGCCAATGTGAAAAGAACAAGGCTACCAGATCCACATTCAAGTCTGTAAACGCAGTATGTACTACTAGACCTCTACAATGGCTACACATGGATTTATTCGGTCCTAGCAGAGTTGCTAGCCTCGGAGGTAAATTATATGCATTTGTAATTGTAGATAATTTTTCTAGATACACGTGGGTATATTTCTTGACACGCAAGAATGACGCATTATCCGAATTTGTCGCCTTTTGCAAGAAAGTACAAAATGAAAAAGGTTACATGATCACTCGTATTAGAAGCGATCATGGAGGCGAATTCGAGAATGCTGATTTCGAGCAATTTTGTGACACACACGGTTTCATATACGAGTTCTCCTGCCCTAGAACTCCACAACAAAATGGAGTTGTGGAACGTAAGAACAGAACTCTAACCGAAATGGCCAGAGTGATGTTAAATCAATTTAGCCTACCCAAATACTTCTGGGCTGAAGCTGTCAATACAGCTTGCTTTGTGCTCAATAGAGTTCTAATTCGACCCAAATCGAAGAAGACTCCATTTGAGTTATGGTTTGATAGAATTCCTTCAGTTTCATACTTTAAGATATTTGGCTGTAAGTGCTTTATTCTTAATACTAAAGACAACTTGGGAAAGTTTGACGAAAAGGCCGATAAAGGTATATTTCTAGGTTATGCGGCCAAGAACAAAGGGTACAGAGTCTTCAACAAATGTACCATGATCATCGAAGAATCAATCAACGTCACTTTTGATGAAATGAACCAAATGACTCTCGATGATAGTGATGAAGATCTGCCTACATCAAGCTCAACATCAGCTGAACAAGAACCAAGCTCTGCACTAGCTGAACCCCCTAGAGGAGATCCAGGAACCAGCTACCTACAGAGTCTACCGAAGAGGTTAAAATTCACAGCTGATCATCCACAAGATTTAGTAATTGGTGACATTACCAAAGGAGTAAGCACTCGATCATCCAGTAGAGATATTGTTTCTAGTGTTGCATTTATTTCACAGCTAGAACCTAAATCTATTGATGAAGCATGTAGTGATAGTTTCTGGATAGATGCCATGCAAGAGGAATTGAACCAATTCGAACGGAATCAAGTTTGGGAACTTGTTCCCAAGCCTATTGATCATCCGGTCATTGGCACCCGTTGGGTATTCCGAAACAAACTGAATGAGGATGGTTTAGTAACTCGTAACAAGGCTCGACTCGTAGCTCAAGGATACAATCAAGAAGAAGGTATCGACTACGATGAGACTTATGCCCCAGTTGCGAGATTAGAATCCATTCGCATGCTATGTGCATTTGCATGTTTTTATGATTACAAACTTTTTCAAATGGATGTAAAAAGTGCTTTTCTTAATGGCTTTATAAAAGAAGAAGTTTTTGTAGCACAACCTCCGGGTTTCACGGATTTCAAAAATCCTGACCATGTTTTCAAGTTGAAGAAAGCCTTATACGGTTTGAAACAAGCCCCTCGTGCTTGGTATGATCGTCTAAGCTCTTTTCTACTTGACAACGGTTTTTCAAAAGGAAAGGTTGACACTATACTTTTTATTAAATCTTTTAATGGTAAGCTGCTTTTAATTCAAATCTATGTTGATGATATCATATTTGGATCTACTGATGAATCTCTTTGTCAAGAATTTTCTAAGTGTATGCAGAATGAGTTTGAGATGAGCATGATGGGAGAGCTGAAATTCTTTCTCGGATTGCAAATCAAACAAACCGACAATGGGACGTTCATTAATCAAGCCAAGTACACAAAAGATTTGCTAAAGAAGTTCGATCTGGACAATGTCAAACCTATTGGCACTCCGATGGCAACTTCAACAAAGCTTGATTCTGACGAACAAGGCAAGCCAGTCGACACACGTAAGTATCGAGGTATGATTGGTAGTTTACTTTACTTAACTGCTAGTCGTCCAGATATAATGTTTAGTGTTTGCCTGTGTGCACGTTTTCAAGCTAACCCAAAGGAATCATATCTGTCCGCAGTTAAGCGTATCTTCCGATACCTTAAGGGCACTTCTTCTGTCGGCTTGTGGTATCCCAAAACTAAATCCTTTGACCTTATTGGTTATTCGGATGCAGATTTTGCTGGATGCAAGGTTGATAGAAAAAGTACTAGCGGCACATGTCATTTCTTAGGCAATGCTCTAGTATCTTGGTTTAGTAAAAAGCAAAATTCTGTAGCCTTATCAACAACAGAGGCTGAATACATCGCCGCAGGACGTTGTTGCGCTCAGATTTTATGGATGAAACAAACCCTAGAAGACTTTGATTTATTTTTCACACATATTCCCATTTTCTGTGATAACACAAGCACCATTAATTTGACTAAGAATCCTGTATGTCATTCTCGTACTAAACATATCGAGATTAGACATCATTTTCTTAGAGATCATCATCAAAATGGAGATATAAACCTTGTGTACATAGATACTGAAAATCAATTAGCTGACATCTTCACTAAACCTCTAGCGGAAGATCGTTTCAATTATTTACGTCGAGAATTAGGAATTTTGGACGTCAATAATATTAATTGATTTTATTTTATGATTATATATCATTATGCAAAAACTGTGTTAGAGACAAGCTAATAAAGAGTCTGTCTGTCACCACAACTACGGTTGAAGCGAAGCGGTACTTAAGAGTTCCCCGGTGAACCTCCGCCAGCTGGGACAGTACTCCTACAGCTAATCTGAGACAGTCAATGTGTAACGATATTTAATTCATAAAATATTATTAATTATGTTATTTGAAGACTAAAATAACTAATCTTTGAATTAAATATTTACGAGTCAAGAAAAAGAAGTAGCAAAAATCAACCTGAAAGAACCCTAGGCGAATTCGGCCAGAACTCTGACCGAATTCGGCCCAAGTTCGGTTGAGGGTGTATATGTATATATACAGAACCCGAGAGCTTCTTCTCTTCCATTGCTTCCAAACTTTCAAACAGCAGCACCAGCCGCCCGAAACTCCTCCAAACCCTAGGTATTCACCAACCCATTGCTTCCTATCTACTTGGTGAAATCCTTCCAAATTCTGGAATCGTGCTGAGATCGTTCTTCTCTACAACATATCCAATTTTGTGAGGTATAACTCCATCTTTCTCCACTTTCCATTAGTGCTTTTTTATTCCAATGGCACCTAGATTTAATCCCTTCAAGAGGAAGAAGAAGGCCACTCCTAGTGAGGAAGGATCCTCTTCGAATCCTCATACTGATTCACTGTTTTCGTCGATCCAAACGAGCGACGGCGCTTTCGATGGGTTCTTCTTTCAAACCCTCGATCAAGCCTTATTATGGTACGGTGACTTTTCCACCCGATCCATATGCGGCGACGCTCCAATAAAATGGACGGTATTTTCTGATCATCGTCACTTATTTGAGGCATTAGGGTTACACTTATTTGTTAAACTGTGCTTCCCAATAGCTACTAATGCCATTAGATTGTTCTATTGCAATCTCGTAGTAAACACTTTTGACGTGAGCACACGTGTTGGAGGCATTGAAATTGATTTCAATGATGTCCTCCTAGCGGAGATTCTTGGTATTCCTAATGAAGGTGAACCGCTAGTTGACATCACAGAATTCGATTTCCCCGATGGCACTACACTCACGAGTTTCAAAGCGGAACTCTGTGCACCTGACAGAGTACGTTCTGGAAAGTTCAAGGCTAACAACCTGAACTTGTTTAACTACGAATTGCATCGCATCATCTACTCTACTCTACTTCCCAAATCCACTTCCAAGGATGATGTGACTTCGCTTGAGCTGTCCGCCATGTACCATATTATCAAGGGGATTCCTTTTTCCGCCCCTAAGACTATCATTCAGATGATGGGACGTTGTCGTGCTAGAGATCGAAATCTCTCTTACGCGATGATTCTCCCTCGTATCTTTCAGCGATTCGAGATCGATCTATCGACTTGTACTCAGGACTCTGAGCCCAAGTTTCTCCAGCTATCTCGTCGCAGCCGGACTGCTTCAGCTCCACCTACTGCACCTCCTCCACCACATCAGCCGTATGCCATGACTTTTGAGGGCATACATCAGCACTTATCAGCTTTGCACGTCTCGATAACGGACATGGCTCGCGAGCGTGAGTTTCGCGATGTCACCCGTTACCAGGCGATGGCAAACTCCTTGGCCGATCTGCGTTTTGCCCAGACTGGTCACTCTGCTGCTTCCATCCCTCGAGATCCAACTTTTTCGGGTTACCGCTGTGAGGATGAGGCTGTTCATGCCTACTTCCAGCCAGGTAACGCCTATGATTGGTATCGTGCTCCTCGAGATTATGTCGGTGAGTTCTATGCTGGCGCCCCTACTCATCCTACTGGCGCTGGTACTTCTGGTGCTGGTACTTCTGGTCATGCTGGCCACGCTGCTGATGATATTGATGAGGATAGTGATGATGAGATCTGATTTGATTATTAGTGATATTCTATTGTATACTTGGAAATGCTCCGACATTCCAAGTTTTTATCATTTACTTTTTATCAGTACTTTGTAGTTTGCTATCAGTACTTTTTATCTTCATGGACATGTTTATGATGTTTCATTTATGACATCTCAGTTTATTTCAGCATTTTATTTAAGCACTATCTCTTTATACTGCTTCCTCATTTTAAACTGCCTGTGAAATAGCATGCCTGAGATTTTTTTTATGTTTTTGAAACAATACATGCCTGTGATGATAATTTGTAGAACTTTACATGCCTGTGATGCTATTTCTCTAATTCTTATACTATATTTCTTTTATTTGTTTTCTCACTATTTGTTACTTCTGCATTTAATGCGGGGGAGCCTTCTGCATTTAATGCGGGGGAGCCTTCTCTTGTGCAATTATTTTGCTAAGTGACAAAGGGGGAGAAAATTAAAGGATCTAACATTTTTTTTGAGTTAAATACAGGTTATGAACAATTTCTACTTTTTGATATTTTTCGAACTAGCTTAATGTTATATCATTCATAGTTTGTCAATTATCAAAATGGGGGAGATTGTTGGCCCATTGGTCATATGGTCAACCTGATTTTAATAATTGATCAAAACTCTGTCTGGATATACGAAGCTTGTTGGGACATCTCAGCTTCTTGGACATAAGCAAGATTGGATATTCACTCCGTTCAAGACTGAAGATCTGTTTGCCTACTTGAGTCTGTTTTTCCTATGCAATGTAATTTTCTCTTTATTTGAGTCTAGGAATACATTGTACACCGAGTCGTACTGGCAAATAGGCTATCCCCAAAATAGTTCAAAATATTTTTAAAATGACCTATCAAAATGTTTACAAAAAGGTTTTAAAAAAAAAAAGGTTTTCAAAAATCACCAAAAACCTATTTTAAAACCCTAACCTAACCCTGACAGAACTCGGCCAGAGTTCGGCCAGAGTTCGGTTGGTGGCCGTTTGATTTTTGAATCCTCTGGAACTTGGTCCTCCTGCAGTTGCGGATTTGACTGAGATTTGCTCATAGAGTTCTGCCCGAATTCTGCCCGAATTCTGACAGAGTTCTCCTTTTGGAATTCCTATAAATAGAGAAGGATTTCGATCATTTCAATTCACCAATTCACTTTCAATCTTCTCTCTATCTAAAAAGCTTTCTGCCTTCCAAAGAGTTTTCTAGAGCTTTCATTTTCAGATCCCAAGTCAGTTACAATCCTCTAGTCGATTTGCCAGTGCGGTACGGTCTAGAAGTTTCTGAGAGATTGTAATTAGAAGGCTTGATTGAAGAATACCTCTTCACATTTGAAGTTGGACGAGTTCTTCGTATCAAAGCTCGCGTTGTAGAAGTTGCAAGGACTTCGTAAGAAAACTTGCGGTTATTTTTCCTATAGTGGATTCAAACTGGTAGCAAGAGTTCTACCGACTGGATTAGTCCTCAACAGAGGGATACCAGTATACATCGCTGTCTTTGCGTTTGCTTTCTGAACTCTGCCTTTACATTATTTCTACTGTGATTATATACTGTGATTGTGTTGCTAACATTTTTTAATTAGCATTATTCCGCTGCCAACTCTATTCACCCCCCCTCTAGAGTATTACGCTTTACTATATCGTTCCTACACACACACACATATATATATATATATATATATATATATATATATATATATTCTCATGTCCCAATATAAAAATCAAATTCTATATCAAGACCAACATTTAGATTCCTACCAAGATTGCAAAGTAGGTGATTGATGTAATCAAGACAGTTTTATTATTTTTTTTAAAAAAATAATACAAGAAATAATGGCAAGAATGAAATAATGATAAAATCTGTTCTGCTTATTTGTTTAAAAGAAGGAACCATTTTGAAATCAGATCTATAATATCAAATCCAAGATAAGGTCTAGCAAAAATCATCGATTCATTGTATTATGAAAAAATTCATAGCAAGAAGTTACACAAAGGTTTATAATAACAGCTAAAGCTACTCCTACTCCTAAGTTAATAATGAGAAGCAAACAAAACAAAACAATAAATTTTTTTTGAAGGACTGAAACAGAAGTAGAGAAAACATGTTCAAAAGCATTTAAGGTACAATCTGATAATCATATGCGTCTATCCAAAATTACTCTAAATCCTCGTCATACTAGTAAGCAAGGCTACGATAATCACAGAGTCCTCGACTAAGGCACATACCTCTAGAATCATGGTATTTAAAATTTTTGCGATGCCGCTAGCTTAGCTGCGAAAACCTTAAATTCCCACACCCGAGAAATATATCCAAAATCAGACTATATGTCCTCACCATGCTGGCTAATGTGACTGTAGAAGACTAGATTCCATAACTGAGATAACCTAGCCCATATAATTTCATCTTGACAAAAAATTAAATCAACAATGGATAACAAAAATCAAATTCATTAACTAACCAAGAAAGGTAAATATAAACTGTTAGAATCAAATTTTGAGATATTTTATAATGAGATTCTCAAGGGTCATCCCAGGAATCTCTCAAGGAATCCTAACTGTGATTGAGTGTCACGACCCGGTCCCAATTTTTTGGGTCGAATCGGATCATGCCCAGCCTGCACCATTGTTGAGACGGCGACAATAAGCTGTATCACTCATGCAGGTAATCAACAACACAAATTCTAATTGCCACAACTTTTAATATTTTGATAAATAAAACTTGTCCAAACACAAAGTTTCAAATACAACCCACAACTGAAATAAAATAATTGTCTTTCATAATATCATAAATTGGAAATAAGACTAATTAGCAGTCTCCTCATCATTATTCTCTGGTAGAACAGCCGGGTACAGCTCAGGGTCATAGTAACTACTAATCAGTAGCTCTGCATCATCAATAGGACCTAAAAAATATAGTCTCCAGTCAGGAGGAAGCAAAGTACAATTCATGATATTTTAACAATTGAAATAATAATGGAATTATGCACTTTTAAACAATTTGAAATCAATAGTTTTCTAGCAGTTAAAACAGTGTGATGTGAATAGGCAATGAATATGACCGGATTGGGTTGTACAGTTGTATCCTATTGATACGATATGGCTTATCCCCGTGTGTATGAGGGGTAAGCTAACACAGTCATTATACTATTTTGGATGTGGTCATACTCATTACACTACTCCTCCAGTACCCAACAGTTAAACAGTCAATGCTCTCAGAGAGAGTTCCGTGTTGCCTCGTGGTTTAAATTTGCAATAAAACTATTACTAAATAATTGTAAACTACCACAAACTGTACTTGCCTTGGTTTGACTGGAATGAGGGTAATGTCTCCGAGATGAATTTCAGACTTGTCCTCGAAATCCTACAATCGAGAAGTCTATCTTAGATTCGAAAGTTGTCATGCTAGATGTGCTAGTTACAATCTCTAAATTGTCCTAGTCAATTTTAATTTTTATTATACTAACACAAACAAAAACTCGATTATCTAATGCGTTACATTTAATTATGATGGAAAGATCATTTTATATTTAATTTCGGAAAAACTTTGTATTTATCGGTTTATTGGCAAAACTTGGTATTTTATAATTTATATAATAAAACTACATTTTTCTTTAAATGAGAAAAACGTGAAACTTGTTTAAATAATAACTTGTAATTTTTCCTAACTTATTTAATGTGAGAAAACAATATTGATTTTCTATAAAAATAATTATTTTACTATTTTACGTGTTTACGTCAACCACAACCATAAAATAATAAAAATTTAACTAACTTATTACAAACCACAGAAAATAATAAAACTGGGCTTATGCCCTTACAGATCATTTTACATGAATTAAAATAAGAAGGAAAATATTAGTTAGTCCCTAAAAATCCTACAATTTAATTACAAAATAAACTAGTAATTAAATTAAATTAACTTAAATTTCGAGTCTCAGACTTGGTCCAATCGTCAAAATAGCTAATGCCTCAACGTCCGGAAACCCCGGTTTCGTTTGCATTTCGCTAGGGCCCATGGACCGGTATGGTCGTTGCCCGAAATCGAAAACCAAGTTAATAAATCTTTTGCAAAAGCCGGTTTTGGGAATTATAGATTTTATAGAAAATCTCCTTTTAAAAATATTTTCTGAAAATTCGGACAACATTCCCTCTGTTTTCGGGATAACCCAAAACTGGGAAAATGCCAAACCAAACACCGATAACTGTCCCAAACCAGGGAACACAAATTTTCCAACCAAAATAATATTAAACCCGAAATCGAAACAGCAACACGTTTCCGAAAAATTTGGAAACCGAACTAAACTCGGAAATTCCGAAAACCCACATAACCAAAAACCAACAGAAAGATTAACCACTCAAAACCAATAATCCAACCACAGCACGAATACATCAAACCAGAACTACTTCCGAAATGAACTTCGAAAACAACTGAAACCGCAATCGTCTAAACCGAATCCCGTAACGGGATCGGGGACCATATCATCATCGACACACGGAAGGGACGAACTACTATGATTATTAGAAATTACCCAATATCCGTTGGTCGGGGAGCCGCGGGATAACTCGGGAACGGAAACGGAAATGCTGGACAGCGGGATCGGGGTCGGGAACTCGGAGAAGCATCGCGAAGCTCGGGAAGCTCTGGCCCGGAGGGGACAGCGCCGGAAAGCCACGCGGAGGGTGGCCCGGGTCGGGATCGGCCTGGGTGGCCGCGACGAGGGTCAGGGCGGAGGGGCGCCGACGTCGGGCCGTCAGCGGGGGCTGGCGCGGAGCCGCTGGGTGGTCGGCCTGGGTCGGGAACCGCCGGGATCGACTGGCCTGGGCGGCTGCGGGGGTCACCGAGGTAGGCGGCCTCGGGAGGGTGGTTCAGCGCCGAAGATCGCCGGGAGGAGCGCGGGTTCGCCGAAATTTGGGCTAGGGCACAGAGGGTTTGGAAGTTGTGATGAATGAGAGGATGAAGAGTGGGTTTTATAGGTGAAGGGGGCTTGGGGTTACCGGAAGAGGAGGGGGCGACCGTTCGGGGAGGCCGGCAGTCGCCGGAGTGATGGCGGTGGCAGCGATTTCGGGAGAGGAGGAGTCGGGAGGCCGGCGGCTGAGCAACGTATAGAAAGGAAAGGTTTTCCTTTCCTGATAAATGAGAGAGAGAGTTAAGAGAGGATTAAATGAGTTTAAAAATAAAGAAGTGTTTAATTAATAACAAATATTTTTCTTTTCTTATGAAAACTCAATAAATAATATATCAAGAATATTTCTGATTTCGAAAACCAAAATTTTGCTTGGATTCGAACTTGGGTTCAGGAACAGGTCCGGGACTTGGGAACGGGTTCGGAATAGGCTCAGGATGAGAACTGGGTACGGATTCGAGTCAGGCCAAAAATCTATTATTTGGTTTTAAAAATAATATTTATATATATATATGATTTTCGGGACGGGTCAGGGCCAACAGAAAATCCAGAAAATAATTTTTTTCTAAAATATAGTTTTTTTTCATTAACAATAATTTATAAAATAAACTTTTACAGGTTTTATCTTAAACTAAAAAATTCCTGAAATAATAATTTTCTAAAAAAACAATTTTCCTAATTTAACAACTAATAATTAATAATAATAATTTAAAATATTCAATTAATTTAACTGAAAAAATTATGGGTTTCACATTGAGTACCTTCAAAAATACATCCTAATCCTACTACAGGCTGTAGTGATACTCTAGTTCGAATACCACTACACAACTCGACCTGCATGGGCCACCACTAAAAACGTGTCACGACTCGCACCCTAGAGTAAGGGCACAAGAAGTGGGTACGTCCAACCTACGTCGCAGTGTCGGCGGTAGAACGCTGTCGTAGGTCAATCATCGAACAATATAAGGTACCTGTACAGTATATACACTCCGAATGGAGGTGACATAGCAAATACAGTCACAATCACATCTAAGGTAGAATACGATAAAAGATAGATAAATAAAACTGAAATCCATAAGAGTTACAGCAGATAGAAGTCCAAATGTCTAAGATATCATAAATCTGAAAAACCTCTCAAATCTCAAATACAGTAATCTATAAAGTAAATACAACTCAAGACAACTGAAAATAAAATAAGAAAAACTCTAGCTATCTACTCCAACCTCTACTGTGTCTCCTCTAGGCTAGCAGATAACCTCCAAGCTATTTGTAAAATTTATCAACAGGTCCAGTCAGGACGGGAACGAGCACAATACATCTCATGCAGATCATAACAGGTTAGAAAATATAAACATACAAGAGAGTACGATACATGAAATTGAAAGAAAGTACATGATGTAAATAGAAAGATAACTGTAATAGAAATATCTACTATAAGTAGAGGGCTACCAGTGACTAGTGATTTAGAGTACAAAGTCGACATGTGAACAGCTGGATTTGCACATGAATATACTAAAGAGGCGTACATGGTTATACTACTTTAGAATTATTCACATGACTATTTATACTCTCCCATACCCCAATCAATACATAAGAATCCAGACAAGTTATGTTACGTACATGATTTTCACATGAAGGCCCATAGATGGGTGTACATAAAGTATACATGAGGGCTCAGAACTGAGTGCACATGAATTTCACATGAAGGCCCATGAAGGGTACACATGAAGTATAGGTTATACATAAAATACACGAGAAACATGACCAAACATGAGAGCACATGAGAGTACACGAGCGAGCATGAAGCACATGAGAAACAAGAATAACATGAGAGCGAGGAATACATGATGTACATGAAACACACGACATGATGTATCCGATGCTCCTGAGGGGGATAACATCTCAATGTAGGGATCCATATAGTACCAATCTGTGATAACATCGTGACAGCATCAAATAAGGTAAACTAGAGTAGGAATATAATCCTAAACAAGTTATGAAATGATCAGAGAATGTACTCGCCTGATAACCTGAACAGCTGATAGGTATAGAGGTCCAAACTGAAGCCACAGAGTCCTATTTAGAGCAACACAGGTTACAAGGTGTTCAAGATGTAATAAATGATGTTTTATAAGCAATCTATATTATTCTAGGCTCTTCTAAGTCAAGTCAACTCTTGGTCAACTCTGGTCAACAATCTAGTCAACCTAGGTCAAGTGTTGACTTACAGTTGATTTTTGGTCAACTGGTCAACTCTGGTCAAACAGGATCAACTCTAGTCTAATTATTAAAGATATAAAGTTGTACTTCGTTATTCGTACATCGAAACTTACGACACGCAAAACGAGATAAGATGATCAACGATAAGGTTAATAATCTTATTATAGTGATCCACATGTTCATCTTGTCAATTTCAGCGATGTGAGATCTCTGGAATCGACTGATCTCAGTTTCGTTGTACTAATCCTGAAATACGAACATTATAAGAATTAAGTATAATAAAAGGTGATACATAGACAAAATATCAACAAACATTGTCCTACGATGAAATAAATATCGCCAACGTGTCAAGAATGATCAAATTAGCTAGGATAGCCTACCCATCGGTCCAATTTGGACACAAGAGCAAAAAGGTAATTTTGGATCAAAAATGGTATCCGTGTCAAAGCCATTTTGCACCAAAAAATGTGCAAGAAAACAAGTCTACAAAATATAACAAATTATATGTCCACAAATCCAGAATGACGATACGAACCCAACGGTATATCTGAAATTGGATTCCGTTGACCCGATCTCAATTTGGTCCGTTGACCAGAACATTGGAATTCCGGTTTGCACAGAAATGCGTGTAGGAGCCAATGTTCTCAAAACTCAGCAAATTATATGTCAACAAGTCCAGAATGATGATACGAACTCAACAGTATATCCGAAATTGGATTCCGTTGAGCCGATATCAAAATGGCCCGTTGACCAGGACCGTATGGCCCGTTTTGCACCGAAATGCATGCCAGGGCCCACGTCCTCTAAATCTAACAAATTATATATGAATCCATGCCAGATCGATGCCATGAGTCTACTGGTGGTGTCAAAAATGAAATCTGGAGTCCCGAGTTCAAAAATAGAATTTTACAAGTTGGAAATTATGAATTCGGACGACCAACTTTAGCGTCAAATTCAACCAATCAAACAAGCTCACTATGAAACGAAACTGGAGGGGTAGAAAGAGGGTTATACCCGCTGTGCATAGGAACTAGTAGTACGCCAAACAGAGCTGCGGTACAGGAGGTACGAGCCGACGAAGTTGTCTCCACAAAATTGTCCAAAAAATAGTACAATTTAAATGGTCAACTTGGTGGCCGGTTTTGATGTATCAAACGATAAAATCAACGGACGAGACTAGAGGGGAGTGAAGAGGGACATACCAAGATTGTGACGGAGCAAAGAAGTCGTCGATCCAACGGTCGAATTGTCCAAAAAATCTGTGCGAAGTTGCTGCACTGAGGTTCACTTTCAAACTTCGATTCCGAGCTCGCGCCTACGGGATTTCGTGCCAAACGCACGAATCGGCTATGCATCATGCCTGGAAGGAAGAGGGTAGCAAGGGGAAGCTCGTCGAAGTTCGCCCAGCCAGGGGGAGCCCGGCCACGGCGGCACACGGCTACGACGGCGGCGCCTTGCCGCGTGGCTGCTACTGCGACTGGTGCTACGCTGCTTGCTGCTGCTACTGCTGCTCGCGGTAGCGGGACAGCCAGCGGCGACAATAGCACGTAGGAGGGAGGAGGAGGCTGAAGGGAGTATTGGAGGTGGTAGTATTCGGCTATGGAGGGGGAGCTCGTGAGCTCAGGAAGGAGGAAGGGGAAGGTGATGGTGATGGCTTGATCATGATGGTGATGAAGAGTAGGTGTCGGCCATGGAGGGGAGCTCGGGAAAGCTGGGGTGGCTGTTGGTGGTGGAGCTTGTGGTGTTGCGATGGAGAAAGAGGAGAAGAGGAAGCTCGGGTTGGTTGTTGAAGAGGAGGATGAGGAGGAGTGGTAGTGAAGTGGTGATGGTGTTGACAATGATCATGAAAAAGGAGAGGAGAGGAGCTCGGAAAGGAGCTACTGAAGAAGAAGGAGAGGAGTGGGCTGAGGTAGTTCGGCTGTGGCTTTGAGGAAGAAGGAGTGGGGAGGAAACTAAAGGAAGAGAGAGAAAGGTGATGTTGTATTAAGAAGGAGAGAGAGATGTGTGCTGTGAGTGAAAATGAAAGGGAAAGAGAGAGAAAGAGATTCTCTACATTGAAGTTAGGGTCGGCCACATGTGGGGTAGGGGTTTGTGTGAGTATATTATGAGAGAATAAAGGGTTAGGATTGGTTGGGGTAGATCAAAGGCTAGGATTTTAAATGGGGATTAAGTCATCTCTTAGGGAATTAAATCAAGGGGTTATCCATAAATGTTTTAAAAATAGGTAGAGTAGGTATTTAATATTTTTTAAGGGCAATGAGGGTGAGGGTGTCATGATGGAGGGTAACATGAAGCTGGACTGGATTTGGTTGAGCCGGGTCGGGTCAAAATCGGACATGGTGAAATAATGAATTATTTTTAGGTGTTTATGATCATGGATAAATAAGTAGCATGTGGGGGCTCTAATAATGGGACACAAGTGTCATGTGGGTAGTAGGCTTCATGTGGGCCATGTTCATATTTTGGGTCGAGTAGGTTGGATCGATGTCGGGTCCCAAAATTAAATTGGATATCAGGTCACAAATTACGGTAGATAATTAATTGGCCTAAATTGACCCAAAAGTTGTGCGAAGTAAATGATGTACAAGATGGTGTGTCTGATTGGGACACAAAGGTCATGGGTGAAGGGTGTCTCGAGTAGATCATGCATGAGGAGTTGGTTTCAAGAAAATGACTAGTCTGGTGCTCCTAAATTAAAAGTCATGATAACGTGCATATGATGATCAAGGAAAAGAGTAGGAAATCAATTAATAATTAATCAACGATCAAATGGTCTAAATTGACCTGAAGTTGTGTGAAGCAAAAAGAGTACAAGAGAACAAGTTTGAGTGGAACATTATATACCAAAATGAAGGTAATCCTGTCCACTACAAAACTCATGAAAAAAGTTTCCAGAGATGAACATCCTTGACACTCCAAATATCAAAGGCACGGAAAAGTACATTCAAGGATAGAAATAATCAAAATGAAATATTTATTAAGAAAAATAATTCAATCAGAAAAAAAATCAACCCGAAATTCAGGGTGCTCACAAGTGATCTTTCCAAGATCCTCCAAACTACAAGACGCATGATCTTAGCATGTCCTCTAGCGTCTGAATAGTCCTTTCTGACTACCTGTCGGTTTGCGGATGATATGCGATGCTAAACTTTAGCTGAGTCCCCAAGCTTTTCTGTAAACTCTTCCAGTAGTAGGAGGTGAACCGACTGTCTTTGTCTGATACGATGTTGACTGGAATTCCATGAATCCTATAGATATGTCGCATATAAAGAACTGCTAAACTCTCGGTGGATGAACCAATCTTAAAGGGAATAAAATGGACAGACTTGGTCAGTCTATCTATAATTACCCAGATTGTATCCTTTCCTCCTTGGGATCTAGGTAATCCGTTACAAAGTCCATGGTGATATGCCTCCATTTTCACTCCAGAATGGGAATCGGCTGTAGAAGAAGAATTTGGAGATAAAACATCGCTTATAAGCGATTAAGAATCTCGTAAAGGGGACTCATCAGTGTTGATAAGCGGAGGCGGACCTACTGACTTACACTCGTCCCGGAAAGTGGGTATGACGGCGGGCGCTGGATCTAAGCGGTGCTCTTGAGCAGAACTCTCAAGAAAGTAATCTGGCCCAGATGCTAGAGTCGACAAAAGGAGGGGGTATGGTAGGTTTAGCAACTGGTTGGCTGAAAGTGGGTCGGAGATTGGACCTGAAAGAGAAGTAGGTGAAAGATATGGATTGGCTGGAGAAAATAGAAAATTGGATTCTTGGAAAACAACATCATTAGAGGTTAAGTCATACAATTTGTAATCTTTTTGAAAAACAAAAAACTAATAAAATGCATTTGCGAGCTCTAGGGGAAAATTTACAATGCGATGATAATGGTAATATAGTAGCAAAATCAAGGCATCCAAACACGCGAAGATGTTGATAGGTTGGAGGATGACCAAATAACCGCTCATAAGGAGACGTTGGAAAGCATGAAAGAGGGCAATCTATTAATGAGATAGGCTGTAGTTAATATGCATTCACCCCAAAACTCAATGGGAATGTGAGACTGAAAACGAAGAGCATGAGCAGTATTGATGAGATCCCAGGCTGTAATCTTTGTTGCGTGAATAACCAGATGTACTGTTCTTAACGTATCTTGACGTCCTATGCAATCCTTAACGTGTCTTTGATCATTTTCACTTTCTCTGCTGCACCCGTGATCATTTTTGGTCCCAGTATAACTCCATCTCCTACGTCGTCCAAGCTAATTGAGTGCGGCAATGACTTCCATACAACGCTTCAAATGGTGTCATGAGGATGCTGGCCTGGTAGCTATTGTTATAAGAGAACTCGACCAGGTGTAAGTGATCTTTCCAAGATCTTCCAAACTACAAGACGTATGATCTTAGCATGTCCTCTAGCATCTGAATAGCCCTTTCTGACTGTCCGTCGGTCTGCGGATGATATGCGGTGCTAAACTTTAGCGGAATCTCCAAGCTTTCCTGCAAACTCTTCCAATAGTGGGAGATGAACCGGCTGTCTCTGTTTGATACGATCTTGACGGGAATTCCATGAATCCTGTAGATATGCCGCATATAAAGAGCTGCTAACCTCTCGGTGGATAAACCAATCTTGAAGGAAATAAAGTGGGTAGACTTGGTTAGTATGTCTATAATTACCCAGGTTGCATCCTTCCCACCTTGGGATCTAGGCAATCCCGTTACAAAGTCCATGGTGATATGCTCCCATTTCCACTCCGAAATAGGAAGCGGCTGTAGCAATCCTGCTGGCCTCTGACGGTCCATCTTCACTTACTGGCAGATCAAGCACTTAGAGACGAATTCGGTCACGTCTCTTTTCATTCCAAGCCACCAAACATGTACTCTCATGTCTTTGTATATTTTGTTTGCTCCTGGATGGATGGAATGTTGCGACTGATGTGCCTCCTGCATCAGTTCGTTCCTGAATTCACCAGTCGGCATGCAACGTCTCGTGCTATGTCTTAATGCTCTATCTCCAGCTTTTGAGAAACCCTCAAGTGTTCTGACTAATACTCGGTCTCTCAGCTTGTACAGTGTTTCATCCTGGAATTGAGTCTCCTTGACTCTGTTGGTTAGGCTGGACTGCACTTGTAATTGCATCACGGGTGAGTCAACTCCTGGTACTATAGCTTTTTTTTAAGCTCCATCATCACTGCTTCTGGTAACACAATCTCTAGCACAAGCTTCTCTACGTCTTCTAGCATATGTTGGTCCTTTGTTAGAAACATAGCCATCGGGTACTGACTAAGCGTATCAGCAACTATGTTAGCCTTACTCGGATAGTACTGCAAGTTGACATCAAAATCCTTCATGAGCTCCAGCCATCGCCTCTGGCGCATGTTGAGCTCCTTTTATGTAAAGACATACTTGAGACTTTTGTGGTCTGTGTATATCTCTAATTTTTTGCCGTATAGGTAGTGTTTCCAGAGCTTCAAGGCGAAGATGACCGCTGCTAGTTCCAGGTCATGCGTCGGGTAGTTCTTCTTATGGTTTCGTAACTGCAGAGAAGCATAAGCAATTACATTTCCATGCTACTATAGTACATATTCTAATCCCTTGCCGGAAGCGTCGCTATAGATGAAGAATCCACCTAATCCTGAGGGTAGCGACAAGATCGGTGCTGATGTCAACCTTCTCTTCAATTCTTTAAATGATGCCTGACATGCTTCAGTCCAGATGAATTCTTTATTCTTCCAGGTTAGCTTTGTTATGGGTTCAGTAATCCTTGCGAAGTCCTTCACGAACTTTCTATAATACTCAGATAAACCCAAGAAGCTTATGATCTCTGCAACTGAACTGGGCGTCTTCCATGTCTCTACGGCAACTACCTTCTTGGGATCTACTGATATGCCTTCTCCTGTGACAATGTGACCAAAAAGTGCACCTTGTCTAAGAAGAACTCGTACTTGGACAGCTTACCATATAGCTTCTCCTTAATATCTCCAAGACTATCCGTAAGTGATGCTCATGTTTTTCTTGGCCTTCGAATAGATAAGAATGTTGTCGATAAAAATAACGACAAACTGGTCCAGGTACTCATGGAAGACATTGTTCATGAGGTTCATGAACACTGCTGGGACATTTGTTAGTCCAAAGGGCATGACCAAGAACTCATATTGTCCATATTTGGTGTTAAATGCCGTCTTTGGAATGTCTTCTTTCTGCACTTTGACTTGGTGGTACCCGAACCTGAGATCTATCTTCGAAAACACCTTCGCTCTGCTCAACTGGTTGAAAAGATTGTCAATCCTGGGCAGAATAACTTATTCTTGATGGTGATGTGTTCAATGCTCGGTAGTCTATGCATATTCGTACAGATCTATCCTTTTTGGGCACAAATAAGACTGGTGCTCCTAGGATGAAGTACCACTCCTGATAAATTCCTGAGCCTTGAGCTCGTCGATCTGGTCTTTTATCTCCTTGGCCTCCTTGGGATTGACTTGGTAGCAACATTGTGAGATGGGTGAAGAGCCAGGTACTAGGTCGATAGTGAACTCCATATCTTGATCAGGGGGTAATCCTAGAAGATGTCAGGGAAGACGTCTAGAAATTCTGATATAAGGGGATGAGGGGGTGTCACGACCTGCTCCCGAATAATCGGATATGAGTCGGACACGCCCAGCCTTCGTCGATGGACATGACGAAGTAAGCTGTACCAATATCTAGGAAGAACTATGAATCAAGATAAGAATGAAAGTAATCACAACATCTAATATATCAAATCCCAAAATCTCAGATACAAGTATAAATGTTATTACATTCCAGCAATATAAACTATACTGATGTCTCTAATACAAGTCCAGATAAAGCTAAAGAGAAAAGTCTAGGCTTCCTCAGCCTCTAGGCCCTGGGCAACATCAACTGGCTCATAGGTGCCTCCATGCTCCTGCCCATAGTAAGTATCACATATAGCCTCCAGCTCACCTGCAACATATCCTAGTCAGGAGCGGAGCTAAGTATATCCAAAGAAATGAATAAGAACATCATGGTATGAACAAAAACACAGGAAATATATATAAAGTACGAGAAACGAGAACAAGACATGAAAACTGAACATGAATACTGAAAGTAAATACAGGGAACATGATATAAGTCCTGAACATGAAATACAACCTGAACATGAAATACAACCTGAATCCTGAATGTGCAATATGTCGAAATACATCCAGAGTATGTGATCGGCTTTGGTAGATTCAATGAACATGAAAAGGTACGGCTTCGGTCCCGCGTGCACGATGCGGAGACTAAGCTATTCACATGAATAGTAACATGGGTTTGATCACACATCTGTAGTATTTCCCCTCCTAGACACAAGTAAACTAAAGAGAACATGATACAAGACAATCTTGTGATACATCGTGTCAACAAGGAGATACATGAATAATATACAAGACATAAGAAAATAAATAAGTCCGAGGAGTATACTTGCCTTGCTCAGGGTGATCAAGTGTGGGATGTATAGCTGGATATCCTCCTGTTTATAAATTACAAGTTGATTAATAAACAGACTCATTCTAATTTGGTTATCAACAATTCTAATCATGATTAATTTCTATATAAGTCCTAGCCTAGGGTTGCCTCTTCTAATCATGTCTCTATAGGTTATCAAAATTAGCTATACTCTAAGTTAGCAAGAAACCAAAATCTAAAATAGTTATCCCACATAACTAATTTACCACATTATCTATATACACGATGACTTGGCATCCCTAAACTGTTAGCTTCTAATAGCAAGGGTGTACTGCTCTTCTGCAGTCCATATTAATCCTTAGGATAGTCTCCTGTAGACTTATGCTAATGGATTCTAAGATTGATACCAGGTTTTTGTTTACTAAATATTCATGTAGATACCCCTTGAAAAACCAGTGAGTGACTAATGCTGCTAAAGGCCGAACTTCAAATGTATCCTTATTTTAACATGAACTATATTCATAGGTGCCTAGCTAATGGGGTTTTACAGCTCATTACAAATCAGTCCTGAACTGGACTGATCTAATCAGTCCAGATAATGGCATTTCTAGTTAGACTATTTTAAACTTGAATAACTGGTGACTGTCAAGTTGTTGACAGTCACATTAAGGTGCCTAGAGATTCAAATCAGAGTAGTGACTTAAATCAAACATGCCACGATCCTATATCTCCTACTACAAATACCCAATCATCTAAGAAGGGGCTGCATCTACTGGATTGTCCATCTAACAGTCAATTCTGTTTCAATGAACTTCCCATACCCTTAACTCAAATGGTTCTCACTGCTATCTCCTAAATCAGTAACCAAAGGTTGAATTTACATATTAGTGAATAATTTGCCAACTGATACTAGGATCAGTCATTCCAAAATAGACTCTTAGCTCATAACCTATTTTTTAGGGAACATGGCATGGGTAAATTTAAAACACACACCACTTAGCCTCACTGTGACTAATACAACGAGAGCCAAATAGAATCAATTCAGTATAAGAAAGTTCAGGACATAATGAGACTGATATCCATTAATCTTAGTTAAGACAACACAAATCAGTTTAGGACAGGGCTTACTTATCAATCCTCAACAGTATTTATACACATCATCCAGTTTCAGTCAGTCTAAACACTAGCATAATGTGCAGGATCAAAACTGTTACTAAAACCTGTAGCATTATCCTTGTAATCCAAGGTGATTCACCCCCCTTACACTCTACTACACTCTTCTGAACACTCAAAGATCTGATCTTAGTCAATATCATTCTAAATGTCAAATTCCTAGGATAGTTACCAACAGTCCTATTTATCAAGAGAGCCATTAATCAGTCAAATGATCTTAGGTTACACTCCAAAAGTTCTGTCCAGAAAGATTGATACAAAGGTTCAGTTTTCAAGTAAGACTGATTCAATGGTTTAGTTTTTTACACTGATCTGGAATCAATACTAATCTAGTGATAATCAGTCCAAGGTAGAACTGACACTAGCAATCTCAGTTAATTGTACTAACTGACACTAACCAGGTCAAAAGATACTAATATGCATATTGTTTCATGTTTCAGAGCAACTTATTCTCAAAACTTTCCTATTCCAATAGTTAGCTGGTCTTTCACTGACTGCAATCAATTGTTGAACATAAACATCAGTCAAAACTTCCCAGTTGAGTCTCTTAATCCTCACTGAATACTCAGCTGAAGGATCAAACCCCAAAGTTGCTTTCCCTCATAAATATTCCTAGCCATCACTGCTTCTATAGGTTGTAACATCAACTATATCCTAACATTGTCCACAATTTATCTAGCTAAAGAATTGACATGTCAGTTGTAGAGTTAAGCTCTAATTGTAGGATTGCACAATTCAGTCTAATGAAGGGCACTGATACAAGTCAGTCACAATTAAGACTGGTATAAATCAGTCCTCCATTTTTCCAACAACCATAGCCATCCCCCTTACAACTGAGAACATTTCCAACCCTCATATCCAACCCATTCTTAGGTCAGGACTGATACAATCAGGCTTCACTGAACTGAGATGGTTCAATCTCCAATTAAGACTGATATAATCAGTCTTTAATTTGAGCTAAAACCATTCAGTCCTAATCAAGACTGATGCACTCACAATGTGTATCAAAATTCCACATTCAAGGATATACCAGAGCAAGTGCTCTTGATTTACAGACAACTCCAATCACAATAAGAATTATTTGATCATGATTGAAATTAGCTAACACACATGAATTATTCCCAATTAACAAGTTGTCACAACTTTTAAACAGGAAAGCCAACCATGGCTTCTTAGACCAACTGATACCAACTCAGGATGATTTCTAGATTAGAATCCTGACATTTTCTATATTCTGAACACTACAGTACCCATTCAAAGTAATTATCAAAATGTAGCTTAGAGTTGAAGGGATTTACCTGCTCCCAAATCCGATCCTAATTTGAGTGCAACTACTGGAATCTTCACAAATTCAATTTCCTGAATGATCCAGTTCTCTGAATCAGTCATCCATCTAGCAGTGACCAACAAAATAGGAAAGATGCAAACCGAAAACTCACATGTATCCTGACTCAAGATCTCGATCAACAATTACCCACACTAGATGACTCGAGTAAGTAGAGGAACTTCTACACAGATGACAACTACCAAAATAAATCTCACTTGAATCAATTAAATAAGAATGTATCAATAATACATTCCAAAAATAGGTGGAGATCCTGATACTTACAATTCGAGTATCCTTGGATCGAAATGAGGGAAAAGAGGATTTAAATGCTTCAACAAATTAATATGGATCCTGGAAAGAATCAACAATTTGCTCATACACTAGATCGAAATACAATTTATCAAGTGAAAACAAAATGAAGATCGAATCAAAACCTATGTCAAGAACACTTGATGAATTCTCCTTGTCAATTCCTTGAAGACAATTCATCGAGAACTTAATTCACTGGTCTGTAATCACAGACTTGATCAATGCGAAAGAAATTTGATCAAACGAAGATCAACATTCGAATCCAGGAAAATAAGAGTGATCGATAGAACTTACCACGAAATTGAAGATTAAAGAAGTGCTGGTTCTTTGCTGTCGTCGCCAGAAACTCTTTGCTAATGCTGATTGGTTGAGATGCTCACTGCGTCGTCACCATTCGCCATGGCCGATCAGAATTGGAGGAAATAAAAATATTGGAAAAAGGAGTACTCTGCTCCTCTCAAAACTTACTCTGTTAGTAGTAATGAGAAGAGAGAAGTATAAATATGAAATTGGTTTCAATTTGAAAAAGGAAGAATGATTTAATTGGGGGAAAAAACTGGCAGTTGAATTTTGAAAAGTTGTTTGCAGCTCATGGCTGTATAGTGGTGGTGGTGGATTGTTCTTCATGGCAGTTAAATGTTTTCGTGGAGAAGGAGAGGACCAATTCTCTAATTATCAACAAATGTATTCCAAGCCCTTAATGGAATGAAACATAGCCCATGGTTTAAAAGCCCAAACTTGGTGAAGTCTAAAAGAGAAATAAAGAATATGAGGAATTTAATTATTTCATAAACAAGGAATAAGAGAAATAATTATAATAATAATAAAAATAATTTTTTTTGATAAGTGGAGTTACAAATCTCTTCCCCTTGAAAAATTTCGTCCTCGAAATTCGAATCTCACAATTCATGAAAAAATTAAATTCTAAAACAATCATCAAGTTATTTATTGAATGTAATTTCTCAAAACAAAAGTACAATCAGGCAAACAAACTAGGATAACGCTCCCGCATCTCTTCCTCGCGCTCCCACGTGGACTCTTTCGGAGAGTGGTGTCTCCATATGACGTGAACAAGTGGAATAGTCTGGTTCCGCAAGCGCTTCTCCCTCCGATGCCACTGGCTGCTCCTCGTAGGTCAAGCTCGGACCCACCACTAGCTCTGAGTAGTCTACCACATGGCTCGGATTTGGAATGTAGTGTCGAAGCTGAGACACGTAGAAAATATCGTGTACACCCTCCAAACTTGCAGGAAGCGCTAAGCGATATGCCACCTCGCCAATCCGTGCAGTCATATCGAAGGGCCCGATGTACCTCGGACTGAGCTTCCTGCCTCTGCCGAATCGAATGACGCCTCTGGTCGACGAGATCTTCAGGAACACTCTATCTCCAACAGCGAACACCAGTGGCCATCTGCTGCTGTCTGCCTAGTGCTTCTGCCGATCCTGTGCAACTCTGAGTCGCTCTCTGATCAGTTTGATCTTCTCAGCTGAGTCTACCACTATCTCTGGCTCAAGCAAAGCCCTCTCGCCAACGTCATCCCAAGATAAAGGTGTGCGACATCTCCACCCATACAGTGCCTCGAACGGGGTCATCTCGATGCTAGCCTGATAACTGTTGTTATAGGCAAACTCTACTAGATTCAAGTGATCCTGCCACGAACCACCGAAGTCGAGTGCACAAACCTGTAGCATGTCCTCCAATGTCTGAATGGTCCTCTCGGACTGCCCATCCGTCTGTGGATGATAGGCGGTACTGAACTTCAATTGTGAATCCAAGCTCAGCTGTAGACTCCTCCAGAAGTGTGATGTGAAGCGGCTGTCCCTGTCTGAAATAATGCTCATCGGTACCCCGTAGATCCGCACAATCTGACGCATGTAGAGATCTGCAAGCTTCTTGGTCGACAGCCCAACCTTGAACGGAATAAAATGAGCAGGCTTCGTTAGTCTATCCACGATAACCCAAATAGCATCCTTGCTACCGGGCGTACGCGGTAAACCAGAGACGAAGTCCATGGTGATGTGTTCCCACTTCCATTCCGGAATAGGTAAAGGCTGGAGTAATCCTGCTGGTCTCTGGCGCTCTGCCTTGACTTGGTGGCACACAAGGCATCTGGAAACAAATCTAGCAACCTCACGCTTCATCCAATTGCACCAAACATACTTCTGCAGATCCTTATACATCTTGGTAGATCCAGGATGAATAGAATACTGCGACTGGTGGGCCTCCTGCATCACCTCCTCCCGTAAATCCTTGTGCACACACAACTGAGTTTCGTGCCTCATGGATCCATCATCTGCAATGGTGAAGTCGTCGAACAATCCGGCCTCTACCTGGCCTCTGAGACATCGGAACCCCTCATCTAGAAACTGGGCCTCCTGGACTTCTCTATTAGTCCTGACTGTATCTGCATGTGCATCAACTGTCCTCCAACTCCCGAAAGAACAATCTCGATCCCCAGACTCTCAAGATCCTCCAAAAGATACCGATCCATAGTGAGAAATATAGAAACATGATATCGACTGAGAGCATCTGCTACCACATTCGTCTTCCCAGGGTGGTACTGCAGATTGATGTCAAAATCCTTCATGAGTTCCAGCCATCTGCGCTGTCTCATATTCATTTCCTTCTGAGTGAAAACATACTTCAGGCTTTTGTGGTCCGTGAAGATGTCCACTCTCTCTCCATACAAGTAGTACTTCTACAGTTTCAAGGTAAAAATGACTGCTGCAAGCTCCAAGTCATGTGTAGGGTAATTCTTCTCATGAGGCCTCAACTGTCTAGAAGCATAAGCAATGACCTTATTGTTCTGCTCAAGCACACATCCCAAGCCTTTTCCTGATACATCGCTGTAGATAACGAATCCTCCAGATCCAGATGGTAAAGCTAGAACTGGCGCTGTAGTGAGTCTTCTCTTTAATTCTTCAAATGCTGACTGGCAAGCGTCGCTCCAGATGAACTCCTCGTCTTTCCGTGTAAGCTTGGTCATCGGCTCTGCTATTCTGGAAAAATCCTTCACGAACTTCCTGTAGTATCCTGCTAACCCCAGGAAACTACGAATCTCAGCTACTGACTTGGGAGGTGCCCATGCTTCTACAGCTTCAATCTTCTTGGGATCCACAGAAATCCCCTCTCCAGTCACCACATGCCCCAAGAACTCCACTCTGTCCAGGAAGAATTCACACTTCGAGAGCTTCCCGTACAACTTCTCCTTCCACAAAATCTCCAAAACAATCCGCAGGTGCTCCACATGCTCCTCCTCGGTCTTCGAATAGATCAAGATGTCGTCAATGAAGACTACGACAAACTTGTCCAGGTACTTGTGAAAAGTTTTATTCATCAAGTTCATAAACACTGCCGGGGCATTGGTGAGTCCGAATGGCATCACCAAGAACTCATACTGGCCGTAACAGGTGTTGAAGGTTGTCTTTGAAATATCCTGCTCCCGAACCTTCATCTGATAATATCTCGACCGAAGGTCAATCTTGGAAAAGACCTTCGCTCCATTCAGCTGATCAAACAGCTCATCAATTCGCGACAATGGGTATCTATTCTTGATGGTGATGTTATTGAGTGCACGGTAATCGATACACATCCTCACAGTCCCATCCTTCTTGGGCACGAAGAGTACCGGTGCTCCCCAGGATGAAGCACTGGACCGTATAAAACCCTTGTCTTCCAACTCATCAATCTGAGCCTTCAACTCTGCAGCTTCCTTCGGGTTGATCTTGTAGCAATGCTGGGACTTCGGCGCTGATTCGGGCACTAGGTCGATGCTGAACTCCACATCTCGATTCGGCGACAATCCTGGCAACTCCTCGGGGAAGACGTCGAGAAACTCTGTAATCAGCGGATGTGGCAACTCCTTGGTTTCTGCAACTGCTTCGAAGTAGACTCCCTCTGGCCTCTCTGTGACCCGTCTTCTGACCTCGAACGGCGAAACTCCAGGCGGGCTGAAAGTGACCTTCCCTTCATGGCAGTCTATTACGGTAAATTGCTCGCTCATCCAGTCGATGCCGAGGACTACATCAAATCCGGGCAATGGCATCACTAGAAGTCGAGCCCTAAGCTCCCGTCCAGATATAGTGATAGGGCAATCCACCATCTCACCAACTGGCACTACCTTTCCTCTTGTCATAATCCGACAGTTCCTCCTAGTGGGCTTGGGTGTGAAGTCGTGTCTATGCAGAAACTCATATGATACAAAGCTATGTGTGGCTCCAGAATCAAACAATGCAATAGCAAGAAATGAATATATGATAACAGAACATGTGATAACATCTGGAGCTGCCTCCTCCTCCTCAACTGCGGCCATGACGTAAGCACGTCCCCGCTGTGGTCCTCCCTTCTGCTGCTGCTGGTGCTGTGCAAACCTCTGCTGCTGAGGTGGTAGAGCTGGTCCTCCTTTTTGGGGTACAGCAGGCAATGCTCTGGGTGGTGCAGGTGGTGGTCTTCCAGCTCCTCGTGGTCCTCCTGCTAGTCTGGCTATGACCTGCTGGCAATCTCTCATCTGGTGTGCGTCTGACCCGCAGAATAGGCAAAGTCTGAGTCTTTTGCGACAGACCTCCACGTGGTGCCCCGACTGATAATAGTATATGGAAGTGACCCCTGCTGCCTCTGATGCTGAACTGCTGGAACTCTGGCAAGTCGGTGCTGAACAGCTGCCTGCTAAGCTGGCCTCGTCTGAGTCTGCATCTGCACCCTTTTTGCCGGTACCTGGTAACTACTGTTGTCGATGTCCCTATCCCTCTTGGGCCTCGGGTCCATCTCCTTCTCAACTGCCTGGGCGATCTTGAGGATGCTCGAGTAAGTAGTCGCCTGGCTAATAGCTACTGCATGCCGCAGCTCTCTGGTCAGGTCCTTCTTGAATCTCCAGGCCCTCTCGTCCGGCGTGCTGACTAGGTTCTCTGTGAACCTGCTGAGTCAAGTAAACTCTGAAGTATACTCTGCAACTGACATAGTCCCCTGCTGCAAGGCCTCGAACTGCATCTGAAGCTCGTCTCTCTCGATGTCTGGGAAAACTTCTCCTCGAACAGAGTTTTGAAATCTGCCCAAAGGACCTGTGGTGCTGCTAACTGGGGCTCCTCGCGGTACCAGGCTCTGGCAAGGTCGAACAGTTGCATACTCGCCACTTCCACCTTCAAGTCATCAGGGATCCTCGCCATCTTCAGGTCCTCTCTGCATTCTCCAGCCACTCGTTTGCATAGACGATCCCCTCGTAGCCCCAAAAGTCCATCGGGCAGAGATTCTGATAGTCCCTGGCCGTCCCCGGTCTCGGTGCTGGTGGTGCTGGAGGTGCTACCGGTGCTGGTGCTACCGTCTCTCGAGTCCTGAGTACATCGACGACGGTCGCTCTGAATTGTGCTGCCTGGTGGTTTTGGGCCTCCATAAACTGCTGGAACATAGCCATCACGTGGGTGCCGTCAAACATCAACGTCGAAGGCAGCGGTGGTAAGATAGGAGGCGATGGCGGAAGCTGATCTGCTGGAGCGTCTGGCTCAGGCTGTCCTGAACTGCCTGCAACTCCTGGCTGATCCGCGGCCTTCCTCGTAGTGACCATCCTGCAATAGAAAGAAAACTTTGTTGATTGACAAACCCTAAAACCTAATAAACATTGCTTTTATAATATCAATGCACCTGATAAACCTGATATACCCTTATTTCTCGATTTTCCTATGCTGTGATCAAGTTTTCCTAGTATAATCAAGTCCTCCAATAGTACGCTAAGACCTAGGTAACATTAGGATAGACCTGCATGGGCCACCACTAACAACATGTCACGACCCACTCCCGAATAATCGGACACGAGTCGGACACGCCCAGCCTTCGACGATGGACACGACGAAGTAAGCTGTACCAATATCTAGGGAGAACTATGAATCAAGATAAGAATAAAAGTAATCATAGCATCTAATATATCAAATCCCAGAATCTCAGATACAAGTCTAAATGTTATTATATTCCAGCAATGTAAACAATACTGATGTCTCTAATACAAGTCCAGATAAAGCTAAAGAGAAAAGTCTAGGCTTCCACAGCCTCTAGGTCCTGGGCAACATCAACTGGCTCATAGGTGCCTCCAGGCTCCTGTCCATAGTAAGTATCACAGATAGCCTCCAACTCACCTGCAACATATCCTAGTCAGAAGCGGAGCTAAGTATATCCAAGAAAATGAACAAGAACATCATGGTATGAACAAGAACACAGAAAATATATATAAAGTATGAGAAACGAGAACAAGACATGAAAATTGAACATAAATACTGAAAGTAAATATAGGGAACATGATATAAGTCCTGAACATGAAATACAACATGAATCCTGAATGTGCAACATATCGAAATACATCTAGAGTGTATGATCGGCTTGGGTAGATTCAATGAACATGAAAAGGTACGGCTTCGGTCCCGCGTGCACGATGTAGGGCCTAAGCTATTTACATGAATAGTAACATGGGTTTGATCACACATCTGTAGTATTTTCTCTCCCAGACACAAGTAAACTCAAGAGAACATGATACAAGACAATCTCGTGATACATCGTGTCAACAAGGAGATACAGGAATAATATACAAGACATGAGAAAATGAACAAGTTCGAGGAGTATACTTGCCTTGCTCAGGGTGATCAAGTGTGGGATGTATAGCTGGATATCCTCCTATTTATAAATTACAAGTTGATTAATAAACATACTAATTCTAATTTGGTTATCAACAATTCTAATCATGATTAATTTCTATATAAGTCCTAACCTAGGGTTGCCTATTCTAATCATGTCTCTATAGGTTATCAAAATTAGCTATACTCTAAGTTAGCAAGAAACCAAAATCTAAAATAGTTATCCCACATAACTAATTTACCACATTATCTATATACACGATGACTTGGCATCCCTAAACTGTTAGCTTCTAATAGCAAGGGTTACTGCTCTTCTGCAGTCCATATTAATCCTTAGGATAGTCTCCTGTAGACTTATGCTAATGGATTCTAAGATTGATACCAGGTTTTTGTTTACTAAATATTCATGTAGATACCCATTGAAAAACCAGTGAGTGACTAATGCTGCTAAAGGCCAAACTTCAAAGGTATCCTTATTTTAACATGAACTATGTTCATAGGTGCCTAGCTAATGGGGTTTTACAGCTCATTACAAATCAGTCCTGAACTGGACTGATCTAATCAGTCCAGATAATGGCATTCCTAGTTAGACTATTTTAAACTTGAACAACTGGTGACTGTCAAGTTATTGACAGTCACATTGAGGTGCCTGGAGATTCAAATCAGAGTAGTGACTTAAATCAAACATGCCATGATCCTATATCTCCTACTACAAATACCCAATCATCCAAGAAGGGGCTGCATCTACTGGATTGTCCATCTAACAGTCAATTCTGTTTCAATGAACTTCCCACACCCTTAACTCAAATGGTTCTCACTGCTATTCTCCTAAATTAGTAACCAAAGGTTGAATTTACATATTAGTGAATAATTTGCCAATTGATACTAGGATCAGTCATTCCAAAATAGACTCTTAGCTCATAACCTATTTTTTAGGGAACATGGCATGAGTAAATTTAAAACACATACCACTTAGCCTCACTGTGACTAATGCAACGAGAGCCAAATAGAATCAATTCAGTATAAGAAAGTTCAGGACATAATGAGACTGATATCCATTAATCTTAGTTAAGACAACACAAATCAGTCTAGGACAGGGCTTACTTATCAATCCTCATCAGTATTTATACACATCATCCAGTTTCAGTCAGTCTAAACACTAGCATAATGTGCAGGATCAAAACTGTTACTGAAACCTCTAGCATTATCCTTGTAATCCAAGGTGATTCACCCCCCTTACACTCTACTGCACTCTCCTGAACACTCAAAGAGATGATCTTAGTCAATATCATTCTAAATATCAAATTCCTAGGATAGTTACCAACAGTCCTATTTATCAGGACAACCACTAATCAGTCAAATGATCTTAGGTTACACTCCTAAAGTTCAGTCCAGAAAGACTGATACAAAGGTTCAGTTTTCAAGTAAGACTGATTCAATGGTTTAGTTTTTTACACTGATCTGGAATCAGTACTAATCCAGTGATAATCAGTCCAAGGTAGAACTGACATTACCAATCTCAGTTAATTGTACTAACTGACACTAACCGGGTCAAAAGGTACTAATATGCATATTGTCTCATGTTTCAGAGCAACTTATTCTCAAAACTTTAGCTGGTTTTTCACTGACTGCAATCAATTGTTGAACATAAACATCAGTCAAAACTTCCCAGTTGAGTCTCTTAATCCTCACTGAATACTCAGCTGAAGGATCAAACCCCAAAGTTGCTTTCCCTCATAAATATTCCTAGCCATCACTGCTTCTATAGGTTGTAACATCAACTATATCCTAACATTGTCCACAATTTATCTAGCTAAAGAATTGACATGTCAGTTGTAGAGTTAAGCTCTAATTGTAGGATTGCACAATTCAGTCTAATGAAGGGCACTGATACAAGTCAGTCACAATTAAGACTGGTATAAATCAGTCCTCTATTTTTCCAACAACCATAGCCATCCCCCTTACAACTGAGAACATTTCCAACCCTCATATCCAACCCATTCTTAGGTCAGGACTGATACAATCAGGCTTCACTGAACTGAGATGGTTCATTCTCCAATTAAGACTGATATAATCAGTCTTTAATTTGAGCTAAAACCATTCAGTCCTAATCAAGACTGATGTACTCTCAATGTGTATCAAAATTCCACATTCAAGGATATACCAGAGCAAGTGCTCTTGATTTACAGACAACTCCAATCACAATAAGAATTATTTGATCATGATTGAAAATAGCTAACACACAGGAATTATTCCCAATTAACAAGTTGTCCCAACTTTTAAACAGGAAAGCTAACCATGGCTTCTTAGACCAACTGATACCAACTCAGGATGATTTCTTGATTAGAATCCTGACATTTCCTATATTCTGAACACTACAGTACCCATTCCAAAGTAATTATCAAAATATAGCTTAGGGTTGAAGGGATTTACCGGCTCCCAAATCCGATCCTAATTTGAGTACAACTACTGGAATCTTCACAAATTCAATTTCCTGAATGATCCAGTTCTCTGAATCAGTCATCCATTTAGCAGTGATCAACAAAATAGGAAAGATGCAAACCAAAAACTCACCTGTATCCTGACTCAAGATCTCGATCAACAATTACCCTCACTAGATGACTCGAGTAAGTAGAGGAACTTCTACAAAGATGACAACTACCAAAATAAATCTCACTTGAATCAATTCAATAAGAATGTATCAATAACACATTCGAAAAATAGGTGGAGATCCTGATACTTACAATTTGAGTGTTCTTGGATCGAAATAAGGGGAAAGAGGATTTAAATGCTTCAACAAATTAATATGGATCCTGGAAAAAATCAACAATTTGCTCATACACTAGATCGGAATACAATTTATCAAGTGAAAACAAAATGAAGATCGAATCAAAACCTATGTCAAGAACACTTGATGAATTCTCCTTGTCAATTCCTTGAAGACAATTCATCGAGCACTTGATTCACTGGTCTGTAATCACAGACTTGATCAATGCGAAAGAAATTTGATCGAACAAAGATCAACATTCGAATCCTGGAAAATAAGAGTGATCGATGGAACTTACCACAAAATTGAAGATTGAAGAAGTGCTGGTTCTTTGCTGTCGTCGCAAGGAACTCCTTGCTAATGCTGATTGGTTGAGATGATCACTGCGTTGTCACCATTCGCCATGGCCGATCAGAATTGGAGGAAATAAAAATATTGGAAGAAGGAGTACTCTGCTCCTCTCAAAACTTACTCTGTTAGTAGTAATGAGAAGAGAGAAGTATAAATAGAAAATTTGTTTCAATTTGAAAAAGAAAGAATGAAGTAATTGGGGGAAAAAACTGGCATTTGAATTTTAAAAAGTTGTTTGCAGCTCATGGCTGTACAGTGGTGGTGGTGGAATGTTCTTCATGGCAGTTAAAAGTTTTCGTGGAGAAGAAGAGAACCAATTCTCTAATTATCAACAAATGAATTCCAAGCCCTTAATGGAATGAAACATGGCCCATGGTTTAAAAGCCCAAACTTGGTGAAGTCCAAAAGAGAAATAAACAATATGAGGAATTTAATTATTTCATAAACAAGGAATAGTAGAAATAATTATAATAATAATAAAAATATTTTTTTTTGATAAGTGGAGTTACAGGGGGGTCCGATTTCTTCTGTTATGGAGGTGTAGGAGACACAACCTATGTTGTCCGGTGCTCGAACCACCTCGAACTTGGGTCCTCCAGGCGGACTAAAGATGATACTACTTCGGTGACAATATATCAGAGCATGCTGCTCACTTAGCCAGTCCATTCCCAAGACTACGTCGTAGTTAGGGAGAGGCATTACTAAAAGGGGTGCTAGGAAGGTATGACCTGAAATAGTGATAGGGCAGGTGCAAGTTTCCGTGATTGGGATAGGTCCACCTCCGGTCATTACTCTACAAATCATGTTACTACATTCTATATCAAAGTTATATGCAGCAATGAAGTTCGATGATATGAAGCTATGTGAAGCCCCCGAATCAAATAAAGCTAATGTCGGGTGCGAATATAAAAGAATAGCACCTACGATGACATCTCCTACAACCTCTGGTTCTGTCTTTGGCTCCTCAACGGCCAAGGCAAAAGCTTGCCATGTTCTGTGCTGGTTGTAGTGCGGCTGCTAGGTAGGTAGTGCACCTTTCTGCTGTCCTATTCCAGTCTTGTTGAACGTCGTAGGATAGTCCTTTACCTGGTGGGTGGCAGACCCATAAGCAAGGCAATGTTCCAACTTCTTCCTGCAGATCTCTGTGGTGTGACCAGACCTTTTGCAATAGGTGTAGTTGGGTGCCTTCAGTTGATTGTACTGGGGTGCTCTGTTTGGTGCTGCTGAATGCTACTGGGATTGCTAGGGGTAAGATGGCCTATTGTTGATGTTGTTGTTGTGCCTCTTAGAGTTTTCCTGGTAGTTGCTGCTGGACCGTGGGTGCTCTCTCTTGGGCCGGGCAGACGAACTGTGTAAAACCTCTCAAAATTAAAATATTTGATTTAATTAAATATGTTATTTTGGATTTCTATTTATTTCTAATTAATTTTATCCTATTTATATTATATAATAAGGCTATAGTATATGATTGAATTTGAATGTGCAAGACGACTAGAAAGTATGGCATGCCTAGGGTAGTCGGGTGCTTTGACTAGTATACTAGCCATGTTAGGAATGCCATGGTTATATTTTAGTCTGTTGCACGTTAACAATTCAAATTGTGGCACAAGTCATTTTTATTTAATTAATTAGTTTATAAAGCCTTTATGACTTTTTAGGAAACTCGGTTGCACCAAACCTTCCCAAACTTCTTCTAAGCCAAACCCAAACCTATATAGGCATGTTGAGCATTAAAATACATACATACATACATACATACATACATATATATATATATATATATATATATATATATATATATATATATATATATATATATATATATATATATATATAAAATATTTATTCAGATTTTGGATTGTATTTATATATATAGATCTAATTAGTTCTATATTTGGAAAGACCTATTTAAATCCCTAACTGAATCCATTAGCTAACTCACCAAACAACCAAACCAATCAAGTGGACCCCCACCATGAAGTGGTCGGCCAAGCAAATCCTCCCCCCCCCCCCCCGGCCGAACATCCATATGTAGTCCAACTCCTATACATGCATGCAACCCATAAGGCCCATATATATATATATATATTTTTTTTTTTCCATATATATATATATATATATATATATATATATATATATATATATATATATATATATATGGAAAAAAATATATATATATATATATATGGGCCTTATGGGTTGCATGCATGTATAGGAGTTGGACTACATATGGATGTTCGGCCGGGTGGGGGGGGGGTAGGATTTGTATATATATATATATATATATATATATATATATATATATATATATATATATATATATATATATAAACTTGTACCCAAAACCTAACCCTAACTTAATTTCTCCCTTCCTCTTCTTCTCCATAGCCGACCACACCCTTTTCCACCTCCATAGGCGATAGCACCAACACCCCCATAGCCCTCTAACATCATCCCCTCCATTATACATCTCTCCATCCTCCACAAAAACTCATCTCCTCCATTATACATCCACCCAACCACTCAAACAAATCATAAAAACTCTATCTTCCTCCTCCAACCATCTAGAGCCATTGCCACCCCTTCAAACTCATCAAAAATAGATTATCAAGCAAGGATAGTAAGAAAGGTGGGAGCTTTGGCAAGAAGAAGTCTCCACAACCCATCTAGCAAGGCCTTTCAGTAAGAAACCCAACTTTTTCCATCTCAAATTCATGCTATAATTCTGTAAAAATTCTATTATTAAATCAGTTAAAATTATATTTTTATGCCTTATGTTATGAATTTTTATCTATAAAAGTTTCATGATTAGTGGTTGCGATATTCATATTACGGTAGGATCGATTTTTAGCCCAGTTGTGAAGGAACTATAAGATATTGATGGATGTTTTTGAAAAATAAATTTTATGTGTGTTAATATAGAATATATGATTTTTTAAGTATTTTTTCATAATTTTATCAACTCAAATCTGGTCGAAAAAAATAGGGGTCGAAACTAGCTTTTTCGGATAATCTGCCGACCTAGAATGTCCCAAAATAGTGGCATAATTTAACCCTTGTATTCATGATTATATTCTGTGAAATAATGTATTTTAATTCTGTTTAAAATATATTTTTGTGTATTTTAGCAATATCGGATAATTGGCGATGTCCCGGGCAAATTTCGAGTAGACAAGCTGACATAGAAGTCAACTAGCCACATATTTTTTTAGAGTTTTTAATTCTGGAATTTTAGAGATAATTCTGTAGAAATTAGTTTAAATATTATTTTTATGAATTTTAGATGATTTTTAAGTGTGTTATTGAAGTAGGGGCATAACCGACTAATTGGAAGTCAAAAACCCTAAAACTGTGTTCTGATGTCTCGTGGAGCATGTACATGTGGTGTACGAATCTAAATATTTTCACGAGAGATTTGAATATATTTTATGTGGTTTAAAATATTAAATTAGCTAATTAAGTCCTATCATAAATTTCATGAGTAATTACTTAAACTAGTTAAATAATTATTTAGGAGCATTGGATTCCAGAGGCATGGACACTGGAGCGACACTTCATTTTTACACCGCAAAATCAGGCAAGTGCATCTTGCACTTGTTTAGTTCATGTTCTATTTTGTCCTTTATTTCTTGTAATTTTATTTATTATATTGGACCTTAGGAGTAATATCAGTACGGGCTTCCGGATTACATTTGAGTACATTCAACTGATGAGTTGTCTAGTATTGATATATAGAGACTGCTTGAGATTTATGAATTTATTTGTAAAACCCATATTTTTTGATTTTCAAATTATTGGCAAATTATTGGATTTATCGCAGCATAGTTCGATTATTGGTATTATTATTATTATTATTATTATTATTATTATTATTATTATTATTATTATTATTATTATTATTATTATATAGTCGGTATTCGAAAAAAATACTATTTCAAATTTATTGGTATCGGATCTTTGATTGCTGACCCGTCCCGATTCCGTGCCCGGGGTCCGACCCCGAACTCGAACCCGACTTCCATTTCCTGAACCCAATTTTGTTTCCAGTCCTGAATCCATCCTTAAAATCCTTTAATTAATAATTAGCCTTCGGTATATATATTTATAGTTAATAAAATAAAAATAAAATAAAAACCAAAAATATTTCCTCCCTCCCACGACCAGGCCGTTCCCCATTTTCCCCATAACCTATTTTCCCTACTCCTTCTCCCCAGCACCCTCTCCTCCACACAACTTCCCTTCTCCTTCCTCTTTCAAACAACCCCTCCACATAAAACCCACCATCTATCCCTCACTCTCATTCTCATCCTCTTCCCCATCTCACTCCTCTTCCCATCTCCTCCCCCAAGCTCCGGCCAGATCCCGACCCGGCGTCTCCCGACGTACCCTAGCCGCCGTGCCCGCCCGGCCAGCTCCGCTTCCCGGCAATCCCGACCCGCAGACTTCCCCCGACCCGAGCCAGGCCGCGCGCCCGCCTCCCAAGGCCGCACCCTGCCTCGTCCGACCCCACGCGGCTCCCGTGCGCCGGATCCCGGCAACCCCCGACGACCCCGTGCCCGTCCGGCCAGCGCCCCCGGCGACCCTCGTGCCCGTTCGGCCAGCGCCTTCCCGGCGTGCCCCGAGTTTCTGTCCGCCCCCGTGCCGGCCGATTTCCCGTCCGCAGTGTCTTCCAGCACTGACCCACGAGCCGGGCTTGTTGGAAGCCCCTGTCTTCCTTCGCATGCTTCTGGACTGTCCCGAGTCGATCCCTGTCCGCATCTCCTGTGCATTTTTTGGTACCTTTTTCGCTGTCCGCACGGATTATTTCTTTTCCCTACTCTTGCATCTGAGAGCTCTAGCTGAGCACCCGAGGTATAATCCCGTGTCCCTGTGTCCCTCCCGTAGTTAGTCGATGATGACGTGGTCCCGACCCCGTTTCGGGGATCAGAAATTGAGTCCGTTGCGTTTAGGGGATACGCACGACGTTTTACGTCGTGGAGTTGTATTTCTGTGGTTTGGATATTGTATGCTGGACGCGTATGATTTCCCAACTCATTATATTAGTATGCTGTGTTGGTTATTTCCTATTTTAGTTGGTATGTACTATTTTTGGCTGAGGTTTATTATTCTGGGGTTTGGATATTATCTTTGTGTTACGATATTGGTGTGTTCCCTGGTTTGGGACGTTGATTTTGAGTTTTGGGTTTTATACCGCCTCGTGGCTAGGTTGTCCTAGTTACAGAGGAGATGCTGCCCAAATTTTTAGTAAATTTTTTTAAATAATATTATTTAATTAAGTTCATTTAATTAAAATCTATTTTTAAATCCGGTCTTTGCAAACGATTGACAAAGTTGGTTTTGTTGGTTTTAAATGCGGTTTTGTGAGTTTTGTATCCCCTGTTAGGCGACGACCACATAGGTCGGATGAGCCTCGGCGAAACGCAAACGCTACAGGATTTCCTGTACGTTGAGGCGTAAGCCAGCAACGTGAGATTGCATGACCAAGTCTGAGACATCCGTTTTTCTGCAAAATTATATTTAATTTATATTATGTTTATTTTTTTAGAACTAGTTACTGGCCTCTAGTATTTTGGATGCAGGGCTTCGGCCTTCTGACTAGACTGCTTCACGGCATTCAGAGCTCGCCTCAGTTTTTATATTAAATTAATTAATTTGTGGTAAGGGCATAAGCCCAATTTTTCTTTATTTTTCTGTGGCCATGTATTGTGTAGCTTAGATTTTCTATTTTTTCTGGGTTGGTTATTTGCGTAGCTAGACGTATAAATTATAATTAGGTATTAATTATTTTGTACAAAATTAATAAGATTTTCTCATATTAAGTTAATGAATAAATATTACTAGTAATTTAAACAACTTCATGTTTTCTCACTCAAAAGACCACTTAGTTTTATATTTATTATTAAAAATACAAAGTCTTGCCTAATAAAGTGTAATTGCTATTTTTCCCAATAAATCAATAATCGGTTATTCCGTAAATTGATAACCAATATAGTTTACGACGTTAGACGGTTTTTGTTAGATTAATTAAATAACTTAAAACCTGACTAGGGTCTGTTTCTAGAAATTGCAACTAGCACACCTAGATTTGGCTCATCTATGATTCTAAGTCAGGATTCTCAACTATAGGATTTCGAGGACGTACTTGACTTCCTTCCCGGCACTGACATCCCAATCCAGTCATACAAACAAAGGCAAGTTACGATTATGTTTTCTTGTATTTTATTTAGTAATTGTCATGATTGCATGCTTAAACCACATTGCTACACGGAACCCTCTCCTAGGGTTCAAATATTGATTGATATTGATTGTGGGAATATTGGGGGAGTAGTGTAGCGTCTATGACCAATACCCCTCATATTGCATATTGTTATTGTGCGAGCTTACCCCTCTTACACACGGAATAAGCCGTATCGCGTCGCTAGGATGCTATGGTACAACCCAAGCCGGTCATAGACGTTACCTATTCAAATCACATTGTTTCAAATATTGAATTGCTGAAAATTGCTGGAAAATATTGTTCAAAGTTTTTCAACAGTTTAAAATTGCATCTTTTCATTATTATTTAGAATGTCGGATTATGTACTCGTACTTGCTCCTTTCCTGACTGGATCCCCCCCAATAGGTGATGTTGATGATGCTGAGCTATTGTTCAATAGCTACTATGACCCGGTATTATATCTTGTGGTGTTGCCAGAGTCTTCCTTGGAGGATGCAAAACTTGAGGCCGATGAGCCGACCGTTTAGCTAGTTGTTTTCCAGTTATCTAGTTTTATCATGTTGGAGTTGTAGATTTTTGATTTCAGAATTTTAATTAAGTATTTTCAGTCTCAGTTTGTACTTTTCAATTGAATAAAAAGTTTTTAAATATTCGTAAATTCGTGTTGTGACAAATGCAAATAAATGTTGTTGTGAATATCTGCATATAGAACAGCTTACTGCCGCCGTCTCACAATGGTGCAGGCTGGGCATGATCCGGTTCGACCCAATAATTTGGGATCGGGTCGTGACATTATTTCCATAAAGACCTGTAGGGTACAACACATGATTGACACATATATTATCCTGATACTTGACCCTGATTACTTGAGATACCGGATTTCCTGATACTTGTAGGTTAAGATTGGTTGTGTCATTTTATTTTCCTTTTAGATGTGTCGTAGGATTTCTGTCAAGATAGAGATCAGAACAGTAAGTTGTGGTTGCAACTTATTGGTTCTTGAGAGTTGAGGACGAATACTACTTGTGCTAGCCATCCTGTGCACATACACTTATATATATATGTATATACATTTATTTCGAGAGGACCCTATTTTCTGAGTTACAAGACCTCTTAGTTACCATTGAGACTCCAATACTAGAGCTATAGCTATATATACGCCTGACCCAGATGTCTTTTCCTTTGGAGTTGTCTGCGCTTGCAAACGTTGTCCTCAAAGTGTCACGTTAGTTTGGTTTCGATACCCCGATATTTCATTTACTTACTGCACTTTAGCTTGCATATTATGTGCCTTTCTATGTCCCCTAAGGACATGGTTATTCCCCAGATTTAGCTGACGAGATCTTTCCTGAGGAGTACGGGCCGGGTGTCTATTCTTCTGTTGCACCAGCTGTGGACGATGAGGTTGATCCCGAGTAGTTCTTCATGGACATCTTTTTTTATTTTTCTTTATTTCACGTCGGAGCTGTGATTTGTAGTGGACACTTTTATATTTTCATCTGAGACTTGTAGTGATCATTTATTTGGCTGAGACTTATATCCATAGGTTTTCCATGTGACTTTTATATATCTATTTGACAGTATTCTAGTTCCTTTATTTCAGCATGATATGCTTTTTTCTTCTGTGATTCTTTGTTTTGTGGATGAGTATAGTTTTTGTGCCTACCAAGTGATTACTTTACATCTTAAGATATTTTCCATTGGTCCATTAAATTGGATATACCTATGAAATGTGTCTGCTGGCATGCCACGCGTTCTAGTTCTTACGGATTTTGGGACTGGAGCGTGACATATTTTTGTGGTGACCCATGCAGGTCTGTGATAAATCGTCTTGGTTACATGGCTGTGCCGAGTGAGCCTGCAAATTAGGATTATACTTAAAACAGGATCTCATTCACATGCTTGATCACCTCCCTTGACTTCATTTCGAACTCTCTCTTGACTTCTTGATTTGCTTCCAATTTGATTATGTTCTACCGTAATCCTTATTTATTTGTGCTAGTAATATGAATCTTCGTAGTTGACGTATCATTCCCTTACTATCACATCAGGAAAACAGGGGCACAGATACTAGAAGCTGTAACGCCCCAGTCCCAAAATATTTAGGACTAAGTATGTAGTCATGCCAGCTGTGTACATACGAAGCATACTCTAATATATGGAAAATTTGTATGTACACATAAGCTGTAAAATGCAGTAACCATGGAACTAATCTCATCCACAAATAAATATATCATAAGATCAATTCATAAATGTCATTGTACAAAATGTTGGGCGGAGACAAATCTACTACCAACAAAAAAAGAGAGATACATAGGAATGAAGGAAATTTGTTGAACGAAGCGAAGGCGATCTCAGTGCAATCATCCTCGAAGAAAGAATAGGTCATGGCCTTGGCTAGAGCACCTGCAAAATATCACAAAAGCACACACCTGGAGAGATCACCAGGTCCTCAGAGGGACGTAACAAGATACAGGAAGAACATGCCATTTATAACAGCAAATGTAAACACTATAAACTACAACACAACTAGGTCCCTAACCGTCTAAGTGATATGCACTTTGAGGACAACGTTCTACGCAGGGGCTGTAAGGATTCACGCAAGTAATAAAGAGTGGCCGTCAAGTAGCGCTCATCCGAGACACTATCGACCGGGCAGCAAGTAGCGCTCATCCGAGTCACTATCACCCATAAATGTGTAAAAAGTAAATGTAGCCCCTACGCTAGTAGTTGTCCCCTCCCTCCCAATGATACTATACATGCATCGTAACCACGACACACCAACACGTGTCGTTTCCACAATACGGTTTATATTCAATAACTGTCAAGTCTTCTAACATGCATCTATTGACAGTTATTCCTACGCATGCGTCCGGGTGATCAGCCAACACGCAAGTGACCACTACATGATACTCACAACTCACACACAACCCGTGATACAATCGTGACAAGTTTAATGAGATACACTCAGTTGACGGTAATCCCTTAACTCTAAGTCCACATGCAAGAAAAAAATAATAAACAAGAAATATAGATACAAAAACTGAAATAAAATACAACTAAAAGTAAGCAATAAATATGACAAGGTATCTTGCCTGAGGTTGTATGCAAAAAGGGCGACATCCAATAGCTCGAACCGTCAGAATAGTGAAGCAATGAAAGCCAAATCCCGCATATGTCCTCGAATGCTGAAATAAATACCACGAACGTGTTCGGAATACAAGATATGTCTAGGAAATGCCTGTCCAAAAGCCAAATTCTGAAACAAGGGCAAAATCTTAATTTTGGGTCAAAACGATGTCCGCCGTTGGACCCGTTTTACATCGAAACGCGTGCCAGAACCTACGGTATCTAAATTCGTCAAACTACATGTCTATAGGTCCAGTTTGAGGAGATAAACCCAATGGTATGTCCAGTTTTGGATTCCGATGAGCCATGCACAAATTCGCCCGTCGGAGCGGGTCGCGGGCCCGCCAGAATAGCATTCCGGTTGACCTTCTCAGAATCGGACCAAACTTGGCGTACAGGACTAGAAAAATGATACGGTCCTGCTGGCGTAAGTTTCGTTTCGATTCGACGAACGTGCACAAAGTAATTAGGAAATTTGTAAAAGGTCAATACGGTAAATTTCGACGGATACGCATCAAATTCGTCGCGCACACGCAACCAATTCGAATTTCGTCAAAGCCCACACATCCGCGAAGTCGATATGCACCTTTCGATACTTTCGGTTCGCGACCACGTCGCCCGGTTTGTCGGGACGCACGTCGTATCGGGGAGTTTTATTGAAATTTTTAGTTTTTGAAAATGGGTTTTCTAGGATTTTGGAATCAAATATCTTTCCAGATATTAGATAAAAAATAAATCTACAAGAAAGATCTTCATCTCCTATATGTTGTCTAAAGGTCTGTTCAAAAAGGTTTGAAAATATCCTACATGGTTGATCAGAGTACGACTTCCAATATAGGTGGTTGGGCTGTTTCACTGTTCCTAGTTTGAACAGTTTTCTCGGGGTTTTTACATCGATTTTTAGGATCGATGGATCGAATAACCCCAAAACTAGTAGTGGGGACTTCGAGAGGGTTATGTTAGCTTCTCATAGAATTTTACAGGGATCAAAATGATCGACTACAGAGGACAAAAAGGAGTCGCAAAGTTGGTTACCTTACTGCGGTTGCTGCCCTGTTGTCGTAGCCTGTTGGTGTGCGCCGCCGCGGCTATGGCCGGCCGGCTGCCACCTCGGCGGCTGCGCGCACGCGCGGCGGAGGCCTGGGGTGCGTGTACGGGGTTAGGGGGATGGAGAGGTTGTCGACTAGGGTTTTCCCCTTAACTCTATATTTATATATATGCTGCGCTCGGTTTAAAGGGGGAAGGGTGTTGCTCGGGTTTGCTTTCGTGAACAGTGCGCGAGCACTGTTCACCAAATCCTTTTTTTATATATTAGATATGAATATATATATATATATATATATATATATATATATATATATAAGGCACACAAATAACTCTTCACCACTCCAAATATAATTTAATATTATCTATCCAAATACTTCATGTATTTAAATATATCTAAATATATATATAAATTTAATTTACCATAAATCAAGTCCATAATAATAATAACATTCAAATGAAATGAACATGCTTATTAAATCTCCACAAAATAACTTTAATAATAATAAAATAATAAAAATTGCCCCAATGGGTGATCTTTACCACACACCCTTACTTGGGTCTAAAAAATTGTTCCAATATTAGAAAACATCATTAATAATAAAAATATAAATTTTGTACCTCTAATTTAATAATTAGAAAATATAAATTTTGTACCTCTAATTTAATAATTAGAAAATATTTCTCAAATTCTAAGATAATATTAAGAACATTTGTACACCCATAAAATATGCCTACATGGCCATCTTTGGTCACCCCACATGTCTATTTGGGCCTGGGTTTGGTCCGGGCCCAGTTCGGGCTATTTTGGTCCAACCCGGTCATCTAAAATCAATATATAAAATAGTATATTATTAAAATAATTTAAATGAATCAATTCACAACTTGGCCTAGTTTTCCTAGTTTGGACAGAACTATGGCTAGGCCTCTCATGGCATGGCTAATACACTAGTCAAGGCACACTGCTACATCTTCCGTGCCAAAATTTATGGTCGTCTAGTGCTCCAAAACTCAACAATGGCTAAGTTCATTTCTAATAATAAAAAAAAATCATAAATTGCATAAATTTATTTTTAAGTCTTTTTAAATAACAAAAAAATATTTCAAAAAATTTACGGCTTTTACATCCTACCCAACTTACAAGAATTTCGTCCTCAAAATTTAGGAAGAAGGAAAAAAAATAATAGGTAGGGTCGAGAGATAGATGGAGTTCATCAATGTCGAAATGTGATTAAATTTGGATAAGGTGAAAATTGTGAACTCGATATATCCAAAAACACATTAGGGTTATGGAATTGAATAAGGGTTGCTAATGAAGGTAACAAAATTTAATAACCCGAATAAAATAGTGAGAAATTTAGTAGATCCAAAGAGGATAGTTAGACATTTGGGGGATATGGTTCCTTGAGAGAAAACTGGATACTAATCGTCTTGGTTGAGAGTTTGATTTAAGTGAACGATTAGAATCATTCTCGAGTGCTCAAGAATAATTGGAAGGACACAATAACAATTCTAGGATTGAGGAAATGAAGAGTAGTTAAAGGCGATGACACAGCCACATGAGTCGGTCGGTGGTTATCTATATTTCGTGTATATATAACTGATAGGGCAACTACATGTGATACCTTGGATCGATCTATCAAGTATAGTGCATTGTCTTTCTAAAATAAGTAAAAGACAAGAACAATAAAAGTTTCAAAGACGAGGCTATTGAGTACGAATACGAGGTTCATAGGCGACAAAAATAATTCAAAAGAGAATTTCCAAGGCTGTCATGGATGAGACTCTATGGCAAGTTTAACTATGTCTCTATCCACGTAGAATAATATATGAAGGCGAACCAAAGTGCAATAGGTTGATCAGACCATCATGCACTGGTTCTGATTAGACAATATGTTAGTGGGTGCACCCAAATAAAATATGTCATGATCAAGCTCGATAAAAGAATAAGCTTGCAAAGCTAAGCTAATTTAACAGCATAAGATAGTCAAAATATAAGTAGGGGAGGTAATGATGAAGGAATTTAATTAGTCCAAGATCGATCTTTTAAAATCAAGTCTTACCCGAAGGGTGGGCCTTTCCAGTTGTCCTAGTTTTTCTTCACTTATGGCCTGGTTGTCTAGATAAGTTAAAGTCCTCTGAATTTCTAGTCTAAGTGAACTTATAAATGTGGTTCACAAGGACTAGGATTTGTTAGGTTTTGAAGTATTCTACCCAACTTACAAGAATTAAACTAATAGTGTGATGGGACAATGGGTCAAGTAATCAAGATGAAGCACACGGTTAAGCATTTAAGGAGTTAAGTATATCACAATCTTATATCGGGTTAAAAGATTTGAATTAAGGTTGAGTCTATACTTAAAGTCAGAAAGTATTTTGGTATCATGGTAGAGGTTATTGTTTAGCCATTTTGACCAGAAAGTCATATCATAAAAATAGAGTATAAGGAGATGGGTTTTAGTGGGACATGATATGTCTACAGGAAGGTGGGCTCGTCTAGCTCTTACATATGAAATTTGTTAGAAGATAACAGCTAGTATTACACTCCGAATATTAAGGTCACGGTAAGGGACGCCAAAAGATCTAAAATAGAAAGTGGGGATTCACGAGGTGATAATTAATGCACAAAAATAAAGAAGATCAAGTTAAATCATGAAATAAAATTAATTAAGGAATCCAACAAAAATAATTTAGAAACACAGTTCCGGAGAGAAGATAGTCTCCTAGATGAATACAGTTAAGAAACAATTAAATCATTATTCAAATTGCAAATGGGTTAGAAGGTCGCAATTAAAAGATCTAGAATTGAGGGAAGGTCGAGTAAGTCAAGGTGGAGATACAGTCACATAGCTTGGTAGATGACCAATGACAACTGTGCATATACTACTATCCTGATCATGAGTGATATGGCAATTAGTATGGGATACTTCTAAATCGTTAGGGTCATCTTGGTGGCCTGTCATTAAAATTTTAACTCGAGTTTCCTCCAAAAAGTTTTTTAATAAATTTCTCAAAAATGAACTACCATAATTTGTATTCACCCCAAGCCGTCTAATTTAATCATGATTAAAAGTTTAATCCCTTCTATAAATCTTCAAGTGAACTTTCATCACGTTACTACTAGCTTTTCCAAAATTTAACATTTTTATTCCAACTTTTAAACTCAAGAGTTCATAAATCATGAACCTATAAAAATTTCAATATCACTTCATAACTTTAAAACTCCAAAAAAATTTCTCAAATAATCCTCAAGATAAACCCTTAGCATATAACGAGCAATCTAAAATTTACCGCTCAATATTTTAACGCACTCATCCACCATAACTTCTATTTCTAAGTTATTCAAACATAATCACAACTTTTAAATGGTAAATTCTTTTAATCAATCAAAATAATTTTTTATCACATCATTAGTAACTCTTTCCAAAAATTGTAATATTAGCAATCCAACTTTAAACTCAATATTCAAATGATCTTATCAGTTATCAAAACATTTTTTTACCAACATTTGATATCCACAATCACAACTTTTTAACCCAAAATCTAAATATATTTGTAAATCTTAAATCAAAGGACATGTCACTCCCCGATCCCGATATACGTATTCTTTCATGAATTCTGTACATGGTATCCCGTATTTAGCATGTGCATAATTCTATTTATTATTATTTAATGGTTGCATGTAGCTTTTAAGCATGTCATTAGTGGAAGGGTTAGAGCATGTTTAGAGATTAGGATTTTCTTAAGCCAACCCAACCCCTATTTATATTCTCTTCCTCACTCTCTCTCCTCATTCACTCATCCATTTATTTCCCTCAACCACCATCCTTAGGTAAGTACAACTTGCTCAAAAGTGGAGATTTGTGCAATTTTTATTTTTGATTTTTTCTTTAATATTATTTGTATATATTGTTCATCTCTTCATTCTCTACAAGTTTAGTTCTTGGAGTTTTTGATTCTAATGGCTAGTTTTATGTAGATCTAAGTTTTTAAAACAAAGACTTTATGTATTTACATGGTTTTGATATATTAAACTTGGTTATTTTTGAAAACTAATGGTCCTAGGTTGTAGAAAATTTGATTCTACACAATTTTGACCTTTAAAAAGTTAGATTTCGACTTGCTTTGAGAAAGTTATGGTCAAAACAATATTTGGACATTTTTTTATGTCATTTGCCCTGGTTTTGCCAGGGACGATGAATAGTGTTGCATGAATAGTATCGAACTGCAGATGGAAGTGCTGCATAGTGCAGCATAGTGCCGTATAGTGCTGTATAGTACCGAACCTCAGATGGAAGTGCTGCATAGTGCCACATAGTGCTGCATAGTGCCGAGTCGCAGATGGAAGTGCTGCATAGTGTCGCATAGTGCCGAGCCGCAGATAGAAATGCTGCATAGTGCCGCATAGTATCGCATAGTGCCGAGCCACAGATAGAAGTGCTGCATAGTACCGCATAGTGCCGAGCCGCAGATGGAAGTGCTGCATAGTGCCGCATAGTACAGCATAGTGCCGAGCCGCAGATGGAAGTACTGCATAGTGCCGCATAGTGCCGAGCCGCAGATGGAAGTGCTGCATAGTATCGCATTGTGCCGAGCCACAGATAGAAGTACTGTATAGTACAGCACAGTGCCGAGCTGCAGATGGAAGTGCTGCATAGTGCCGAGCCGCAGATGGAAGTGCTGTATAGTGTCGTATAGTGCCGAGCCGCATATGGAAGTACTGCATAGTACCGAGCCGTAGATGGAAGTGCTGCATAGTACCGAACTGCAGATGGGAGTGCTGCATAGTACTGCATAGTGTCCGAGCCGCAGATGGAAGTGCTGCATAGTGCCACATAGTGCCTATTTTGGTTGTTTTTGGCTGTTTTATGCCCCTTTTGGCTGAATTGTGGCCAAAATTTCTCCAAACTCCCAACATGAAAGTTGTAGATCTTTGTCTTGGCTTCAAGAATCTTCAGGTCTCACTATAACCAGAATTTATATGTCTCTTTGGCACCTTGTGCACCTTGCTCCTTGTGTACCTTTTACCTTTCACATTGTCCGTGCGCCGTTAGGGCTACTTCATGACTTGCGAGCACTTCATACCCTAAGTGCATAGTACCTTCTTATTCTATTTCCTCTTGTATTTTGGTCCTCATTTCTGATCTGACTCCTATACGTATGCTGGATAACCCTATGTGTGTACTAAGGTATAATCTATGTGAGCACCGATGTGCTATCCTAAGTGCTAAGTGTTCCTATGTGATACCTGTCAGTACCTCCAAGAGTTCAGCATTTACATAGCGATTGGTCAGTAGCAATGATGTGGTATGTGGTGTGTTGCATTACACCAAGAAGGTGGTACATATGTATGACTCTATGAGCCAGTACGGATCCCTTCTTGGGGTACTCGTACAATGTACGACATCTAGGGGAGTAAGCATGTGACCACGACATGTGAACTCCGAGGATAACCTAGGGATTAACTAGGCAACTAACTTGGTTGATACATTGGATGGGAAGAATTCCGAGATCGTGCCATAATAGCCACCCCAGGCCCAGTCCTGACGTGTCGGGTTGGCTGCCACGGATATGGTTTCACTCGCCTATAGCGGATGGCTATATCCGACTCCTACGAGCTATGTGTTATATGTTTTAGCGCGGTAGCCCTCCGGGGGACCGGTGCATAATCAATGTGCTATATGTCTTATGGTTTGGCTAGCCCTGCTGGGTTGACACGATCTGAGGATTTCTTTTAATCAGTATCGCGGGGATAACTCCGCCAAATATAGAAAGCCGCATGAATGAATGGCCACTTGAAAAATGACTTGACTGTGCCTTGTAACTTCCGTTAGTAGCCGAGGGACATGGACTGTCATGGTGCGTGGTCCAACCCATATCCTTGTTTGGTTGTTGGGTTGGGCTATCGTGCTAGGACAGGCTGTGGACCGAGGTTACGACCGGAAGCTTTTATTATTACTAGTATTATTATTTTGTGCTTGGGTTTTATCTCACTCTTTTGTGCTCCCTTGTGCTACTTGCTATTTGGGGCTGACCCCGCTGGTTTTGTTTGGCTAGATCTCGTAGCAGCGCCTGAGGATCCAAACTTCCTCTCCGACGTCAATGGTGCATACTAGGAGCATGGCGGGCGGGGGACTCGAGTGGGTTTCTTCTCCACCACTCTAGTATCTTTACTTATATTTTGGTATTTAGCCACCGACACCTGTTTAGCCGGCTAATCTGGATATTTTGTCTTTGCATAATTTATAATTAAATCAGACTGCAGCTGAATACAATTATGTACCTATGACTCTCTGGGCTGGCTAACTTATAAAGCTAGATCCCCATGATCATTTTGATGATACGTCGGGGACGCCTTACTGTTTTATCTTATATGATCATTATTTACTGCTTCTTGTTTGATTGATTGAGACCTAGATGCTCTGTGAGACCATAGGAGACTTGATTGTATCATGCACCCCCTTGTCTCTTGACAGCCACGATCGTCGTATGACGTTTATATACCTCATTTGGAGTAGCTGGCCTAGTCCGTCACCTTATTTCGGTACTGGGGCGTGACAAAGTTTTATTAGTGGCCTATGCAGGTCTGATTTTCAGACTTGTGGGGTGTTATTATTATAGGAGTCTCAATCAAAACTTGTTCCCTTTGAATCTCTTGCCTCGATTTCTCTTTCCTCACCTTGATTGATAACTTGAATTGCATCCTCGAATCTTCCTCGTCCTGTCATTTGATATCATGTATCTTTCCCTATAGGGGTGCTTCGTTCTCAGTAGCTGGTGAGGCCAACATGGAGGAACGTCCAGTAGAGCATGGCTCGACGAGACAGCAGCCGGAAAGAATTCCTTCTCCTGACCAGATCCGATTGGAAGTGATATCAGAGTCAATGGAACCGCAGGTTCTAGAAACTCCTACTCCCCCAGCGATGCCGGCAGCGACGACGGTGCTTGATGCTGCAACACTCCTGGAGGTCATCCAGGGATTCCTGGCCAATCAGCAATGTCAGGTGGCAGCCCATCAAGAACAGCAGACCCAGCAGCAGGAACAGAATGTGCTACTGAATCAGGGGTTACAATTAGCCCTTGAGAGAAGTTCAGAAATGATTCAGGAGCATCGGGAAGGTTTTGTCGACTTAACCCGAGATACTTTGACGACACTGAGGATGCCATCACGGCGGATGCTTGGCTTCAGGATATCGAGGCCATATTGACCGCAGTAAAGGTTCCAGCAGAAGAGAAGGTTGACCAGGTCAGACTGTTACTTCAGGATCTCGCCCGCGACTGGTGGGCATCGGAAGAGGTTGGAATGAGGCGTCCTGTTCCTTGGGATTGCTTTAGTACCAGATTCAAGGCCAAGTACTTTGGTGTGGTAGCACGGTATGAGCTACAACAGAGGTTTATCAGTCTCAAACAGGCTGGTAAGACGGTGGATGGTTATGCAGCAGAGTTCTGCAGACTGAGTCGGTTTGCACCGACGATGGTAGCTACAGAGCCAGAGAAGGCGATGAGATTCCAGCAAGGACTTCATTTGGAGATTCTACAACTAGTAGAAGGGCACGACTATCAGACTTTTGATGCCGTTTTAACGGCTGCTCGGAGGCATGAACTCACCCAACAAAGGTTGGTGACAAGACATGGGGGCCAGAAGAGGTCCCATCCCCAGAATAGGGGCGGAGGAGCAGTACAGCGAACATCGACGCCAGCACCCGGCATCCGTATTAATGAGTCAGGAGCGCCGCGAAGGACGACGATGTCAGAGATAACAGCACCAGTCCGGCATCAGCAGCAGAGGAACCAGCAGCAGCGCCAGGGGGCACCCATTGGATGTACTTACTGCGGTAAGGGAGGGCACACTAGGGATGTGTGTCGTTCAGCTAACGGATTATGCATGAGGTGTGGCAGTCCGGACCACAGGATTGCAAATTGTCCTATAATGCAGAGGTCAGGAGGGCCAGTTCAGCAGTTTTTGGTGTTGCCAGCTCCGGGGGCAGCACCGAACAGAGGACCGGCATTGGCCGTAAGGCCGTTAACCCAGCGTCTACCGACGCAGGCTCAGATGTTTCTCCAGGCGCAGAACTAGGAAGGCCCGCAAAGGCCGCAGCGACAGCATGGTCGAGGAAGGCAGCATGAGGGAGCTCAGCAAGGCCAGGGCCAGGCCTTCACCTTATTACTGGAGGATGCACTAGCTTCAAGCGACGTGGTTGCAGGTAATATTTCTGTTACCTCTTTTCCTGCAGTAGCATTGTTTAATTCGGGGGCTACCTACTCTTTTATATCTGCACGATTTGTGACACGTATTGGATTGGAGTTTGAGGCATTGCCAGAGAGGATGAATATACTCACTGGTAATGGACTCGTAGGAGTTAGCAGAGTGTGCCTAGCGTGTCCGGTCGTAGTGAGTGGGCGATTATTGCCCGCATCTTTGATTGAGTTCCCTATGGGCAACTTTGATGTTGTCCTAGGAATGGACTGGTTGAGAGACAGTCATGCGACGATAGATTGTCGGAGAGGTAGGGTAGTATGTAATATACCTGGCGTTGAGGAGTTCGTCTTTGTTCGATCATTGGAGGATCGACCCAAGGGCATCGTTGCATAAGCAATGGCAGTGCAGGAACAGATTCCAAGAGTGGTCAGAGAGTTTGCTGATGTATTTCCCGATGAGCTTCCAGGTTTACCACCGGTGAGAGATGTGGAGTTTTGTATTGAGTTGAATCCTGGAATGGAGCCTAAAGTCGACAGAGTTTACAGGATATCGCAGTCAGAGTTGGACAAGTTGCACCAGCATGAAGAAGAACTGAAGGCGAAGCAGTTTATCCGAGACAGCGAATTGTCCTGGACAGCACCGGTGATTTTAGTACCCAAGAAAGATGGATCAACGCGAATGTGCATTGATTACCGGCAGTTGAATGCAGTAACAGTGAAGAACAAGTATCTGTTACCCAGGATTGATGACTTGTTTGATCAATTTAGTAAGGCCTGCGTTTTCTCTAAGATTGATCTTCGATCTGGATATTATCAAATAAGGGTCCGGGAGCAGGACATACCTAAGACAGTATTTAGATCACGGTATGGGCATTATGAGTTTCTGGTGATGCCATTTGGACTGACTAATGCCCAAGCCGTATTCATGGACTTGATAAACCGCATCTTTCTACCCTATTTGGATAAGTTTGTAGTAGTGTTTATAGATGACATCCTCGTTTATTCCAGTAGTGAAGAAGAACATGAGAAACATCTTCGGACAGTTTTGCAAACCTTGAGGAAGCATCAACTTTATGCGAAGCTTAGTAAATATGAGTTTTGGTTGGATCGTATTTCGTTCCTGGGACACATTATTTCTAGAGCAGGAGTGTCAGTAGATCCGAAGAAGGTTGAGGCAGTAGAGAATTGGCCAGTTCCGAAGATGGTAGCAGAAGTACGTAGTTTCTTGGGATTGGCAGGTTATTACCGGAGGTTCGTGGCAAATTTTGCCAGGATTTCGGCACCCTTGACGCGTTTGACGCATAAGGATGTAGAGCTTGTTTGGTCAGCAGAATGTCAGACATCATTTGAAGAGTTGAAGAAGAGATTAATCTCAGCCCCGATCTTGACACTTCTAGTAGGATCGGGAGGGTTTACAGTGTATTGTGACGCATCCGGGAAGGGACTTGGGTGTGTATTGATGCAGCATGGCAAGGTGATAGCATATGCATCTCGACAGCTTCGGGACCCTGAGAAGCACTATCCGACCCACGACTTGTAATTAGCAGCAGTAGTGTTCTCGCTTAAGTTATGGATGCACTATTTATATGGGGATCGAGTAAAGATTTACATTGATCATAAGAGCTTAAAGTATGTATTTACCCAGAGGGACCTGAACATGAGACAAAGAAGATGGTTGGAATTACTGAAGGACTTTGATGTAAATCTTCAGTATCATCCAGACAAGGCGAATGTGGTAGCAGATGCCTTGAGCAGGAGAGGTGGTGCATTCGTTTTAACCTCGCAGAGGCATATTTTGGAAGACCTTCAGGAAATGGGAATTGAAGTGATCTTACCACAAGATACAGGAGTTATTGCCAGTTTGCAGATTCAGTCTACTTTAGTAGAGAGGATCAGAGCATCCCAGACAGAGGATCCGCGGATCCAGAAGCTTCGATCAGAGTGTGAGTCAGGTCTCAGGAAGGAGTTAGTAATCCATGAGGATGGTACACTTAGGTTCAAAAACCGTCTTTGTGTACCAGGTGGAGACCTTCGACAAGAAGTTATGTCAGAGGCTCATAGTTCTCTTTATTCTATTCATCCCGAAGGCACAAAGATGTACCAAGATAAAAAGCAACACTTTTGGCGGAATGGCATGAAGAGGGAGATAGCAAGGTTTGTATCCAGATGTTTGGTATGTCAGCAAGTGAAGGTAGAACAGCAGAGACCAGCAGGATTGACACAGCCGCTTTCTATTCCGGAGTAGAAGTGGGAGCACATCGCGATGGACTTTGTGACCGGTTTACCTAGATCTCCGACCGGTCGAAACGCAGTTTGGGTAATCGTGGATTGGCTCACGAAGGTTGCTTATTTTCTTCCTTTCAGTGTAGGACAGTCTACTGAGCAGCTTGCAGAAATGTATATGAAGCATATCGTGAGGCAGCATGGTGTTCCAGTCAGCAAAGTATCAGATCAAGACATGAGGTTCACCTCTCACTTTTGGTGGAGTTTGTATCAAAGTTTGGGTACCAAGTTGAGGTTCAGTACAGCCTACCATCCGCAGACGGACGGATAGTCAGATAGAACCATTCAGACCTTGGAAGATATGTTACGGGCTTGTACTTTGGACTTCGGCGGAACTTGGAAAGATCATCTTCATTTAGTAGAGTTCTCTTACAACAACAGCCATCAGGCAAGTATCTGGATGGCACCGTTCGAAGCATTATATGGAAGAAAATGCAGGTCCCCTCTGGCATAGGACGATATGGGAGAACGAAAGTTGTTGGGACCAGAGATGATCACGTAGACAGTGGAGACAGTCAAGTTGATCAGAGAGCGGCTTCGACTCGCGCAGGACAGACACAGACACTGGGCGGATCAACATCGTAGGCCTCTAGAGTTTGGTGTTGGTGACCAAGTTTTTCTGCGGATTTCGCCTACTCGGGGTGTCATTAGATTTGGAACCCGAGGAATGCTTAGTCCAAGATTCGTTGGTCCTTTTGAGATTTTCGCTCGGGTAGGCAATATTGCTTATCGGCTTGCCCTTCCTCCCTCGCTATCTGGCGTATATGATGTGTTTCATGTATCTCAGTTGCGTGGGTATGTCCCGGATCTGAGGTATGTCTTCGACCATTCAGAGTTAGTCGTTGGTACCGACCTAACTTACGAGGAACAACCCGTGTCTATTTTGGACCGACGAGAGAAGGTGCTCAAGAACCGGACTATTAGCCTTGTCCGTGTCGCTTGGGGCCATCACTCTCCGGGAGAGTCAACCTGGGAGCGCGAAGACGAGATTAAATCTCGGTATCCGTACTTGTTCGACTCAGAAGGTATGTTTCTCCTCATGCCTTGGTAATCTGTTTACATGCTTATTTTGTACCATTTTGAAATATATGATCAATGACTGCTAATGATAGGTTGATTGTGTAGATTGTAATTGTACCTTGCTTGCCCGAATTTCTCTATCTTGTCTTGGCAGAAATTTTGAGGACGATATTTTTCTAAGGAGGATAGAGATGTCACTCCCCGATCCCGATATACGTATTCTTTCATGAATTCTGTACATGGTATCCCGTATTTAGCATGTGCATAATTCTATTTATTATTATTTAATGGTTGCATGTAGCTTTTAAGCATGTCATTAGTGGAAGGGTTAAAGCATGTTTATAGATTAGGGTTTTCTTAAGCCAACCCAACCCCTATTTATATTCTCTTCTTCACTCTCTCTCCTCATTCACTCCATTTATTTCCCTCAACCACCATCCTTAGGCAAGTACAACTTGCTCAAAAGTGGAGTTTTATGCATTTTTCATTTTTGATTTTTCTTTTGATATTATTTGTCTATATTGTTCATCTGTTCATTCTCTACAAGTTCAGTTCTTGGAGTTTTTGATTCTAATGGCTAGTTTTGTGTAGATCTAAGTTTCTAAAACTAAGGTTTTATGTATTTACATGGTTTTGATCTATCAAATTTGGTTATTTTCGAAAACTAATGGTCCTAGGTTGTAGAAAATTTGATTCTACACAATTTTGACCTTCGAAAAGTTAGATTTCGACTTGTTTTGAGGAAGTTATGCCCAAAATAATATTTGGACATTTTCTATGTCATCTGCCCTGGTTTTGGCAGGGACGACGAATAGTACCGCATGAATAGTGCCGAGCCGCAGATGGAAGTGCTGAATAGTGCAGCATAGTGCTGTATAGTGCCGAGCCGTAGATGGAAGTGCTGTATAGTGCCGCATAGTACTGAGCCGCAGATGGAAGTGCTGCATAGTGCCGCATAGTACAGCATAGTGCCGAGCTGCAGATGGAAGTACTGCATAGTGCCGCATAGTGCCGAGCCGCAGATGGAAGTGCTGCATAGTACCGCATAGTGCCGTATAGTGCCGAGCCGCAGATGGAAGTGCTGCATAGTGCAGCATAGTACCGAGCCACAGATGAAAGTGCCGCATAGTGCCGAGCCGCAGATAGAAGTGCTGCATAGTGTCGAGCTGCAGATGGAAGTGCTGTATAGTACCGCATAGTGCCGAGCCGCAGATGGGAGTGCTGCATAGTGCCATATAGTATCCGAGCCGCAGATGGAAGTGCTGTATAGTGCCGCATAGTGCCTATTTTGGCTGTTTTTGGCTGTTTTATGCCCCTTTTGGCTGAATTGTGGCCAGAATTTCTCCAAACTCTTAACATGAAAGTTGTAGATCTTTGCCTTGGCTTCAAGAATCTTCAGGTCTCACTATAACCAGAATTCATATGTGACTTTGGCACCTTGTGCACCTTGTTCCTTGTGCATCTTTTACCTTGCACATTGCCCGTGCACCGTTAGGGCCACTTCGTGACTTGCGAGCACTTCATACCCTAAGTGTATAGTACCTTCTTGTTCTATTTCCTCTTGTGTCTTGGTCGTCATTCCTGATCTGACTCCTATGCGTATGCTGGATAACCCTATGTGTGTACTAAGGTACAATCTATGTGAGCATCGATATGCTATCCTAAGTGCTAAGTGTTTCTATGTGATACCTGTCAGTACCTTCAAGAATTCAACATTTATATAGCGATTGGTCAGTAGCAATGATGTGGTATGTGGTATGTTGCATTACACCAAGAAGGGGGTACATATGTATGACTCTATGAGCCAGTACGGATCCCTTCTTGGGGTACTCGTACAATGTACGACATCTAGAGGAGTGAGCATGTGACCACGACATGTGAACTCCGAGGATAACCTAGGGATTAACTAGACAACTAACTTGGTAGATGCATTGGGTGGGAAGAATCCCGAGATCGTGCCATACTAGCCACCCCAGGCCCAGTCCTGACGTGTCGGGTTGGCCGCCACGGATATGGTTTCACTCGCCTATAGCGGATGGCTATATCCGACTCCTACGAGCTATGTGTTATACGTTTTAGCGCGGTAGCCCTCCGGGGGACCGGTGCATAATCAATGTACTATATGTCTTATGGTTTGGCTAGCCCTGCTGGGTTGACACGATTTGAGGATTCCTTTTAATCAGTATCGCGGGGATAACTCCGCCAAATATAGAAAGCTGTATGAATGAATGGCCGCTTGAAAAATGACTTGACTGTGCCTTGTAACTTCCATTAGTAGCCGAGGTACATGGACTGTCATGGTGCGTGGTCCAACCCATGTCCTTGTTTGGTTGTTGGGTTGGGCTATCGTGCTAGGACAGGCTATGGACCGAGGTTACGACCGGAAGATTTTATTATTACTAGTATTATTATTTTGTGCTTGGGTTTTATCTCACTCTTTTGTGCTCCCTTGTGGTACTTGCTATTCGGTGCTGTCCCCGCTGGTTTTGTTTGGTCAGATCTCGTAGCGGCGCCTGAGGATCCAAACTTTCTCACCGACGTCAATGGTGCATACTAGGAGCATGGCTGGCGGGAGACTCGAGTGGGTTTCTTCTCCACCACTCTAGTATCTTTACTTATATTTTGGCGTTTAGCCACCGACACCTGTTTAGTCTGCTAATTTGGATATTTTGTCTTTGCATAATTTGTAATTAAATCAGACTGCAGCTGAATACAATTATGTACCTATGACTCTCTGGGCTAGCTAACTTATAAAGTTAGATCCCCATGATCATTTTGATGATGCGTCGGGGACGCCTTACTGCTTTATCTTATATGATCATTATTTACTGCTTCTTGTTTGATTGATTGAGACCTAGATGCTTTGTGAGACCATAGGAGAATTGATTGTAGCATGCACCCCCTTGTCTCTTGACAACCATGATCGCCGTATGAGGTTTATATACCTCATATGGAGTAGCTGGCCTAGTCCGTCTCCGTATATCGGTACTGGGGCGTGACAGGACACGATTTCAAATTTGAATTTTTCCTCAAAAATCGTTTTCATATCTTCCAAATATTTTAAAGCCAAATTTTAATATCATTACTTCCACTTAAAATTTGAAATTTAATGAACATATAGATCGTAACTTGTACGACTCAATTTAAATAGTTCATACTGCCACTTTTTAAGATCTATATCTGCTCAAAGATGTATAACTATAACTGTAACTCATTAAGTCATAGATATCAAAACTCAAAAATCCAATCCATTTCTTAAATTAATGGTATATAGATTCTAGCTATTTTTTTACAGTATCACATAAAATTCTATCAATCATATGGTGATTACTACCTAGAAATCTCTAGATAAAAACTTTCTTTGGTAATATCTCAAATTACAAACTACTACTAATCCTTAAATCACACTTTTAGTAAATGCCTTTATAACTTAGTTAAGGTCTCAATGTATTCCAAGTGTCAATGTAATAAATCTAGCCATATGTTTGACCAAGGAGTATATAGTAGTGTAGTCATCCTTCTAACCATGATTAAGCACAAGAAGATAAGGGTATTGGTAGAAAGAGCTCAAGCAATATGCAAAAATCAAGGGAGACAACGAGAGTTTGGAATTTGGAAACCAAGGAAGGTGGTCAAGTATGTGGATGAGATTTCTAGACTCTAATTCTATATTGCAGGCTCACCTCGGTACAATTACGTAACCGAAGTGACAACTCGACCTGCATGGGCCACCCCAAAAACATGTAACGCCCCAGTCCTGAAATATTTAGGACTAAGTACGTAGTCATGCCAGCTGTGTACATACGAAGCATACTCCAATATATAGAAACTTCGTATGTACACATAAGCTGTAAAATGTAGTAACCATGGAACTAATCTCATCCACAAATAAATATATCATAAGATCAATTCATAAATGTCATTGTACAAAATGTTGGGCGGAGACAAATCCACTACCAACTAAAAAGAGAGATACATAGGAATGAAGGAAATTTGTTGAACGATGCGAAGGCGATCTCAGTGCAATCATCCTCGAAGAAAGAATAGGTCATGGCCTTGGCTAGAGCACCTGCGAAATATCACAAAAGCACACACCTGGAGAAATCATCAGGTCCTCAGAGGGACGTAACAAGATACAGAAAGAACATGTCATTTATAACAGCAAATGTAAACACTATAAACTACAACACAACTGGGTCTCTAACCGTCTAAGTGATATGCACTTTGAGGACAACGTTCTACGCAGGGGCTGTAAGGATTCACACAAGTAATAAAGAGTGGCCGTCAAGTAGCGCTCATCCGAGACACTATCGGCCGGGCAGCAAGTAGCGCTCATCCGAGTCACTATCACCCATAAATGTGTAAAAAGTAAATGAAGCCCCTACGCTAGTAGCTGTCCCCTCCCCTAATGATATTATACATGCATCGTAGCCACGACACACCAACACGTGTCGTTTCCACAACTTGGTTTATATTCAATAACTGTCAAGTCTTCTAACATGCATCTATTGACAGTTATTCCTATGCATGCACATGGGTGATCAGCCAACACGCAAGTGACCACTACATGATACTCACAACTCACACACAACTCGTGATACAATCGTGACAAGTTTATTGAGATACACTAAGTTGAAGGTAGTCCCTTAACTCTAAGTCCACATGAAGAAGAAAATAATAAACAAGAAATATAGATACAATAACTGAAATAAAATACAACTAAAAGTAAGCAGTAAATATGGCAAGGTATCTTGCCTGAGGTTGTGTGCAAAAAGGGCGACGTCTAATAGCTCGAACCGTCAGAATAGTGAAGCAATGAAAGCCAAATCCCGCATACGTCCTCGGATGCTGAAATAAATACTATGAACGTGTTCGAAATATAAGATACGTCTAGGAAACGGCTGTCCAAAAGCCAAATTCTGGAACATGAGCAAAATCGTAATTTTGGGTCAAAATGATGTCCGCCGTTGGACCCATTTTGCACCAAAATGCGTGCCAGAACCTACAGTCTCTAAAGTTGTCAAACTACATGTCTATAGGTCCAGTTTGAGGAGACGAACCCAACGGTATGTCCAGTTTTGGATTTCGATGAGCCGTGCATAAATTCGCCCGTTGGAGCGGATCGCGGGCCCGCCAAAATGGCATTTCGGTCGACCTTCTCAGAATCGGACCAAACTTGGCGTACATGACCAAAAAAATGATACGGTCCTGCTGTCGCAAGTTTCGTTTCGATTCGACGAACGTGCACAAAGTAATTAGGAAATTTGTAAAAGTTCGATACGGTGAATTTCGACGGATACGCATCAAATTCGTCACGCACACGCAACCAATTCGAATTCCGTTAAAGCCCACACATCCGCGAAGCCGATACACACCTTTCAATACTTTCGGTTCGCGACCACGTTGCCCGGTTTGGCGGAATGCACGTCGTATCGGGGAGTTTTATAAAAAATTTTAGTTTTCAAAAACGGGTATTTCTAGGATTTTGGAATCAAATATCTTTCCATATATTAGATGAAAAATAAATCTACAAGAAGGATCTTCATCTCTTATATGTTGTCTAAAGGTCTGGTCAAAAAGTTTTGAAAATATCCTACATGGTTGATCAGAATACGACTTCCAATATAGGTGGTTGGGCTGTTTCACTGTTCCTAGTTTGAACAGTTTTTTCGGGGTTTTTACATCGATTTTTAGGATCGATGGATCGACTAACCCCAAAACTAGTAGTGGGGACTTCGAGAGGGTTATGTTAGCTTCTCATAGAATTTTACAGGGATCAAAACGATCGACTACAGAGGACAAAAAGGAGTCGCGAAGTTGGTTACCTTACTACGGTTGCTGCCCTGTTGCCGTAGCCTGTTGGTGTGCGCCGTCGCGGCTATGGCCGACCGGCTGCCACCACGGAGGCTGCGCGCACGCACGGCAGAGGCCTGGGGTGCGTGTACGGGATTAGGGGGATGGAGAGGTTGTCGACTAGGGTTTTCCCCTTAACTCTATATTTATATATATGCTGAGCTCGGTTTAAAGGGGGAAGGGTGTTGCTCGGGTTTGCTTTCATGAACAGTACGCGAGCACTGTTCACCAAATCCTTTTTTTTATTTTTTATATTAGATATGAATATATATATATAACCCTATATATATATATATATATATATATATATATAAAATATATATATATATATATGGAGCTCCGCTGGGGACAAGAGCTCCGTGGCTCCCCACTCCGGTGGGTTCGCCGCTGCTCCCCACTCCGTCTCCGGCCGGTTGGGTGGGTTGGCCGGTCGGCCTCCTCGGCCCGACTGCCCCCCTCTGGGTCCTTCTCCCCCTCGGTCCCCCCCTCTTCTCCCCCTCCTTCCCGGGATGGCAGCACTTCGGCCGCCCCCCTTCCGTGGGGGGCTCCCTCCGCCTGGGCTTCTCCCCGTTGGGACTTCTCACCCCCCTCCGCCAGATTTACCCCTCGTCGTCGTCGCTCCCGTCGGCGTCGGCGCCCCTGGACTAGGTCCGTGCCATCGCCGTCGGCAGTCGCTCCTCCAGTCGTGCACCCTCCCGCCCAGGCGCCCCCTTCGGCCGTTGCCCCTCCCCTCTCGGCGCCGTCCGGCTTCCTCTCCCTGAGATGGCCCACTGCCCCCCCGGCTGGGCCCGCCGCACGTCTTCCTGTCTCCGCCACATCCCCCGGCGGGTCCGTGGAGGCCACCCCTCTGGCAGCGCCCCCTCCCCGCGCTGCAGGAGTCGGAGGTGAAGGAGCGGCCTTCCTCCTCCTTGCCCCTCCTCCCGACCCGACCCCCCCTCCGGTGTTCGTCCCGACGTCGGAGGCCTCTCCCCACCCCCCCGGGCCCCGGTCCCCCTCTGGTCGCCCTTTGCCGTCGACGGGGCCTCCCCCCTCGGGAGTCGAGCCCCTCTCCTGGGCTCGGGTGGCCACGGCCACCCCCTCCGCATCGTTGGGCGGTCGCTCCGCGACCTCCGTTGGCTTCTCGCCACCGCCGTCGCCCCCCTCCTCAGTCTCGCCATCCCTTCTCTCTCTTCAGTGGCCTCCCCCGTCCCCGTCCTCGGCTGGATCTGCTTCTTCCTCGCCCTCCGGTTCTGGATCGGCCGGGTTCCCGTTGCTGGCCGTCCGTGCTTCGCCGCCCCCGCGCGGAGCGTCTCCTTCTTCCTCCTCCAATCTCCGGCGCTCTCTCCGCCGGCGGTAGGCCTCGCCCACCGACGCCCCCCTTCTCGGCCTCCGGTGCCCTTCCTCTCCCTCCCGCCCACGTCGATCCCCCTCCACCCTCCCTCTCCTGTCTCGTGCCCCGCCGCCGGAACTCCTTCCTCCCCGCGGAGTCGACTCCCCCGTCTCGCCGCTTTCGGTGCCCCCGGCAGCCTTCGCCGGAGCCCCCGCTCCCCGCCCTCCTCTCGGCCTCCCCCGGCGGAGCCCCGCGCCGGGCTACGCGCTGGGCCCCCTGTAACACCCAGTTTTCCAAATGAGGGTAATTTTGAAATTTTGTGTTTTAATTTATTTAATTATGATATTTAAATAATAATATGATTTTTAGTGATTTTTAATCATTTTAAAACTATTTAAATATTATGACTTGTGAATTTGATGTGCAGCTAGTGAAACCGTAGAGACTGTCTACCCGAGAGCCTAACCATGTGATTGGGATTTTTATTTATTATTTTTAGCCAAGGGGTAATTTTGTCATTTTGACTTATTAAAATTATTTAATTATTATTGGATTGACGATTATTGATTTGACTTTTCCTAGGTGTGACTTTGGAGACCAACCTACTTGTTGACTTTGACCATAGTGACTTGGCTAGCATGGTGGGACCCTAATCTAACTTAAGTCGACTTGGTTTTGACTTGAGTGACTTAGCTCTTGAGAAATTAGGAAGGATTTTAATTGTTGGACTTAAGGCTAAGGTAGAGAGCCCATTGCTCATGTGACTTAGCCCAAAGCCCACTAACTAGAAACCCTAACCCTAATTTTATCCTTTATAACCAGCCACTAGGTCATTCCCAACCCTATAAAGTCATCTCCTCCATGTTCTTGCCTCTTTTGTTATGTTTCAACATTTTGAAGAAGGAGAGGTATAGGAATCTTCCTCAAGCCCTAGTTTCTTCATTTTAATTCCTTTTCCCCTCTAGTCTTTTGCATTAGTTCCTAATCCAGCTCTATTTCATGTCCATGGAGAGAAACCTCAGCTTTGGAGCAATTTAGAGCATTGGGCTAGCAAGGAGGAATCCTCATTTTAGAGATTTTCTTGAGGAAGAACAACCAATAGGTAACCCTATCTAAACTTATTAGATTTTTGATTTCTTTGCATATTTGTATAGCCCTAGGTGTCCCCTAGCCGTAGGTATTGGATTTGTGTCGAGTCGTGTCCATTTCGTGTCCGTATTGGACCCATATCAGTCCTAGAACCTAGGTGTTTGATGAAATGCTTGAGTGGATTGAATCCATATATTTTTGAAAACTAATTGAACACTAATTTAGCTCTTGGTGTGTAGATTACAATTGTGCTTGACTGAGTTGAATTCTGTGCACCCTTGTGTCCAAATTTGGACACACACGCACGCACGAGGACACCGTGCGGCAGCCCTGCTGCTCGACACTGATAGCGGACACGACACTGAATATTATGACACGAAAATTTATGTACACGAGGGGGCAATCCCTGACATTAAGCACACAAAATTTTAGAAGAAATTATTGAGTATTCTGGGAGATATCTCGACTGCACGGGTCGCACACACACACACGCTCGCAGAAATCCACACTGATACGCCTCTGTATCGTGGACACGCGACTTCGTGGACATGACTCAGGCACTTAGACACCTACCCTGACACCCCACCTAGCTACTGATACGACCACAACACTTTTGGATGGACACGCGAGTCCCTAGACTAATCGACACCTGTGCACGAGGCTGTGCACTGCACAGTTTTGACACTATTGTTTTGACACCTCTGGACACAGTTTTTGGACACGATTACGGCAAGAACCATTCCCCCAGTATAGACACACGTGTAGGTGTAGGCATAATAATCCCCAAGTATTTATGTATATATGCATGTATATTTATATGTATCCGAGTGTATATATATGTATAGGTGTGTCTGTGTGTGTGTTCTCTCTGTTAGGACACGTTCGTGTCCAGTTTTTGGACACGAGAACAACCCCTCTGACACGAGTATATGATTCCTCACCTCTGTTTTGAATTAGTTTGGGTTTTCAAATTGATATGGGTTTCGAAAATTAGAGATCAACAGTGAACTGTGAAGTTCACTGATACTCAATAACTGAGTTTAAATTGTATTTTTTTTACTGTTGATTAATGATTAATTTGCCATGAAAAATTCATTTACACATGTTTTAGTTCACTGTCCAATTTAATTCATGATTGGTTTGATGTTAACAAGAATGGGGATTTTCGAAATCAGTTGGGCTGATGATATGAACTGTCAAATACACAAATACCTGAGAATGGGTTTTCTTTTTTTTGACATTTGAACTGAGAATGTTATAAGCTTGAGAATTATTCCTAATGTTAAAACTGAACTGAGGTAGATGATTGTGGGTGTATGTGAATTTCATTGCATCAGTGTGTCTAACCTGCATATTGATGGGTTGTGTAGGAAAACAGGGATTTTTCCCATTTCATGAAAACTGAGAAATTGAGTTGGGTTGATTGGTTTGAGTGTAATGTTAAAAAACTGAAACTGAGATTCCTTTTCTAACTTAAAACTGAGAATGGTTATTGATTGGGGTTTAAGATGGGTCTTCGATTTGGTTGTGATTATGCATTGGACTGAAATTGTAGACTGAATTGATATTAACTGAGATTGTCATGATCACAAGCTCACACACACACACACATGATGAGAACACATTGTCCTGAAATATGATACACACATGAATATTTACTCACACACACAAAATTGGAACCATGAACTGAGCATTGAAGCCCCTGCTTTCTGAGATACACACACAAACCAAACCTAAGAACTAAACCTATGTTGATACCTACACAACACACAACCTACCACAAAAACTGTCATGACACATGCCACTCACTGTTTTCCAGATTTTACAAACACCACCATGCTCACATACCACATGCCACGCACACACATGTTAGACACTATTTACACACACACTCTATTCTAAAATTCCTGTCACTAAGTTCCTGAATTCACATACATACATTACATTGCACCACACCTAATGTTTTCACCGATACACACATGAAAACACACACACAAATCACATTCACTCATTCACATACACACACATGCTCATGTACTACTAAACCCCCTTGCCATGCCACATGACACAGACACATGCAATGTTTTCCTCTACCCCTATATATATATATATATATATATATATATATATATAATATAACCTAGTGTGATAATGCAATGTAAAATAGTGTATATATACATATATTTATGCCATGTTATATGTATATAGGCCTTAGCCATGTATATAGGCATTAGCCCATATGTGTATGCTTACCTATTGTATATATGTAATGTATATATAATGCAATAATGGAAGGAACATATGCATACATGTGTGTACATTGCTTGTATGCTAGACTCTTAGCCTATGAGATTCTATATATAGTGTATGTATGTATACTAGTATGTGTGATGCTTGGTTTGGCTTTGTAATTGTGTGTGAGTGCTAGCCTAGGCTTGGTTAGGCCTAGTGAGACTTATTAGACTTGTTTGGCTTAGGCTTGACCTAGTTGACCTAGTTTGACTAGTCTAGTTGACTAGAGTTGACCGAGAGTTGACTTTAGTCCAGTTTGACCCCAAACTTCATGTAGATGCATTGTAGCAGTCTGTTATATCATTTTAGACTTATAGTGACTTGTACTGTTCTATAGGAGACATACACCACTCCTCGGACAGTAGATACTCTTCAGATACTCAGGATACAGGCGAGTACATTCTCTGACCGTTTCATACTTGTTTGGATTTACATTCTTGCTCTAGATTACTATACTTGATGCTGACACGATTGTTATCACGGATTGGTACTATATGGATCTTCTTTTGAGATGTTATCCCCTTGTATTCACTAAATACATATTGTGATGTGCGTTTCACTTACATATTATATTTATTGAATACCCTTATCCTTGTATACTCATTGTGCCTATTGTACTCTCATTATCACATGAGTTCTATGGATAGGCCATTGTACAACTATTGTATAACATTGTACATCTATTGTATAACATTGTATACTATTGTATAAGATAACGTAACTGGAGTGGATCCTTGTGTATTGATTGGAGAGGGGGAGTAGAATTGGTTATGTAATCAAATCCTATTGTACAACATTGTATAACTATTGTATATGTCTATTGTACACTCACGTACAATGGAGTTACCATTGCATTGTCCTAAACCGTTTACATAACCATATTGTACTCTAAATCACATATTGCTTACAGTTATTACTTATCGTATATAGATATTTCCTATTATCAAATCTCTGCTTTTTTTCATATACAGTCTTCTTTCAGCGTTTTCTGTATCTTACTCTATTGCATGCTTTATATTTCCTAACTTGATATGAACTGCGTGAGATGTTTTGTGCTCGCTCCCGTCCTGACTGGACCTGTTAAAAATTTTACAGAGAATGATGAGGCTATGGTGTCTACCCATTATGGTGCAACTTAGACAACACTTGTGCCTTGGACCCATTGCAGTAGAGGATCTACCACCTGTGGTTTAGACTGATAGCTTAAACTCTTACCTTGTTTTTCTCATTGATACATCATTATATATATATACTGGAAGATTGTTTATCTGATGTTATGGAGATGTTATCTTAGACACTTAGTCTTTATCTGGATTGTACCTCTGTAGATTTTCTTCTATTCATATCTATCTATCTTCTTATCATTCTGTCTTAGATGTGATTGAGGCTGTATATTGCTATGTCACCTCCATTCGGAGTGTATATACTGTACAGGTACCTTTATATTGTTAGATGATTGACCTAGGACAACATTCTACCGTCGACACTGCGGCGTAGGCTGGGCGTTGTTACGTTCTCGTACCCTCACAGTGGGTGCGGGTCCTGACATATTTTTAGTGGTGGCCCATGCAGGTCGAGTTTGTGTAGTGGTATTCGAACTAGAGTATCACTACAGTCTGCAGTAGGATTAGGATATTTTTGGAGGTACTCAATCACATTAGGAAAAACTCTTAATCAGATTCCTTTTATCTAAATTGTTGCTTATTGACTTCCCTTGAATATAAACTGTCCTTCTTTGAATTTTTGCTTCATTCTCAGAAATTGCTTCTTATTTTGATCTGTCTTCATGATGGTTATGAAGACACGATCTCATCGCTCCGGTCCGGGGAATACTATCGAGAGACTGGCCACCTCTCGTCCTGTCCATCTGGGCCTCGAGATCGCAGCTCCTATTGTGCCGACTCAGGTTGGCGTTTCTGCTACATTGGAGGTGCACCTCTGTCTGTACAGAGACTTTCTTTCGTTATTTCCGATTTTTCTCAGCAGCAGCGGTTCATGCAGCATCAACAGCAGACCAAGGGAAACCAACAGGGGCGAGCTATCATCAGGATAGTCGATGATGCACAGACCATTGGAGATCTTGCTGCAAGTTCCGTTCTTCTATATTCCATTCCCGCAATTGTCTCTTGTAACTATCTTGAAATTCGATTCCATCTGTTCCTTGTTGACTGATCAATTTATTCTGTTGTTCCTGTGTTATTTTTTTTTCTTCTGAGAAAAATCAAATGGACTAGGTCACCTAAATCATGGGATCTAGAATCTTCGATAGTCGTGTTAGCTGGCATAGTGAGGACATATAGTCAGATTTTGGGATGTATTTCTCGGGTGTGGGAATTTAAGATTTTTGTCGTCGCATGCGGCAATGCGGAAATTTTAAATACCATGAACTTAGAGGTATGTACCTTAGTCAAGGACTCTGTGATTATCGTAGCCTTGCTCACTAGCATGATGAAGACTCCGAGTAACATGATTTTGGACAGACGCATACGATTATCAGATTGTATCTTGAAGGTTTTTGAACATCATACCCTTCTTTTGTTGTAAATAACTTAGGAGTAGGGATATTTAGTTTTGTAGAGCTTATTCATTGGTAGTTCCTTCATAGTATAATGATATGATGACTTGTAGAGTGCCTGTACCCTAGAGGTGATAGTTAGCATTAGTGTTAGAATAGTAACCCATTGCAGATAATTCTCCTGTTATCTATAATACAAACCAGTTTACATATAGGATGTTAGTATGCCTTACAGCCTTGATGATTGTTATTATTTTCCTTACCTTTTTCTAGTGAGGCACCCATGACCAGAGCCTGTCCTTGAGTATAGTTGTAGTTTACCTAAGACTGAGAGACCTATATACATATAGATTGCAGATGATATACTTAGGATATATGTGATGGGTTGTTGTTCTTGAGCATATATACATGTGGTATTTGGGATTGGTGTGCTCAGCTTGTAGGTACTTAGTTATGGGTGACTTGATAGGATTGGGAAATTAAAAGCTAGCCTATTATAGAGTTTCTCTTTTTGCTAAATTCTAGTTGCCAACACTTAGGTAGCTAGCATAGGTAAAATCCTAAGAAGTTGACCAGCTGATGACCAAGTACTAGGATGTTGAGAAAATTGACTAGTGATTGACCCTTGACTATGTTTGACCTAGAAGGGGGTGCGATCATCTTAATTTCGAGGACAAAATTTTTATAAGGTGGGTAGGATTGTAACACCCAGTTTTCCAAATGAGGATAATTTTGAAATTTTGTGTTTTAATTTATTTAATTATGATATTTAAATAATAATATGATTTTTAGTGATTTTTAATCATTTTAAAACTATTTAAATATCATGACTTTTGAATTTGATGTGCAGCTAGTAAAACCGTAGAGACTGTCTACCCTAGAGCCTAACCATGTGATTGGGATTTTTATTTATTATTTTTAGCCTAGGGGTAATTTGGTCATTTTGACATTAGAATTATTTAATTATTTATTGGATTGACGATTATTGATTTGACTTTTCATAGGTGTGACTTTGGAGACCAACCTACCTGTTGACTTTGACCATAGTGACTTGGCTAGCATGGTGGGACCCTAATCTAACTTAAGTCGACTTGGTTTTGACTTGAGTGACTTAGCTCTTGAGAAATTAGGAAGGATTTTAATTGTTGGACTTAAGGCTAAGGTAGAGAGCCCATTGCTCATGTGACTTAGCCCAAAGCCCACTAACTAGAAACCCTAACCCTAATTTTATCCTTTATGACCAGCCACTAGGTCATTCCCAACCCTATAAAGTCATCTCCTCCATGTTCTTGCCTCTTTTGTTATGTTTCAACATTTTGAAGAAGGAGAGGTATAGGAATCTTCCTCAAGCCCTAGTTTCTTCATTTTAATTCCTTTTCCCCTCTAGTATTTTGCATTAGTTCCTAATCCAGCTCTATTTCATGTCCATGGAGAGAAACCTCAGCTTTGGAGCAATTTGGAGCATTGGGCTAGCAAGGAGGAATCCTCATTTTAGGGGTTTTCTTGAGGAAGAACAACCAATAGGTAAACCTATCTAAACTCATTAGATTTTTGATTTCTTTGCATATTTGCATAGCCCTAGGTGTCCCCTAGCCGTAGGTATTGGATTTGTGTCGAGTCGTGTCCATTTCGTGTCCGTATCGGACACATATCAGTTCTAGAACCTAGGTGTTTGATGAAATGCTTGAGTGGATTGAATCTATATATTTTTGAAAACTAATTGAACAATAATTTAGATCTTGGTGTGTAGATTACAATCGTGCTTGACTGAGTTGAATTCTGTGCACCCTCGTGTCCAAATTTGGACACACACGTACGCACGAGGACACCGTGCGGCTGCCCTGTTGTTCGACACTGATAGCGGACACGACACTGAATATTATGACACGAAAATTTATGTACACAAGGGGGCAATCACTGACATTAAGCACACAAAATTTTAGAAGAAATTATTGAGTATTCTGGGAGATATCTCGACTGCACGGGTCGCACACACACACGCGCGCGAAAATCCATACTGATACGCCTCTGTATCGTGGACACGCGACTTCGTGGACACGACTCAGGCACTTAGACACCTACCCTGACACCCCACCTAGCTACTGACACGACCACGACACTTTTGGATGGACACACGAGTTCCTAGACTAATCGACACCTGTACACGAGGCTGTGCACTGCACAGTTTTGACACTAATGTTTTGACACCTCTGGACACAGTTTTTGGACAGGATTATGACACGAATCATTCCCCCAGTATAGACACACGTGTAGGCATAATAATCCCCGAGTATTTATGTATATATGTATGTATATTTATATGTATCCGAGTGTATATATATGTATATATATAGTATAATGTATAGGTGTGTCTGTGTGTGTTCTCTCTGTTAGGACACGTTCGTGTCCAGTTTTTGGACACGAGAACAACCCCTCTGACACGATTATATGATTCCTCACCTCTATTTCGAATTAGTTTGGGTTTTCAAATTGATATGGGTTTCGAAAATTAGAGATCAACAGTGAACTGTGAAGTTCACTGATACTCAATAACTGAGTTTAAATTGTATTTTTTTTACTGTTGATTAATGATTAATTTGCCATGAAAAATTCATTTACACATGTTTTAGTTCACTATCCAATTTAATTCATGATTTGTTTGATGTTAACAAGAATGGGGATTTTCGAAATCAGTTGGGCTGATGATATGAACTGTCAAATACACAAATACCTGAGAATGGGTTTTCTTTTTTTTGACATTTGAACTGAGAATGTTATAAGCTTGAGAATTATTCCTAATGTTAAAATGTGAATTTCATTGCATCAGTGTGTCTAACCTGCATATTGATGGGTTGTGTAGGAAAACAAGGATTTTTCCCATTTCATGAAAACTGAGAAATTGAGTTGGGTTGATTGGTTTGAGTGTAATGTTAAAAAACTGAAACTGAGATTCCTTTTCTAACTTAAAACTGAGAATGGTTATTGATTGGGGTTTAAGATGGGTCTTCGATTTGGTTGTGATTGTGCATTGGACTGAAATTGTAGACTGAATTGATATTAACTGAGATTGTTATGATCACAAGCTCACACACACACACATGATGAGAACACATTGTCCTGAAATATGATACACACATGAATATTTACTCACACACACAAAATTGGAACCATGAACTGAGCATTGAAGCCCCCGCTTTCGGAGATACACACACAAACCAAACCTAAGAACTAGACCTATGTTGATACCTACACAACACACAACCAACCACAAAAACTATCATGACACATGCCACTCACTGTTTTCCAGATTTTACAAACACCACCATGCTCACATACCACATGCCACACACACACATGTTAGACACTATTTACACACACACTCTATTCTAAAATTCCTGTCACAAAGTTCCTGAATTCACATACATACATTACATTGCACCACACCTAATGTTTTCACCGATACACACATGAAAACACACACACAAATCACATTCACTCATTCACATACACACACATGCTCATGTACTACTAAACCCCCTTGCCATGCCACATGACACACACACACATGCAATGTTTTCCTCTATCCCTCTCTCTCTCTCTCTAAATATATATATATATATATATATATATATATATATATATATATATATATATATATATATATATATATATATATAACCTAGTATGATAATGCAATGTAAAATAGTGTATATATACATATATATTTATGCCATGTTATATGTATAAAGGCCTTAGCCTTGTATATAGGCATTAGCCCATATGTGTATGCTTACCTATTGTATATATGTAATGTATATATAATGCAATAATGGAAGGAACATCTGCATACATGTGTGTACATTGATTGTTTGCTAGACTCTTAGCCTATGAGATTCTATATATAGTGTATGTATGTATACTAGTATGTGTGATGCTTGGTTTGGCTTTGTAATTGTGTGTGAGTGCTAGCTTAGGCTTGGTTAGGCCTAGTGAGACTTATTAGACTTGTTTGGCTTAGGCTTGACCTAGTTGACCTAGTTTGACTAGTCTAGTTGACTAGAGTTGACCGAGAGTTGACTTTAGTCCAGTTTGACCCCAAACTTCATGTAGATGCATTGTAGCAGTCTGTTATATCATTTTAGACTTATAGTGACTTGTACTGTTCTATAGGAGACAGACACCACTCCTCGGACAGTAGATACTCTTCAGATACTCATGATACAGGCGAGTACATTCTCTGACCGTTTCATACTTGTCTGGATTTACATTATTGCTCTAGATTACTATACTTGATGCTGACACGATTGTTATCACGGATTGGTACTATATGAGTCCCATGGATAGACCATTGTACAACTATTGTATAACATTGTACATCTATTGTATAATATTGTACACTATTGTATAAGATAACGTAACTGGAGTGGATCCTTGTGTATTGATTGGGGAGGGGGAGTAGAATTGGTTATGTAATCAAATCCTATTATACAACATTGTATAACTATTGTATATGTCTATTGTGCACTCATGTACAATAGAGTTACCATTGCATTGTCCTAAATCGTTTACATAACCATATTATACTCTAAATCACATATTGCTTACAGTTCTTACTTATCGTATATAGATATTTCCTATAATCAAATCTCTGCTGTTTTTCATATACAGTCTTCTTTCAGCGTTTCCTGTATCTTACTCTATTGCATGCTTTATATTTCCTAACTTGATATGAACTGCGTGAGATGTTTTGTGCTCGCTCCCGTCCTGACTGGACCTGTTGAAAATTTTACAGAGAATGATGAGGCTATGGTGTCTACCCATTATGGTGCAGCTTAGACAACACTTGTGCCTTGGACCCATTGCAGTAGAGGATCTACCACCTGTGGTTTAGAATGCTAGCTTAGACTCTTACCTTTTTTTCTCATTGATACATCATTGTATATATATACTGGGAGATTGCTTATCTGATGTAATGGAGATGTTATCTTAGACACTTAGTCTTTATCTGGATTGTACCTCTGTGGATTTTCTTCTGTTCATATCTATCTATCTTCTTATCATTCTGCCTTAGATGTGATTGAGGCTGTATATTGCTATGTCACCTCCATTCGGAGTGTATATACTGTACAGGTACCTTTATATTGTTAGATGATTGACCTAGGACAGCGTTCTACCGTCGACACTGCGGCGTAGGCTGGGCGTTGTTACGTTCTCGTACCCTCACAGTGGGTGCGGGTCGTGACACCCCCCTTTCCTCCCTGCCTCTCTCCCTCCCTCCATCTTCCAGCCTCCGCCGCCGGCCACTCAAAATGCCTCGGGCCGTGCACCCTCTCTCCCCCCTCGGCATCCCCCGCCCACCGCGACTCCGCCCGCTGCTTCCGCCGGCGTGCCCGCTCTCGGCCGCCGGAGCTGAGGCAGCCCCCTCCCCGGCCCGTGTAGCCCCCCTCCCTCCCCGTTCTCTTTCCGTCGGTAGCCGGAGACCCCGGCGCTCACCGGCCCCCTGCCCAGTCGGCTGCCTCGTGCAGACCGTCCACCCTCGTGAGGCCCGCGGCGCCTCGTGCAGACCGCCCACCCTCGAGCAGTGCGCTGCCCCCTCGGGCAGCGCGTCCACCGATCCTAGTTCCGCGCACCCATCAGGCAGCCAACCCTGTGCTTTGGGCGGTGTGCCATTCCCCCCCTTTGGGCCGAAGCCCAAACATTTTCGAATTTCGACTTTTCTTTTTCGAAAATTTTGCATTTTACCCCTTAAAACTTTCGTATTTGCTTCTTAGCATTCCAGGGTATATATATATATATATATATATATATATATATATATATATATATATATATATATATATATATATAAGGCACACAAATAACTCTTCACCACTCCAAATACAATTTAATATTATCTATATCCAAATACTTAATGTATTTAAATATATCTACAAATATATATATAAATTTAATTTACCATAAATCGACTCCATAATAATAATAACATTTAAATGAAATGGACATGCTTATTAAATCTCCACAAAATAACTTTAATAATAATAAAATAATAAAAATTGCCCCAATGGTGATCTTTACCACACATCCTTACTTGGGTCTAGAAAATTATTCCAATATTGAAAAACATCATTAATAATAAAAATATAAATTTTGTACATCTAATTTCGAAAATATTTCTCAAATTCTAAAATAATATTAAGAACATTTGTACACCCATAAAAATATGCCTACATGGCTATCTTTGGTCACACCACATGTCTATTTGGGCCTGGGTTTGGTCCGGGCCCAGTTCGGGCTGTTTTGGTCCAACGCGATCATCTAAAATCAATATATAAAATAATATATTATTAAAATAATTTAAATGAGTCAATTTATAACTTGGCCTAGTTTTTCTAGTTTAGACAGAACTATGGCTAGGCCTCTCATGGCATTGCTAATACATTAGTCAAGGCACACTGCTACATCTTCCGTACCAAAATTTATGGTCGTCTAGTGCTCCAAAACTCAACAATGGCTAAGGTCATTTCTAATAATAAAAAACCATAAATTACATAAAGTCATTTTTAAGTCTTTTTAGGGGTTTTACAGAAGCCATAAGTACAGGTCGAATTGTGCGAAGATAAGCTATGTATGTTGAGAAGCCATATCCTATGTATGTTGATCTCTTCTCCTGCATTTTCGTAAAAAGTTAATTCAAAAATATTTTATGGATTTTGCCAAGATAAGCTCAAGAACCTATATTACATGACATGAAAGATGTCCACTGCAGTCATCCGTTGCATTATGGAACAAGAAAGTTATTTGCAGCTAGATGCGTACTGACGTGGCAGAACTTCACGTGACATTATCACAGAAATATATGGTTCTCGAGTCTTACCTAGACTATGTCCTATGCATCTTGTTTGATCTCATATTGTTCTTGGAAATACTTCGACAAACCTTCCTGCTTTGTTTGACCATATCGTTGTTTGAAATTGGTATATAGGTTTGTTTGACCCAGCCTTAGGTTCCTATTACCTTCTAGTTATTAAATGACTAAAATAAATAAGCTAGGGTATTGATGTGATTGTGATGTTGGATAGCTAGAAACGAGTAAGTTTTTTTTTAGAGATGGATCCTAGTTAGATTATGAGTTGGATATGAGTTCCTGAGTATCGGATGCTTAGAGCCTATTAGGAGTAATTGCTAGGAGTGAACTAACGGGTATTATTGAATAGGTTTATAATACTATACCTACGATAGAATGGTATGACTAGCCGCATAATAATTCTTCTACAGTAAACACTTTTATTCCTTTTCTCCTTAGCTTATTTTTATTTTTTGAGGAGCATCTTAGAGTTGTATTGGGAGTATTGAGAAATGAGAAGCTGTATGCCAAGCTCAGTAAATGTGACTTCTGTTTAGATAAGGTCTCATTTCTGGGCCATATCGTTTCTGGTGTAGGACTTTCTGTTGATTCAGAAAAGATAGAGACAGTTGTGACAAGGCTAGTGCCTATATCAGTTTCATTGATGATGAGTTTTCTCGGACTTGTCAGATACTTTCGGAGGTTCGTAGAGTGCTGAGCCCATGACGCGGTTGACGCGCAAGGAGCAGGAGTTCATCTGGACGGTAGAGTGTCAGATGGCTTTTGATGAGCTAAAGAAGCGTTTGACGACAGCACCGATCTTGACTCTTCCTTCAGGTTCAGGAGGCTTTATGGTACATAGTGACACATTCGACAGTGGATTGGGATGTATCCTGATACAGCATGGTAAGGTAGTTGCTTATGCATCGAGACAGTTAAGGACTCACGAGCAGAATTACCTGACGCATGATCTAGAGTTGGCTGCAGTCATATTTGCACTAAAGCTCTGGAGGCACTATCTATATGGGAGAGAGTGGAGATATTCACTGACCACAAGAGTTTGAAGTTCGTCTTTACTCAGAAAGAGTTGAATATGAGACAAAGGCGTTGGTTGGAGCTGATGAAAGACTTCGACATTGAGCTGCAGTATCATCCTGGAAAGGCGAATGTAGTTGCAGACGCCTTAAGTAGGAAGCCCGCAGCTTACTTTTTGATGACATAGGGTCATTTGATTGGAGATCTTCAGGAGCTTGGGATCGAAGTCGTATTGCCGGGATCAGAAGGTGTTCTAGCACAGTTGGAAGTTCGGTCTTCATTAGTTGAGAGGATTAAGGCAGCTTTGCCTACGGATGCGAGATTCAGAAAACTCCTTAAGACGACTGAAGCAGGAGAGCAAACAGGGTTGCAAATTCACGAGAATGGAACATTGAGGTGCGGAGAGCGCTTATATGTTCCAAATGGAGAGCTTCGGCAGGAATTAATGGAAGAAGCACATAGTTCTATCTACTTTATCCATTCCGGGGGTACCAAGATGTACCGAGATTTGAGATAGAATTTCTGGTGGCACGAAATGAAGAGAGAGATTGCACGATTTGTAGCTAGATGCTTGGTCTGTCAGCAGGTCAAAGCCGAGCATCAGAGATCACCCAGACTTCTACAGCCACTTCCTGTTCCTGAGTGGAAGTAGAAATATATCACGATGGACTTCGTCACTGGATTTTCGAGGAGCCCTAGCGGAAAGGACGCAGTCTGGGCGATTGTAGATCGATTGACCAAGTAGACACATTTTTTGCCATTTCGAATAGGACAGTCTACCGAGGTATTGGCAGACATGTACATGAAGCAGATTGTGAAGTTGCGTGCGGTAACTGTCAGCATTGTGTCGGATCGTGTTTCTCAATTTACATCGCATTTCTGGAGGAGTATACAAGAGAGTCTGAGAACTCGACTGAAGTTCAGTACTGCATACCACCCTCAGACCGATGGACAGTCAAAACGCACGATTCATAAGCTCGAGGACATGTTGAGAGCTTGTATGCTAGATTTCGGAGGATCTTGGGAGGATCACTTGCACTTGGTAGAATTTTCTTACAATAATAGCTACTAAGCAAGTATCCAGATGGCGTCTTTTGAGGCATTATATGGAAGAAAGTGCATATCGCCTGTTTGTTGGAGTGACATAGGAGAGGGTCAGATTCTTGGATATGAGCTAATGACCCAGACCGTGGAGAAGGTGAAGTAGATTCAGAAACATCTCCAGACTGCTTAAGACAGGCAGAAGCATTGGACAGATATACATAGCCGGCCTTTGGAGTTCAAAGAAGACGACCATGTATTCTTGCGGATATCACCAACTTGAGGTACCATCCGGTTTGGCAGCAAGGGAAAACTGAGCCCAAGGTACATCGGTCCTTTCGACATTCTTGAGATAGTAAGAGAAGTGGCCTATCGTCTTGAATTACCTACATCACTAGAGGGTGTGCATGACATGTTCCATGTGTCACAGTTGAGAAAGTACGTGGCAGACTAGTCATGTGCTTGATCATTCTGAGATTACTGTGGGGCCGACTTTATCTTACGATGAGCAGCCAGTTGGGATTCTTGACTATAGCGAGAAGATATTACGAGGTCAGACCATAAGACTTGTTCGAGTTGCTTAGAAGCATCATTCACCGGGCGAGTCTACATGGGAGCGTGAGGATTCTATACGAGAGCGTTTCCCCCACTTGTTTGAGAATCAAGGTACGTAATTTATTGTGTTTTCTTAGTGGTTTTAATTTTCCATATTGTATTATTTTAATTTTGAGGACAAAATTCTTTTAAGGAGGGAATGATGTAAAACTCCTCAAAATTAAAAGAATATTTGATTCAATTAAATATGTTATTTTGGATTTCTATTTATTTCTAATTAATTTTACCCTATTTTTGTTATATAAAATGCTTATATTCATGATTGAGTTTGAATGTGCAAGACGACTATAAAGTATGGCATTTCTAGTGTAGTCGAGTGTTTTGACTAGCTTACTAGCCATGTTAAGAATGCCATGGTTATATTTTAGTCTCTTGCATGTTAACAATTCAAATAGTGGCACAAGTCATTTTTATTTAATTAATTAGTTTATAAAGCCTTTATGACTTTTCAGGAGATTCGGTTGCACCAAACCTTCCCAAACTTCTTCCAAGCCAAACCCAAACCTATGTAGGCATGTTGAGCATTAATATCTGAATAAATATTATATATATATAGGAAGCGGATCAAAAGCCCCCCTTAGAAAAACCCCTAAAAAACCCCTCACTCTAATCCGTAATTTAATGTTAATATTAATGTTAATGTTAATATTAATGTTAATATTAACATTAAATACTAAAATTAACATTAAACTTAACATTAAAATTAATATTAACATTAACATTAATATTAACATTAACATTAATATTAAAAAAAAAATATATTAACATTAATATTAATATTAATATTAACATTAACATTAAAATTAACATTAAAATTAACATTAATATTACGAATTAGAGTGAGGGGGTTTTTTAGGGGGTTTTCTAAGGGGGGCTTTTGATCCGCTCCCATATATATATATATATATATATATATATATATATATATATATATATATATATATATATATATATATATATATATATATATATATATATAATATTTATTCAGATTTTGGATTGTATTTATATATATAGATCTAATTAGTTCTATATTAGGAAAGACCTATTTAAATCCCTAACCGAATCCATTAGCCAACGCACCAAACAACTAAACCAATCAAGTGGACCCCCACCATGAAGTGGTCGGCCAAGCAAATCCTCCCCCCTGGCCGAACATCCATATGGAATAAGATTCCAACTCTTATACATGCATGCAACCCATAAGGCCCATATATATATATATATATATATATATATATATATATATATATATATATATATATATATATAAAATATATATATATATATATATATATATATAGTAAATAATATAATATGGAGCTAGGGTTGCCTCCTGAACGCGGCGGCAGTTCAATAGGAACTTCGGCGCGTGGCGCCCAACAACCGAGCGGAGATGAGGATGATGGAGTCCGAGATGTCGACGGTGGCTGGACAACTGTGGAGAGAAGACGGAGAAGGACCACGGGGACCCAACGTGATCGTATAGATAAGGCGAACACCCCAGGGGGAGGCGGTATCAATAGAAATCGCGGAGGTCAGCGTACTCAAACGTGGCGGCCGGTCTCCGGAGGGGAGAGCAGGAAAGGGTATACACCTAGCAGGACTGGTTTTTTCCCTGCTAAAGGAAGAGTAGAGGCAGGGGTCGGTGCGTACAAGCAGATGGCAAACGAGCGTAGCACATCCCAGCAAGCGCACGCATGGCATTCGATGGAAGGAAGCCAAGGGGAGCGATCTAAACCCGTATCCTGGGTGGATATCTGCAAGCCAGCGGAGGTGCAAGAGGAGGTTGATCTCCAATACATTGAACCAAGTATTATTAATGGAGGAAAAGTAGTTGAAATTGCAAGTGATGACATACAAGAAACCACAGAGTTCTGGAAGAATACACTAGTACTGTATGTAATGGGCAACCGACCATACGACGGTCAGTTACGCGGATTCGCGCTCAGACTATGGAAACCCAAAGGAGGGATGGAAATTTACTCAAGGGAGAATGGATTTTATTTCATAAAATTCGATCTTGCTGAAGATCTCGAAAGGGTGCTGCAAGGGGGCCCGTGGACATTCGATGGACGACTCGTAGTGATGAAGAAATAGAATCCAGAAGCAAACTTTGAAAAGGATCGACTAACAGCAATCCCAATATGGATTCGGCTAGCATGGTTGTCCCCGCAGTTGTGAAGTAATACATCTATTATGAAATTGGCTAGCATTGTGGGCAAACCTATACGCACAGATATACCTACGGCTCGCCGACAAAGATTATCATATGCTAGGATATTTGTCGAAATTACAGCCCACGAGCCACTCCCGAGAAAGGTCGACATCAGCCTCCCAAATGGCGAGCGTATGGAGCAAGAGATAGCGTATGAGTGGGTACCACCTTCCTGTAACATATGCAATTGCTTCGAGCATACCAGGACTCAATGCTCGGAGTCGGGTATAGGCGTATCAAAAGAAGGTGGGCAGGGGGACCAACAACAAAAAATGATGCACCAGGAGGAAGAGGATATCCAGACCAATATCCAAGAAGCGGATCACAATGAACAGGTAACAATCATGGAACAAGACGTCGATGGAGTTGGTATAGAGATGAGTATGGTTCCACACAGATACTCACTCCTGGGCAAAAGATCATGACCAGAGGTAGAGACAAATCCTACCACCAATACAACACAGGATATGGTAGTATACGGTAAGGGAGTTAACATGATGAATGGAGAAAGTACACACTTGGCATATAATCCTAACACAGAGAAAGTCGACGGAATACATCCGAAGGAGAAGGGAATGCACAGGGAGACGACCTGAGCGGGACGCATGCAACATCAGATGGGGGCAAGGAACAAGAAGTGCCTATAACAATCATCAGAGAGGGGAACGGACCACTGACTACGGCAAATCCGAAGTGGGTCATGTTGATGAAAGGGAAAACGACAGTAGCAAGTCCAAATCAGAGACAAACTCAGCATAATATGTCGACTCTCCCAACTCGTCCGAGGGAGAGCCAGAGGCTTAAAAAGGACAACCAACCCTTTAATAATTAGATGTCGATCCTTACATGGAACGTCAGAGGGACAAATTCCATAGGAAGGTGGAGAGAAGTGCAGAATCTGGTTAAGAAGCACAGATGCTCGATTGTCTGTATACTTGAGAGCAAGATCAAGACGGAGTCTCTTATCAAGAGGAGAACGCCACACCAATGGAACTCTATCCATAATCTGGCAAGCTGTAATATGGTGCGCATATGGGTGATGTGGAATACTAGGGAGTGGACAGGATAGGTACGCTTCCTATCTGACCAACTCATTATCATTGATTTTATTAATGAAGGAGGATGCAGAGTGGTCGTGGGAGCAGTTTATGGTCATAATGACCGTAGACTCCGCTTTGAATTATGAAGTGATATTGTTCGGATAGCTACTGAAGTGGACGACAAACTACCTTTCATACTGAGCGGGGACTTTAATGCAATCTTATATGACAACGAAAAGAGAGGAGGCAGACACGTTCCAGCGGCAATCCTTAATGATTTTCAATCCTGTCTACTCAACTCAGGTCTGCACTGCCTTAGTAGAATGGGACATATTTGGTCATGGAGTAACAACTCTACGACGTCTCGGGTGGTCTGTCAATTAGACAGGTCGTTATACAACCTTAGTTGGTTGTCGATGTTTCCCAACGCAAGAGCGGAAGGACTATAATGTGGTACCAGTGACCATTGTCCGATACTGGTTCGACTGTGTCACGAGGCGAAGAAGACAAGACGACCATTCAGATTTGCAACTCATGGCCTCTAGTTGAGGGCTACAACCAGGTGGTCGAGCAGGGGCTTATAAAAGAAAGCAGGGGCAACATCCAATTCCAGATCACTCAGAAGCTGAAACAAGTTAAAAAAGACCTGAAAACTTGGAACAAGGAACGGCCTTGCACTTCGTTGGCTGCCAAGGAGTTGGAATTAAGTGCTATCCAGGATCAGCTCCAAATTGATCCATTGGATAACACACTGGCAGCGCGGGAGCTTAAACTACAGGAGGAAGTCAGAATCCTTCAGCATCAAGGGGAAATTCAATTACAACAGAGAGCCAAGTGCCTGTGGCTTAAAGAGGGAGATCGGTGTTCAAAGTTTTTCCACTCCACGATAAGGGCTCGACAAAATAGAAACAATATCGGGTCTCTCATAGATTCTACTGGCAAAGTTATAACAGAAGACTCACAATTGGGTGAAGAAGCGGTCTCTTATTTCACTTCATTATATAATCAGGTTGATTATATTACTACCTTCCCTGAATTAGTCAGTAAGAGAGTAGTAACAGATGATGGCAATGCAATCTTAAGCAAGGAAATTACGATGGAGGAAATCGAGTGCATAGTTAGAAATGCGGACGCCAACAAAGCTCCAGGTCCAGACGGGTTTAATGCAAAATTCTACAAGCAACACTGGGAACAGCTCAAGCACCACCTGCTGCATATGGTCCGAGATTTCTTCTATGCTGGACGACTACTAAAGGAGATTAACCATACATTTCTAACACTGATTCCGAAGAAGGAAGGGGCGGTAGCTCTAGGCGACTTTCGCCCTATTGCATGCTGCAATTTCCTTTATAAAATTATTGCTAACATCATGGTTTCTCGAATGCAATATTTAATGCAGGAACTCATCTCAATGAATCAGTTTGCATTTATCAAGGTAAGATCAATTGCTGAAAACTACTTACTGGCTCACGAACTGGTCCGCGAGTTCAACAAACCAGGAGGCAGAAAAGGGTGTATTAAGCTGGATCTACAAAAAGCCTATGACATGGTAAACCGGGAGTTCGTGTGTGAAGTCCTACTAAGCATGGGATTTACTAGCTGGTGGGTTGACAGGATCAGAGAATGCATCACGACGCCAACCTTCTCAGTGCTTATTAAGGGGCAACCTGCAGGATATTTCGGCAGCAATCGAGGGCTCCGACAGGGAGATCCACTCTTCCCGTATTTGTTTACCACGGTGATGGAGCAGTTCACGTGCGTGATGGACTTGGCGGTGGTGCAGGGGCGTATTCGGCCATTATACCAACGAATCTTGCCTAGCGTCTCTCATCTTATCTATGCAGACGATCTATTGGTCTTTATGGAACCTTCCGAAAGAGGGATTGCTACACTCCTCTCCATCATGGCTGACTTCAATCATGTATCGGGGTTACATCTCAACAGGGAGAAGAGCCGGTTATATGTTAATAAGGATTGTACTCAAAAGGAGAGATGGTCGAGCTGTTAAATATAGAGTTGGATGAGCTCCCAGTAAAATATCTCGGACTACCACTTTCAGTAACATATGTGAAGGATGCGGACTGTAATGGCCTGGTACAGTATGTCAACACTCGGTTAGAAGGATGACAATCTCAGGTGTTATCATTCGGAGGCAGAATAGAACTATTATGGTCAGTGATACTAGCTATAACTGCGTATTGGTTACAAGCACTATACATTCCTACCGGCACCATAAAACGAATAGAAACCTTATGCGCCAATTTCATATGGAGAGGTGGCCTACATGCTATTTCGTGGGAAGATCTTTGTATGCCGAAGGATGAAGGTGGAGTCGGTCTCTGATCTCTCAGTGTACTCCGAGAAGTATCCATGTTAAAATTAGCATGGAAGCTCATTGAAGGGAAAACTATTTGGGCGCAATGGACAGTGAACAGATACCTTCGTTCGAACAATTTCTGGACCCAAGGTATTGATAATAATTTTTCGGTGACATTTAAAAACATATTACGGCTACATGGTAAGTTGAAAAACTACATACAACGAGCCATCCATGATGGAAGAAACACAAGCTTGTGGTTCGACCCCTGGCTGCGACATGAGAGTTTTATTGATAAACTGGGATGGCCGACTTTTGAAATTATGGGCAGCACTGAGTCAGTTAATGTCATCATCGAGAATGGATGTTGGAAGGCAGAATTGAGACAAGTCAGCAGCTGGTTTAAGGAGAAAATAACGGCCATAATCCTGGACAGGGAGGCGACGAGGGATCGATGGGTGTGGAAGGACACACCGGACGGAGCATTCTCCAGTAGCCGGGTGTATGAGCAAGAGAGGACACATAGGGAGAAGACCGCGTGGACAGAGGTCATATGGGCGAAGGGAACGGCTATAAAGATGTAATTTTGCATCTACAAGGCTGTCCGTGACAGGCTACTTACCAAGGAGCGGCTGCTCCGGTTTGGCATTTCAATTCTGAGTACAACTTGTGTCCTCTGTGATGGTGAGGTCGAGACACGAGATCATCTATTTTTCAAGTGCCATACAACGGGTTGCATATGGCAACACTATAAAATATAAATTGGCATCGGCAGCAGTCGACGGGAGGGTCTGCTAGAAACTATCGAAGAAGTATGGGCGCTGAAAAATAAAGGAATGGATGCATTCGAGAAGGGGAGAATCAAACTGCTCTCTGCAGTTTGGCACGTGTGGCGCGAGAGGAATACGAGAATATTCGAAGGCAGGAGAACTTCAATATCGGGCATTATCAACAATATAGATTGTGATATTAGATAGCTGGGTTGTAACTAATATGGCAAGGACCAAGAGCAGTCCTTAGCAGAGCTTGTAATTTGTCACATTTGATTTCTATGAAGATTACCCTTTCTTCAATATATATATATATATATATATATATATAAAAAAAAAAAAAATATATATATATATATATATATATATATATATATTTTTTTTTATATAAAAAAAAAAAAATAAAAAATAAAAAAAAAAAAAAATATATATATATATATATATATATATATATATATATATATATATATATATATATGTATGTATGTATCAACTTGAACCCAAAACCTAACCCTAACTTAATTTCTCCCTTCCTCTTCCTCTCCATAGCCGACCACACCCTTTTCCCCCTCCATAGCCGACAACACCAACACCCTCATAGCCCTCTAGCATCATCCCCTCCATTATACATCTCTCCATCCTCCACAAAAACTCATCTCCTCCATTATACATCCACCCAACCACTCAAACAAATCCTAAAAACTCCATCTTCCTCCTCCAACCATCTAGAGCCATTGCCAACCCCTTCAAACTCATCAAAAAGGGATTATCAAGCAAGGATAGCAAGAAAGATGGGACCTTTGTCAAGGAGAAGTCTTCACAACCCATCTAGTAAGGACTTTCGGTCAGGGCCGGCCCTGGCCCAGGGCAGCCAGGGCGACCGTCCAGGGCCCCATAAAATTGGGGGCCCAAAAAAATTAATTTAAATGTATATATATATATATTAGTAATCTTATATTGACAATAGAACTAATATATAATATGATCCTTTTTAATCATAAATATTTGTGGTGTAGTGGTAGTTTGTTATACTTGTACACAAGAGGTCCTAGGTTCTAGCCTTGGCTGTATCATTTTTTTGTTCAATTTTTTTATATTATATATGGGCCCCATTTTAAAAATTTGCCTAGGGCCCCCAATAACTCAGGGCCGGCCCTGCTTTCGGTAAGAAACGCAACTTTTTTCATCTCAAACCCATGCTATAATTCTGTAGAAATTCTGTTATTAAATCAGTAAAAATTATATTTTTATTCCTTATGTTATGTATTTTCATCTATAAAAGTTTCATGATTAACGGTTGTGATATTCATGTTACGGTAGGATTGATTTTTAGCCTAGTTGTGAAGGAACTATAGGATATTGACGAATATTTTTGAAACTGAATTTTATGTGTACTACTATATAGAAAAATATAATTTTTAAGTATTTTTTCATGATTTTATCAACTCAAATTTGGTCGAAAAAAATAGGGGTCGAAACTAGCTTTTTCGGGTAATCTGCCGACCTAGAATGTCCCAAAATAGTAGCATAACTTAACACTTGTATTCATGATTATATTCTATGAAATAATATATTTTAATTCTGTTTAAAATATATTTTTGTGTATTTTAGCCATATCGGATAATTGGCGATGTCCCGGACAAGTTTCGGGTAGACTAGCTGACGTCAACTAGCCATATATTTTTTCAGAGATTTTAATTCTGTAATTTTAGAGATAATTCTGTAGAAATTAGTTTAAATATTATTTTTGTGAATTTAAGATAATTTTTAAGTGTGTTATTGAAGTAGGAGCATAACCGACTAATTAGAAGTCGAAAACCCTAAAACTGTATTCTGATGTCTCGTGGAACATGTACATGTGGTGTACGAATCTAAATAGTTCCACGAGAGATTTGGATATAGTTAATGTGGTTTATTACATTAAATTAGCTAATTAAGTCCTATCATAAGTTTCATGAGTAATTACTTAAACTAGTTAAATAATTATTTAGGAGCATTGGATTCTGGATGCGTGGACACGGGAGAGACACTTCATCTTCACACCACGGAATCAAAAAAGTGCACCTTACTTTTGTTTAGTTCCATTCTATTTTATCCTTTATTTTTTGTTATTTTATTTATTGTATTGGACCTTAGGAGTTATATCAATACGGTCTTCCGGATTACATTCGGGTATATTCAACTGATGAGTTGTCTAGTAATTATATATAGAGCCTGCCTAAGATTTATGAATTTATTTCCATAAAGACATGTAGGATACGACACGTAATTGACACATATATTATCCTGATACTTGAGCCTGATTACCTGAGATACCGGTTTTTCTGATACCTGTAGGTTAAGATTGGTTGTCATTTTATTTTCCTTTTAGATGTGTCATAGGGTTATCGTCTAGATAGAGGTCAGAACAGTAAGTTGTGGTTGCAACTTATTGGTTCTGTATAGTTGAGGACGATTACTACTTGCGCGAACCATGCTGTGCACATACACTTATATATATGTATATACATTTATTCGGAGAGGAGTCATGTTTCCTGAGTTACAGCCTCTCTTAGTTACCGTTGAGACTCCAATACCATAGCTACGGCTATATGTATGCCTGACCCGGATGTCTTTTACTTTGGAGATGTCTGCGCTTGCGAACGTTGTCCTCAAAGTGTCACGTCAATTTGGTTTAGATACCCCGATATTTTATTTACATACTGCACTTTAGATTGTATATTATGTGCCTTGCTATGTCCCCTGAGGACCTGGTTATTCTCCAGATTTAGCTGACGAGATCTTTCCTGAGGAGTACGGGCCGGGAATCTATTCTCCAGATTTAGCTGACGAGATCTCTCCAGATTTAGCTGACGAGATCTTTCCTGAGGAGATCTTTCCCGAGTAGTTCTTCATGGACATCTATTTCTATTTTACTTTATTTCATGTCGGAGCTGAGACCTGTAGTGGATACTTTTATATTTTCATCTGAGACTTGTAGTGATCATTTATTTAGCTGAGACTTGTATCCATGGGTTTTTCGTGTGACTTTTATATTTCTATTTGACAGTATTCTAGTTCCTTTATTTCAGCACGATATACTTTCTTATTCTGTGATTCTTTGTTATGTGGATGAGTATAGTTTCTGTGCCTACCATGTGATTACTTTACAGCTTAAGATACTTTTCATTGGTCTATTAAATTGGATATACCTATGGAATGTGTCTGCTGGCATGCCATGTGTTCTAGTCCTTATGGATTTTAGGACTGGGGCATGACATATTTCTGTGGTGGCCCATACGGGTCTGTGATAAATCGTCTTGGTTACATGGCTGTGCCGAGCGAGCCTGCGAATTAGGATTATACTTCAAATAGGATCTCATCCACATGCTTGATCACCGATCACCTTCCTTGACTTTGTTTCGAACTCTCTCTTGACAGCTTGATTTGCATCAAGTTTGATTTTTTTCTACCGTAATCCTTATTTATTCGTGCTAGTAATATGAATCTTCGCAGTTGACGTATCTTCCTTTTACTATCACATCAGAAAAATGGGGCCACAGACACTAGAAGCTATAAGTACTGGTCGAATTGTGTGAACTCGTGATGATACCTAGGATAGTCATACTACTGCGAGCCTGCAACCATTTGAGGAATAGGAGTTGAGAATACATCCACAAACATGATTATAGACTTCTCTAAGACGCTTCAGTCTGATTGCTCTCATTTATCCTATTTCTTAACATGATTGGTTTTTTGTTTCTCCCTGCTCGGGATTTGACTAAACCCTTTCATATTGACTTGTTGAGTAATTCTTCTCGTTCCCTTTCACTAAGTTATTGGAAAGTGTCTTATGGATCGGTCCAAGAAAAAGTTTGAGAAATTATATTTATCCTTGTATTACGGAATCAAAGTTTTGCAGCTATAAAAATACTGGCGAGGCAAGACTTTAGATAACGGCATAATGGCTACATATGCTTCTCAAATTCTACTTGAACTATATCCTATGTATGTTGATCTCTTCTCCTGCATTTTTGTAAAAAGTTAATTCAAAAATATTTCATGGATTTGGTTAAGATAAGCTCAAGAACCTATATTACATGACATGGCAGATGTGCACTGTCGTCATCCATCGCATTATGGAACAAGAAAGTTATTTGCAGCCAGATGCGCACTGGCGTGGCAGAACTTCACGTGATATTATCACAGAAATATATGGTTCTCGAGTCTTACCTAAACTATGTCCTATGCATCTTGTTTGATCTCATATTGTTCTTGGAAATACTTCAACAAACCTTCCTGCTTTGTTTTACCATATCATTGTTTGAAATTGGTATATAGGTTTGTTTGACCCAGCCTTAGGTTGCTATTACCTTCTAGTTATTAAATGACTAAAATAAACAAATCGTATAGTTATATTATAGAATATAATTAAGCTAGGGTGTTGGTGTGATTGTGACGTTGGGTAGCTAGAAACGGGTAAGTTTTTTTTTAGAGATGGATCCTAGTTAGATTATAAGTTGGGTATGAGTGCCTGGGTATTGGATGCTTAGAGCCTATTAGGAGTAATTTCTAGGAGTGAACTAACGGGTATTATTGAATAGGTTTATAATACTATACCTACGATAGAATGGTACGACTAGCCACATAAGAATTCTTCTACAGTAAACACTTTTATTCCTTTTCTCCTTAGCTTATTTTATTTTTTGAGGAGCATCTTAGAGTTGTATTGGGAGTATTGAGGAATGAGAAGCTATATGCCAAGCTCAATAAATGTGACTTCTGCTTAGACAAGGTCTTATTTCTGGGCCATATCGTTTCTGGTGAAGGACTTTCAGTTGATCCAGAAAAGATAGAGGCAGTTGTGACAAGGCTAGTGCCTACGTCAGTTTCATTGATGATGAGTTTTCTCGGACTTGCCAGATACTTTTGGAGGTTCATAGAGTGCTGAGCCAATGATGCGGTTGACGCGTAAGGAGCAGGAGTTTATCTGGACGGTAGAGTGTCAGATGGCTTTTGATGAGCTGTAGAAGCGTTTGACGACAACACCGGTCTTGACTCTTTCTTCAGGGTCAAGAGGCTTTGTGGTATATAGTGACGCATCCGACAGTGGATTGGGATGTGTCCTGATGCAGCATGATAAGGTAGTTGCTTATGCGTCGAGACAGTTGAGGACTCACGAGCAGAATTACCTGACGCATGATCTAGAGTTGGCTGCAGTCATATTTGCACTAAAGCTCTGGAGGTACTATTTATAGGGCGAGAGAGTAGAGATATTCACCGACTACAAGAGTATGAAGTACGTCTTTACTCAGAAAGAGTTGAAAATGAGACAAAGACGTTGGTTGGAGCTGATAAAAGACTTCGACATTGAGCTACAGTATCATCCTGGAAAGGTGAATGTAGGTGCAGACGCCTTGAGCAGGAATCCCGTTGCTTACTTTTTGACGACATAGCATCATTTGATTGGGGATTTTCAGGAGCTTGGGATCGAAGTCGTATTGCCGGGATCGGAAGGTGTTCTAGCACAGTTGGAAGTTCGGTCTTCACTAGTTAAAAGAATTAAGACATCTTTGCCTACATATGCGAGATTCAGAAGACTCCTTGAGAAGACTAAAACAAGAGAGCAGACAGGGTTGCGGATTCAGGAGGATGGAACATTGAGGTGCAGAGAGCGCTTATATGTTCCAAATGGAGAGCTTTGACAGAAATTGATGGAAGAAGCGCATAGTTCTATCTACTCTATCCATCTCGGGGGTACCAAGATGTACCGAGATTTGAGACATCATTTCTGGTGGCATGAAATGAAGAGAGAGATTGCACAATTTGTAGCTAGATGCTTGGTCTGTCAGCAGGTCAAAGCCAAGAATCAGAGATCAGCTGGACTTCTACAACCACTTCCTATTCCTGAGTGGAAGTGGGAATATATCACGATGGACTTCGTCACTGGATTTCCGAAGAGCCCTAGCAGGAAGGACGTAGTCAAGGTGATTGTAGATCGATTGACCAAGTCGGCACATTTCTTACCATTCTGAGTAGGACAGTCTTTCGAGGTATTGGCAGACATGTACATGAAGCAGATTGTGAAGTTGTATGGGGTACCTGTCAATATTTCGTCGGATCGTGATTCTCGATTTATGTTATATTTCTGGAGGAGTATGCAGGAGAGTCTGGGAACACGATTGAAGTTCAGTACTGCGTGTCACTCCCCGTTCCCAAAATACATATTTTTATACGTGTACTTCTTGAATGTATTTATTTAATATTTATCGTACATTTATTCTAAAATTTCATGCTAATTAATTTTTTTGTATTTTATTCTCTTCTTTTGCTTAAGCTCTTGGTTTATTTCGTTCATGTTGAACCAACATGGTTTAGCTTGGTTCATCATGATAAGGAGTGGATGGCCTAGATCTTGTAGGAAGGAATGGGTGGTGGGGATCGACTTGGGCTTGATATTTATGCCCCTTTACTTTTCTCTCTCTTCATTACTCTCATTTACTTCTTCTTCATCCTCTATTACTCTCCCACCCACCCATTTGGAGAGGCAAGTATATCTTGCACACCATGAGGGATTTCATGCATCCCTATTTATTTTTAGTCTATGTTGTTTATTTTCTCTTCCTCTACAAGTTTAGGTCTTAAAGTTCTTGATTTCCATAGATGGTTGGGTGTAGAACTAAGTTTTAAGTTTTGGTTTTTCGTATGGATTTTTGTGGTTTTGATCTATCAAACTTTGTTGTTTTCGAAAATAAGTGGTTCCATGTTGTAGAGAATTCAATTCTACTAAAGTTTGGCTTTTGAAAAGTTAGATTTTGACTTGTTATGAGAAAGTTATGGCCAAAAGTATTTTTGGTCATTTTTATGTTCATCTGTCCTGATTCTGCCATATGCCGCATGTCGCAGTTGAGCCGCATGGTGTCGTGAATGGGCCGCATAAGCCGCATGTCGCAGTTGAGCCGCATATGGTGTCACGGATGGGCCGTATAGGCCGCATGTCGCAGTTGAGCCGTATGGTTTTGCGAATGGGCCGCATAGGCCGCATGTCGCAGTTGCGCCGCATGGTGTCGCGAATGGGCCGCATAAGCCGCATGTCGCAGTTGAGCCGCATATAGTGTCGCGAATGGGCCGCATAAGCCGCATGTCGCAGTTGAGCCGCATGGTGTCGCGAACGGGCAGCATAAGCCGCATGTCGCAGTTGAGCCGCATGATGTCGCGAATGGGCCGCATAAGCCGCATGTCGCAGTTGAGCCGCATATGGGGTCGCGGATGGGCCGCATAGGCCGCATGTTGCAGTTGAGCCGCATGGTGTCGCGAATGGGCCGTATAAGCCGCATGTCGTAGTTGAGCAGCATATGGTGTCGCGGATGGGCCGTATAGGCCGCATATCGCAGTTGAGCCGCATGGTGTCGCGAATGGGACGCATAAGCCGCATGTCGCAGTTGAGCCGTATATGGTGTCGCGGATGGGCCGTATAGGCCGCATGTCGCAGTTGAGCCGCGTGATGTCGCGAATGGGCCGCATGAGCCGCATGTCGCAGTTGGTCCGCATGCATGTCGCAGAATAGGCCGCATAATGCCTATTTTGGCTGTTTCTGACTGTTATGAGTCCTAATTGACTGAATTGTGGCTAGAATTTCTTCCAACTCCCAACATGAAAGTTGTAGACCTTTTCCTTGGCTTCAACAATATGTTACCAACTATTTTATGCAAGTTATAGACTCAACCATGCTTAATACTAGTTTGACTTTCATGCCTTGTTACGAATTGACCTTGACTGTTACTTTGACTAATAATTGATCATGCGTTCCTAGTTGGAACTAGAAGACTGGCTAGTCGTCTTATTGAATTAAATGAGACACGTTCATGTATGAACCATGAACCATTGCGATCGACTAGCCGATCCGAACATTGGCATATGGATACATGTTGACTTCCATTTTTCTGTAAAAGCAGCATATATACTTTACGGTCAAGGCATGATTATTCCGTGGCTAGGCTTGATTGTTGCATTACGCTATGTAAGACCTACAACCTAGCCGCACGGACATCATTGTAGAGTTATGCATATCGTACTCTGTACGGGAGTACTCATTCAGAATGATCGTGATCCACGGCATGAGATTTCGATTAACATAGGGACTACTAAGCTAAATAAAAATAACTATTGCATGGAGAGAATGGATTCTCGAGTTCTTACATGGCAGTCATCTCGGGACAATCAGTGCCCCGATATGCCGGCTGGTTCCCACGGATACTGTAAATCTGTCGCACGGGTAGGGAATGGTATCTGTTTATATTTACTATACATTGAAGACGGGCGTCCCGCTGGGACACGTCTAATTCATGATTGGCGCAATTGATTATTGGGTAGACTAGCCTTGCTTGTACATTGTAAGAACTGAGGAATCTCTTATTGCATGTTTCTAAGACAACTTGGAACTCACAGTAGCAAGCCGTAGTAGTTGCATGGCCGTTTAAATTGATTTGTTTGTGCACTGTACCTACTCTGTTAACTACTGAGATGAGCAGAATGTCAGGACATGCCGGGTCAACTTCTGTCCTTGTTTGGTTGGGAAGTTGGCTTGAAGTGTCGTGATGTTGTGCGAACCCCAGTAGCAAGCAGAGATCTATTTTATTCTTAATTCTTACCACTGGTTCTAATTCCTCATGTCGTGCTTCCTTGCGGTACTTGCCATTAGAGGTCTAACCTCTCTGGTTTTGCATGGCCAGATTTAGAGCCAGTTCCCGAGGACTCAGCTTACTTCTACCTCTAAGATGGTCAATACTAGAGGGATGATCGCAGGAGGACACGGGTGGATTTCTTGCTGCCCTGCTTGTTTTGCTACTAACTTTACATTTTGCCGCTTGGCACCGACATGTTAGTCGGATAGTCTTGCACTTACTTTTACATAATTGTAACTAAGTCAGACTGCAGCTGATAACAATTGTGTATACCTTGCTATATCCTCTGGCTATGTTTTGTACAGCCAGATCTCAAAAACATTTTGACTGAGCGTTTGGGACGCCTTACTGCTTTATCTTACATGTTCTCTATTATTGCTTCTTGTTTGAATGATTGAGACAATAGATGTTGAGTGACCATAGTGAGACTTTCTTGTAGTATGCACCCCCTCGTCGTTAGACAACATTGATCGTATTATACGGTATTCTTCTACCCGTAATACGTAGCTGGCTGAGTCATTCCCCCGCTCTCCGGTATTCCAGTTCTAGGGCATGACAAGGTTTTAGTGGTGGCCCATGCAGGTCTGATTTCAGACTTGTGGGGTGTTCTAATTTATAGGATGTCTCAATTACACATGTTTCCCTTTGATCTCATGATTCGTTACTCTCGACTCTAGCTTGACATTCCGGAATCCTTTGACTTCATTGATCTTTCCTGTCCGATCGTTTGATTGTTCACTTATCCCTTTTCTTAGGGGCACTTCGTCCGCATCTGCCAGGACTGGACAACAACAACAAGGGCAACACGGACAACTTGACCATGTTGGTCAACAACAAGGGCCAGTACTACCTCAAGAGACTGTCCAAGAAGAAGTGATAGTGGAACCGGCAGCTGGACCGCAGTATCTGGAGGTTCCAACACCACCAATAGTTCCACCTACCCCAGTGGAAGTGGACACACCGACTCTTCTGGAGATCATGAAAGGGATGATGGCCACTCAGCAACATCAGATGTTGGCCCAGCAACACATACACGCTCAGTTGTAAGAGCAGAATGTACTACTCAACCAAGAATTGCAGACGGCTTTGGAAAGAGGGATGAGGGCAGATTCAGGAGCATCAACCAGATTTTGCAAGTATAACCCCCATCGTTTCGAGGGGACGGAAGATGCCATTTTAGCAGATGCATGGCTTAAGGACATCGAGGCTATTTTGACAGCGGCTAAGGTTCCGACGGAAGAACGTGTGGTTCAAGTGAAGCTGTTGCTTCAGGACCTCGCACGCGATTGGTGGGAATCAGAAGAAGTAGGCATCAGACGTCCTGTTGCTTGGGATGATTTTACTGTGAGATTCAAGACAAAGTACTAAGGAGTTGTGGCACAGTTTGAGCTACAACAGAAGTTTATCAACCTCAAGCAGGCTAGCAAGACAGTGGTTACCTATGCAGCAGAGTTCTGCAGATTGAGTATGTTCGCCCCGGAGATGGTAGCAACGGAGAGCCAGAGGGCTATGAGGTTTCAGCAAGGGTTTTATCTTGAACTCTTGCAATTGATAGAGGGGCACAACTACCAGACTTTCGATGAGGTATTGACGGCAACCCGGAGGTATGAGATCACCATCCAGAGGATCACATCTAGGACTGAAGGTCAGAAGATATCTCATAATCAGATTGAAGGAGGAGGGGGAGCAGCGCCCCGAGTTACAGCACAACCCCCTGGCATTCACATTCACGATGTAGCAATGCGAGGGCCAGCACCCCCTGCAAGGCAACAACAGCAACAGAGGAAGAACCCGCAACCCGCGATGGGCTGTACTTATTGTGGGAAGGCAGAACACACTAGAGGTGTGTGTCAAGCGTTGAACGGACAGTGTTTGATATGTGGAAGTCCAGATCATTGGGTTTCTACCTGTCCTATGAATTCGAGGTCAGGAGGACCAATACAACAATTTTCTGCTCTGCCAGCACCAGGGGCAGGCCAGTATCAAGGACCAGCGGTAGCAGTGAGACCGTTGACACAATGGCCGTTGATGTCATAGGCTCAGATGTTTCGGCAGCAGGGACCGCCGATGCACCAGCAACAACATAGACCACCCCAGCATCACCAAGGCAGTGGCCAGCAGCAGCCCCAGGCTAGGCCACAGCATGGGAACCAACAAGGAGGTCGAGGGCAGGCATTCAATCTGTCCTTGGAAGAAGTATTGGCATCGAAAGATGTTGTGGCAGGTAACATTCTCATCGCCTCATATTCCACAGTAGCATTGTCTGATTCGGGAGCATCACACTCATTTATATCTGTACAATTTGCGACACGACTAGGAATAGAATTCGAGGCATTGCCAGGGAGGTTGAATATACTCACTGGTAATGGGCTCGTAGGAGTTAGTAGAGTTATTCTAGCGTATAGTGTTGTAGTGTGCGGGCGTTTCTTATCCGCCAGGTTGATAGAATTTCCTATGAAGAATTTCGACGTCATCTTAGGCATGGACTGGCTAAAAGACAGTTGTGCCACAATAGATTGCCGTAGAGGGTGTGCATCTTTTAACATTCCATGCATGGATCGATTTACCCTAGTCAGATCAGTGGCAACCCAACAAAAAGAAGGAATAGCAGCGACTATGGAAGAGGTTCAAGTCCCGAAGGTAGTTGAAGAGTTCATTGATGTATTTCCTGAAGAACTTCCAGGTCTACCACCCATTAGAGATATTGAGTTCAGTATAGAATTAGCACCTGGAACTAAACCAATATCGGATCGAGTTTATAGAATGTCTGGATCGGTTTACCCTAGTCAGATCAGTGGCAACCCAACAAGAAGAAGGAATAGCAGCGGCTATGGAAGAGGTTCAAGTCCCGAAGGTAGTTGAAGAGTTCATTGATGTATTTCCCGAAGAACTTCCTGGTCTACCACCCATTAGAGATATTGAGTTCAGTATAGAATTAGCACATGGAACTAAACCGATATCGGATCGAGTTTATAGAATGTCAGATTCAGAGCAGGCCAAGGTGTATCAGCACATAGAAGAACTGAAGGCGAAGAAGTTTATTCGAGACATCGAATCACCATGGGTAGCACCAGTGGTACTTATAGGGAAGAAGGATGGGTCATCAAGATTGTGCATTGACTACAGAAAGCTCAATGCGGCAACAGTAAAGAACAAGTACCCATTACCTAGAATCGATGACTTGTTTGATCAGTTGAGCAGAGCAAGAGTTTTCTCCAAGATAGATCTTCGGTCAGGGTATCATCAAGTTAGAGTTCGAGAAGAGGATATTCCCAAGACAGCATTCAGGTCGAAGTACGGGCATTACGAATTCCTAGTTATGCCGTTTGGTTTGACCAATGCTCCAGCAATATTTATGGATTTGATGAACCGCATCTTTATGCCATACTTAGATCATTTTGTCGTTGTGTTCCTCGACAGCATTCTCGTATACTCAGCTAGTGAAGAAGAGCATGAAGATTACCTCAAGAAAGTGTTACAGGTTCTGAGAGAGAACCAGTTGTACGCCAAGTTCAGCAAATGTGAGTTTTGGTCAGACCGCATTTCATTTTCGGGGCACATCATATCAGGGGCTGGAGTAGCAGTGGATCCCAAGAAGGTAGAAACAGTAGAGAGTTGGCCAGTACCCAAGACCGTGGCTGATGTGCGTAGTTTCTTGGGACTGCCATGATATTACAGAAGGTTTATAGCAGACTTTGCAAGACTTTCAGCACCCATGACCCGCTTGACACGGAAGGATGTGCCATTTGTCTGGTCGACAGAATGTCAGGCATCATTTGAGAATTTAAAGCAGAAGTTGATATCGGCACCTATTCTTACATTACCAGTTAGACCCGGAGGTTTCACTGTATATTATGACGCATCAGAAAAGGGACTTGGGTGTGTCCTAATACAGCATGGGAAGGTGATAGCATATGCATCTAGGCAACTTTGGGACCACGAGAAGAATTATCCAACTCATGACTTGGAATTGGCAGCAGTAGTATTTGCTTTGAAGCTATAAAGGCATTACTTGTATGGTAATCGAGTGGATATGTACACAGACCACAAAAGCCTGAAGTACATCTTTACTCAGAAGGAACTGAACATGAGACAGAGAAGATGGTTGGAGTTGATCAAGGATTACGACGTGGAGCTTCAGTATCATCCAGGAAAGCTAACGTAGTAGCAGATGCTCTTAGCAGGAGAGGCGGCGCATTTATGTTGACATCACAAAAATATATTTTAGAAGATCTTCAGGAGATGGGGATCGAGGTTATACTTCCTAGTGATATAGGAATTCTGGCAAGTCTACGGGTTTAATCCGACTTGGTAGACAGGATCAAGGTAGCTCAGGCACAAGATCCAAGGATTCAGAAGCTTAGGGCAGAATATGAGTCAGGACTCAGGAAGGAGATGAAAATTTACGAAGATGGTACACTTAGATTTGGATCGCGTCTATGTGTGCCAAGTGGAAATATCAGACATGAGGTTATGACAGAAGCCCGTATTTTTCAGTATTCTATACACCCAGGAGGGACCAAGATGTACAAAGATATCAAGCAACACTTCTGGTGGAATGGAATGAAGAGGGAGATAGCTAGATTCATTTCCCGTTGCTTAATATGTCAGCAAATGAAGGCTGAACAGCAAAGGCCAGCTGAATTATTACAACTGCTTCCTATCCCGGAATGGAAGTTGGAACATATCACAATAGACTTTGTGACCGGTTTACCGAGATCACCAAGTGGTAAGGATGCTATTTGGGTGATAGTAGATCGGCTTACGAAGGTGGCACATTTTTTTTCTTTTAGAGTGGGGTAATCTACAGAAAAGTTGGCAGAGTTGTATATGCAGCAGATAGTTAGGCAGCATAGGGTCCCTGTCAGTATTATATCAGATAGAGATGCCCGTTTTACGTCACATTTCTGGAAGAGTTTATATCAGAGCCTGGGTACCAAGTTAAGATTTAGTACGGCATACCACCCACAGACGGACGGGAAATCAGAAAGGACAATTCAGACTTTAGAAGATATGTTACAAGCTTGCACCCTAGATTTTGGAGGGTCTTAGGAGAGTCACCTACACTTAGTCGAGTTCTCGTATAACAACAGTTATCAAGCCAGTATCCAGATGGCGCCATTTGAAGCACTATATGGTAAGAAGTGTAGGTCACCACTGGCATGGGATGATATCGGGGAGAGAAAGATGCTAGGCCCAGAAATGATTGTTCAGACAGTTGAAGTGGTTAAGGGAATTAGAGAGCGACTTCGAGTTGCACAGGATCGACATCGTCATTGGACAGACCAGCATCGTAGGCCACTATAAGTTTCTGTTGGGGACCACGTGTTCTTGCGGATCTCACCTACCCGTGGGGTCATTAGATTTGGTGTTCGCGGGAAGTTGAGTCTACGATACGTGGGCCCATTTGTTATCCTCGATAGGGTGGGCGATGTTGCTTATCGTTTGTCCCTTCCACCTTCTTTACACGAGGTACATGATGTGTTTCATGTATCTCAGTTGTGAAGGCATGTATCAGACCCAAGCCATATCCTCGATCATTCTAAGCTAGTTGTTGGTACCAACCTGTCTTACGAGGAACAGCTTGTGTCCATTTTGGACCAAAGGGAGAAGATACTCAAGAACCGAATAATTAGCCTTGTCCGTGTTGCTTGGGGACATTACTCCTTACGAGAGTTAACGTGGAAACATGAGGATGATATTCGATCACGGTATCCGCACCTATTTGACTCACAAGATATATTTCTTTCTGTGTACCTTGATTGTCTTGATTCCTCTTGTTTATCACCCTATGAGTAGAAATTACTTGATGTCGTAGATTGATAATTATAGATATATTACTTGCTATTTGACATTGTGGAATAGCTGCTTGCTCAAATTGTTTGTACTTAGATTAGTCTAGCTCTAATATTGCTGTCCTGCTTGGATCTGAAATTCCAAGAACGGAATTTTTCTAAGGAGGGTAGAGATGTCACTCCCCGTTCCCAGAATACGTATTTTTATACATATATTGCTTGAATGTATTTATTTAATATTTATCGTACATTTATTCTTAAATTTCGTGCTAATTAATTTTTCTGTATTTTATTCTCTGCTTTTGCTTAAGCTCTTGGTTTATTTCGTTCATGTTGAACCAACTTGGTTTAGCTTGGTTCATCATGATAAGGAGTGGATGGCCTAGATCTTGTAGGAAGAAATGGGTGGTGGGGATCGACTTGGGCTTGATATTTATGCCCCTTTACTTTTTTCTCTCTTCATTACTCTTATTTACTTCTTCTTCATCCTCCATTACTCTCCCACCCACCCATTTGGAGAGGCAAGTACATCTTGCACACCATGAGGGATTTCATGCATCCCTATTTATTTTTAGTCTATGTTGTTTATTTTCTCTTCCTCTACAAGTTTAGGTCTTAAAGTTCTTGATTTTCATGGATGGTTGGGTGTAGATCTAAGTTTTAAGTTTTGGTTTTTCATATGAATTTTTGTGGTTTTGATCTATCAAACTTTATTGTTTTCGAAAATAAGTGGTTCCATGTTGTAGATAATTCAATTCTACCAAAGTTTGATTTTTGAAAAGTTAGATTTCGACTTTTTTGAGGAAGTTATAGCCAAAAGCATTTTTGGTCATTTTTATGTTCATCTGTCCTGATTCTGCCATAAGCCGCATGTCGCAGTTGAGCCGCATGTTATCGCGAATGGGCCGCATAAGTCGTATGTCGCAGTTGAGCCGCATATGGTGTCGCGGATGGGCCGCATAGGCCGTATGTCGCAGTTGAGCCGCATGGTCTCGCGAATGGGCCGCGTAGGCCGTATATCGCAGTTGAGCCGCATGGTGTCGCGAATGGACCGTATAAGCCGCATGTCGCAGTTGAGCCGCATATAGTGTCACGAATGGGCCGCATAAGCCGCATGTCGCAGTTGAGCCGCATGGTGTCACGAATGGGCAGCATAAGCCGCATGTCGCAGTTGAGCTGTATATGGTGTCGCGAATAGGCCGCATAGGCCGCATGTCGCAGTTGAGCCGCATGGTGTCGCGAATGGGCCGCATAAGCCGCATGTCGCAGTTGAGCCGCATATGGTGTCGCGGATGGGCCGCATAGGCCACATGTCGCAGTTGAGCCGTATGGTGTCGCGAATGGGCCGCATAAGCCGCATGTCACAGTTGAGCCGCATATGGTGTCGTAGATGGGCCGCATAGGCCGTATGTCGCAGTTGAGCCACATGGTGTCGCGAATGGGCCGCATAAGCCGCATGTCGCAGTTGAGCCGCATATGGTGTCACGGATGGGCCACATAGGTCGTATGTCACAGTTGAGCCACATGGTGTCGCGAATGGGCCGTATGAGCCGCATGTCGCTGTTGGTCCGCATGTATATCGCAGAATAGGCCGCATAATGCCAATTTTGGCTGTTTCTGACTGTTATGTGTCCTAATTGACTGAATTGTGGCTAGAATTTCTTACAACTCCCAACATGAAAGTTGTAGACCTTTTTCTTGGCTTCAAGAATATGTTACCAACTATTTTATGCAAGTTATAGACTCGACCATGCTTAATACTAGTTTGACTTTCATGTCTTATCATGAATTGACCTTGACTGTTACTTTGACTAATGATTGATCATACGTTCCTAGTTGGAACTAGAAGACTGGCTAGTCGTCTTATTGAATTAAATGAGACACATTTTTGTATGAACCATGAACCATTACGATCGACTAGCCGATCCGAACGTTGGCATATGGACACATGTTGACTTCCATTTTTCTGCAAAACCAGCATGTGTACTTTACGGTCAAGACATGATTATTCCGTGGCTAGTCTTGATTGTTGTATTACGCTATGTAAGACCTACAACCTAGCCGTACGGATACCGTTGTAGAGTTATGCATATCGTACTCTGTACGGGAGTACTCATTCAGAATGATCATGATCCACGACATGAGATTTCGATTAACATAGGGACTACTAAGCTAAATAAAAATAACTATTGCATGGAGAGAATGGATTCTCGAGTTCTTATATGGCAGCCATCTCGGGACAATCAGTGCCCCGACATGCCGGCTGGTTCCTACGGATACTGTAAATCTACCGCACGGGTAGGAAGTGGTATCTGTTTATATTTACTGTACATTGATGACGGGTGTCCCGCTGGGACACGTCTAATTCATGATTGGCGCAATTGATTATTGGGTAGACTAGCCTTGCTTGTACATTGTAAGAACTGAGGAATCTCTTATTGCATGTTTCCAAGACAACTTGGAACTCACAGTAGCAAGCCGTAGTAGTTGCATGGCCGTTTAAATTGATTTGTTTGTGCACTGTACCTACTCTGTTAACTACTAAGATGAACGGAATGTCAGGACATGACGGGTCAACTTCTGTCCTTGTTTGGTTGGAAAGTTGGCTTGATGTGTCGCGATGTTGTGCGAACCCCAGTAGCAAGCAGAGATCTATTTTATTCTTAATTCTTACCACTGGTTCTAATTTCTCATGTCGTGCTTCCTTACGGTACTTGCTATTAGAGGTCTAACCTCCCTGGTTTTGCATGGCCAAATTTAGAGCTAGTTCCCGAGGACTCAGCTTACTTCTACCTCCAAGATGGTCAATACTAGAGGGATGATCGTAGGAGGACACGAGTGGGTTTCTTGCTTCCCTGCTCGTTTTGCTACTTACTTTATATTTTGTCGCTTGGCACTGACATGTTAGTCGGATAGTCTTGTACTTACTTTTACATAATTGTAACTAAGTCAGACTGTAGCTGATAACAATTGTGTATACCTTTCTATATCCTCTAGCTATATTTTGTACTGCCAGATCTCAAGAACATTTTGACTGAGCGTTTGGGACGCCTTACTGCTTTATCTTACATGTTCTCTATTATTGCTTCTTGTTTAAATGATTGAGACAATAGATGTTGAGTGACCATAGTGAGACTTTCTTGTAGTATGCACCCCCTCGTCGTTAGACAACATTGATCGTATTATACGGTATTCTTCTACCCGTAATACGTAGCTGGCTGAGTCATTCCTCCGCTCTCCGGTATTTCGGTTCTGGGGCATGACACTGCGTACCACCCTCAGACCGATGGACAGTCAAAACACACGATTCAGATGCTAAAGGACATGTTGAGAGCTTGTCTACTGGATTTCGGAGGATCTTGGGAGGATCACTTGCACTTGATGGAATTTTTTACAATAATAGTTACCAAGCAAGTATCCAGATGGCACCTTTTGACGCATTGTATGGAAGGAAGTACAGATCGCTTGTTTGTTGGAGTGACGTAGGAGATTATCAGATTCTTGGACCTGAGCTAGTGACCCAGACTGTGGAGAAAGTGAAGCAGATTCAGAAGCATCTCTAGGCAGATGAAGACAGGCAAAAGAATTGGGCAGATACACATCACCGACCTTTGGAGTTCAAAGAAGGCGACCATATATTATTGCGGATATCACCGACTTGAGGTACCATCCGATTTAGCAGAAAGGGAAAACTGAGCCCAAGGTACATCGGTCATTTCGACATTCTTGAGAGAGTAGGAGAAGTGGCCTATCATCTTACATTACCTCCATCACTAGAGGGTGCGCATAACATGTTCCATGTGTCGCAGTTGAGAAAGTACATGGCAGACTCTAGTCATGTGCTTGATCATTCTGAGATTACTGTGGGGCCGACTTTATATTACGAGGAGGAGCCAGTTGGGATTCTTGACTATTTTGAGAAGACATTACGAGGTCAGACCATTAGACTTGTTCGAGTTTCTTGGAAGCATCATTCACTGGACGAGTCTACATGGGAGCGTGAGGTGCCATTGCCAACCCCTTTAAACTCATCACGAAGGGATTATCAAGCAAGGATAGCAAGAAAGGTGGGAGCTTTCGCAAGGAGAAGTCTCCACAACCCATCTAACAAGGACTTTCGGTAAGAAATCCAACTTTTTCCATCTCAAACCCATGCTATAATTCTATAGAGATTCTGTTATTAAATCAGTAAAAATTATATTTTTATGCCTTTTGTTATGCATTTTTATCTATAAAAGTTTCATGACTAATGGTTGTGATATTGATGTTACGGTAAGATCGATTTTTAGCCCAGTTGTGAAGGAACTATAAGATATTGATGGATATTTTCGAAAAATGATAAATAGAGCCTTCCTAATATTTATTGTATTAGAATTTAGGAGTTATATCAATACGGACTTCCAGATTATATTCGGGTACATTTAACTAATGCGTTGTCTAGTATTGATATATAGAGCCTTCCTAATATTTATGGATTTATTTTCATAAAGACCTGTAGGATACGACACGTGATTGACACATATATTATCCTGATACTTGAGCCTGATTACCAGAGATACCAGATTTCCTGATACCTGTAGATTAAGATTGGTTGTGTCATTTTATTTTCTTTTTAGATGTGTCGTAGGATTGCCGTCTAGATAGAGATCAGAATAGTAAGTTATGGTTGCAACTTATTGGTTCTTGAGAGCTGAGGACGATTACTACTTGCGTGGACCATGCTGTGCACATATACTTATATATATATGTATATACATTTATTCGAAGAGGAGCCATGTTTCCTGAGTTACAGCCTCTCTTAGTTACCGTTGAGACTCCAGTACCAGAGGTACGACTATATTTACACCTGACCCGTATGTCTTTTACTTTGGTGTTGTCTGCGCTTGGGAACGTTGTCCTCAAAGCGTCACGTCCGTTTGGTTTAGATATCCCGATATTTCATTTACTTACTGCACTTTAGCTTGTATATTATGTGCCTTGCTGTGTCCCCTGAGGACCTGATTATTTTCCATATTTAGCTGACGAGATCTTTCCTGAGGAGTACGGGCCGGGAGTCTATTCTTCTGTTTCACCAGTTGTAGACGACGAGGTTGATCCAGAGTAGTTCTTCGTGGACATCTATTTCTATTTTACTTTATTTCACGTCAAAGCTGAGGCTTGTAGTGGATACTTTTATATTTTCATCTAAGACTTGTAGTGATCATTTATTTGGCTGAGACTTGTATCCATGGGTTTTCCATGTGACTTTTATATTTCTATTTGACAGTATTCTAGTTCTTTTATTTCAGCACGATATGCTTTCTTATTCTGTGATTCTTTATTATGTGGATGAGTATAGTTTCTGTGCCTACCATGTGATTACTTTACAGCTTAAGATACTTTCTATTGGTTAATTAAATTAGATATACCTATGGAATGTGTCTGCTGGCATGCCACGTGTTCTAGTCCTTAGGGATTTTGGGATTGGGCGTGACATGTTTTTGTGGTTGCCCATGCAGGTCTGCGATAAATCGTCTTGGTTATATGACTGTGCCAAGCGAGCCTACAATTAGGATTATACTTAAAATAGCATCTCATCCACATGCTTGATCACCTCCCTTGACTTCGTTTCGAACTCTCTTGACTGCTTGATTTGCATCCAGTTTGATTATATTGTACCGTAATCCTTATTTATTTGTGCTAGTAATATGAATCTTCATAGTTGACGTATCTTCCCCTTACTATCACATCAGAAAAACGGGGGCACAGACACTAGAAGCCATAAGTACAGGTCGAATTGTGTGAACTCGTGATGATACCTAGGGTAGTCGTACTACTGCGAGCCTGCAACCGATTGAGGAATAGGACTTGAGAATACATCCACAAATAGGATTATATACTTCTCTAAGACTCTTCAGTCTGATTGCCCTCACGTTATCTTATTTCTTAAAATGATTGCTTTTGTGTTCCTTCCTGCTCGAGATTTGACTAAACCCTTCCCTGTTGACTTCTTGAGTAATTCTTCTCGTTCCCTTTCACTATGTTATTGGAAAATGTCTTACGGATTGGTCCAAAGTTTGAGAAATTATATTTTTCCTTGTATTACGGAACCAAATTTTACAGCTAGAGAAATACTGGCGAGGCAGGACTTTAGATAACGGCATAATGGCTATACATGCTTCTCAAATTCTACTTAAACCATATCCTATGTGTGTTGATCTCTTCTCCTGCATTTTCGTATAAAGTTAATTCAAAAATATTTCATGGATTTGGCCAAGATAAGCTCAAGAACCTGTATTACATGACATGGCAGATGTGCACTGCAGTCATCCATCATATTATGGAACAAGGAAGTTATTTGCAGCCAGATACGCACTGGCGTGGCAGAAATTCACGTGACATTATCACAAAAAAATATGGTTCTCGAGTCTTACCTAGACTACTTCCTATGCATCTTGTTTGATCTCATATTGTTCTTGGAAATACTTCGACAAACCTTTCTGCTTTGTTTGACCATATCGTTGTTTGAAATTGGTACATAGGTTTGTTTGACCCAGCCTTAGGTTCCTATTACCTTCTACTTGTTAATGACTAAAATAGACAAACCTTATAGTACAGAGAGCTCGTGCTGTATGAGGACGATCGGTGAGCTACAACGGAGAAGGTCGGAACGGACCTGGGTAAGGGTATGCTCAGAGGATGAACCCTTGTAAAACCCCTCAGAATTTTGAAAAGAATTTACTTTTATTAGTAATTTTACTATTTTCAATTAATAGAAGAATGGGTATAGGTTTTAGTTTTTTTGTTTTGTTTTTTGTTTTAATGTTAAGTATTACATATAGTTAATATTTGTTACATGACAAATATTTGAGAAACAAAATGTGTACAAGAATTATTTTTATTATTTTTTTGGATTTACTTTAGCCTTTAGAAATTTTATTTGAATTTATATTGAAATATTGAGAGACTTATATATTAAATAAGTAGAGGTTATAAAATCAATTGTTATAGTAGAACCCTTAAGTTTTTAAGAAATAAATATATATTTATTTCAAAAGTTTATGTTATTGCATTTAAAATTATTTTAAAATTTTTGTAATAAACTATGTATAAATACTTATATATATTTATATAAGTAGCTGTCAGAAATAAAATAAAATTCCCACAGCCACTGTTCCCACGTGGGGGGGGGGGAACAATGCTGAAAGCCCAAACCCGAGCGAAGTTGTTCGTATACATTCGAACAAAGCAGAGTTCGCGAGGAACCCTAAACCTCAAGCCAACCCATGGTGATCCTTCACCCACCGCCACCGCCGACCCCATGACGGCCACCAACCCCTGGCACCACCGGCGGCATGGCAGCACAGCCGCGCGGGCGCCAACAGCAGCGCGAACAGTCTTCAACAACAGCAGCAGCGCAACATAGGTAACCCCGTTTCGACCTCGGTTTCTCCCTCATCGTTTCACGGTTCTTCGAGCCGTAAATTTCTAGTAATAGCCTATTTGACCCTCTATCAAACCCAGTAAATAGAACGATTTAGTTTGGCATGTGCACCTCAAGAGAAATCCCAAAAATTTGGGAAAAAAACTACTGTCACACCGACAGATTTTGTATTCATGTACCCCTGTTTGGAGAGGATTTATGATCAGCCTAGAAGGAATTGCTAAAAACTATTTGAACGCTGTTTTAGACAACATGTAGCCCTTCGAAACCCTTTTTAAAGTTTCTGTTTTCGTTAACTACATGCGAAGAAATACGTCTTCCAAAATCAAGAAAAACTTATATAAGTTGTTCGAAATTTTTAGAAAAATCCTCCGATACGACGTGCGTCCCGCCAAACCAGGCAACGTGGTCGCGAACCAAAAGCATCAGAAGGTGCGTATCGACTTAGCGAAAATGTGGGCTTTGACGGAATTCAAATTGGTTACTTGTGCGCGACGAATTTGATACGTATCCGTCAAAATTCACCATATCGGTCTTTTTGCAAATTTCCTAATTATTTTGTGCATGTTCGTCAAATCGAGACGAAACTTGCTCCAGCAGGACCGTATCATTTTTCTGGTCTAGTATGCCAAGTTTGATCCGATTCTGAGAAGGTCGATCGGAACGCTTATTTTGCGGGCCCGCGACCCGATCCAACGGGCGATTTTGTGTACGGCTCATCAGAATCCAAAATTGGATATACCGTTGAGTTCGGCTCTTCAAACCGGACTCGTAGACATATAGTTTAACTACTTTAGAGACCATAGATATGGGCACGCATTTCGGTACAAAACGGGTTTAACGACGGACATCGTTTTGACCCGAAATTACGATTTTGCCACTGTTCCAGAATTGGACTTTTGGACAGGCATTTCCTAGAAATATCTTATATTTCGAACACGTTCGTGATGTTTATTTCAGCATCTGAGGACGTATGCGGGATTTGGCTTTCATCGCTTCACTATTCTAACGGTTTGAGCTATTGGACGTCGTCCTTTTGCACACAATCTCATGCACGATACCTTGCCTTATTTACTGCTTATAATTAGTTGCATGTTTATTTATTTGCTTACTGCATATTTATTTTCTGTTTATTTTTAGTTGGATCCATGACTTGTTTTTTTTATAGTTTACTTTGCTTTGCTTTCAGTTATTTTTCTTGCTTATCTTTTAAATATGCATGTGGACCTAGTCTTAGCGGACTACCTTTTGACAGTGACCCTTGGAAGGGAGAAGACAGTTAGATGTATGGGCTACCTAAATCCAAAAGTCGTAGTAACTGCGTACTACGGTAGTCGTGTCACGACGATCACTAGCCTCGAGCTATGTGGACTGATGGGTCACGTGGGCCGCTAGCCTCGAGTTATACCGACTGATAGTATTGGTACTTGACGTGTGCGTGTTGTGAGTTATTGCCTTGTCCCGGAGGAGTCAGTCTTCACCTGCCCATACATCGATATGTCTTCTAAATTGCATACTAGAATGGTTAGGAGACCTTAGTTAATGTCATGTCACACTTCGTTCTAGTCATGACATGGGACAATGTCACATGGTGGAATAGTGTGCTACCCCTTATCTTTGTTAGGTTGTAGGGGGTAGTCCACTGTTTTGATGATGGAATATTGGACCGTGCTATGGTTGGGACACTTTACCTTTACTTTGTGACTTTATGGCATATTTTATATTCAGTTTATATGGCATGTTCTTTATGTATCTTGTTATGTCCCTCTGAGGACCTGGTTATCTCTCCAGGTGTGTGCTTTGTGACTTTTCGCAGGTATTCTAGCCATGGCCGTGATCTTCTCCATTCCTTCGAAGATGATTGCTCTTGGTTCGTCTTCCCATTTTATCGATCATTTCTTTGTATATTTTCTTTCATTCCAATTAGTTGGTAGTGGATTTGTCTCCGCCCAACTACATGTATAAATGACAAATTTCATAGTTGATTCATATTAATATTCTCTTATTTGGTGGATGAGATTTAGTTGTCTTGGTTTACTGTATTTTACAGCTTATGGATACATACGAGGTTTCCATATATTGGAGTATTCTTCGTATGTATGCAGCTGACATGTCTACGTACCTAGTCCTAAGTATTTTGGGATTGGGGCGTTACATATTTTTGTGGTGGACCATGCAGGTCAAGTTTATCACTTCGGTTACGTTACTGTACCGATGTGAGCCTGCAAATAGGATTAGAATCTAGAATCTCATCCACATACTTGACCTCCTCCATTGATTCCAATTTCGAACTCTTATCCGACTACCTTGATATCCTTCTGCTTGATCCCTTCCCACTGTAAATTATATCCTTTTCCTTCGTGTCTAATAGAGAGGTTAGGAATATGACTTATACTAGATATACGTGTTATATTGTTCAATTACCCTATTAGTTAATTTTTATAAGTTGGGTAGTATGCCTTGCGGCCTACCACCCCGTGTTCCTATAACCCAATGAGGAAGTATAACTGGGTGGAACTGAATATATGCTAGTGTAGGAAGATATGTTAACCTAGAATATAGAGTCTTAGTAGCCCATACTCCATTGGTCAACCACGACCTGATACAAGAGACGGTAGGACGACTGTAAAAGCAGGAACACCGGACAAGACTTAGATCCTTGTGGAACTTGAACTATTTATTACTGCCTTCAACATTATCTCCCGTACTTATACTTTGCTATAATGAAGGATGTTGCAATTTATAGCCTAGCTTTACAAGCTTATTCTTTATCGAACTTGTTTAGGACATATGTATACTGGGGACACCCACAAGCATATTGTCTAATTAGAATCAATGTATTATGGTCTGATCAACCATAGTGCACTTGGTTCACTCTTCATATGATTATTCCATGTGGATTCAGATATAGAGGTAATTAGGATCTCATCCGCGACTGCATTGACAATTCCACTTGAATTATACCTTCGTCTTTGAATCACGTAATTATATTCAATGACATCTTTCTCGAACTCTTTATTGTTTTAGTCTTTCACTAATTTGGAAAGACAAACGCTCATATTTGGTAGATAGATACGGAGTATCCCCCATGGCAATGATAGTTGTATACACAAGTGTAGCTACCATCGGCCAGCCATGTGACTACAACCTTGCCTTGAGTTACTTGTCCTCCCCTCGACCCTAAAATTTATATCATGACCTTCAGTCATTGGAATTTGAGAATGATTAGGCTCTTACTCTTGATCAAATCACCAACCTAGGAGACTATCTAAATCTCTAGAAATCAATTATTATGAGCCTCCAATTATTTATCTTGATTCTTGGCTTAACTAGAAACCCTTATGCCTTAACCCAACCTTTTCTTTTTCGACCAAGCCCACAGTTTAGACATGAGATGAATAGACAATGGTAAGGACAACCATTTATCATGACTATGGCAGACACCTATCCCGAAATTGGAGTCTAACAGATATTATCCTAGTTATGCAAATTTATTAAGACCTGGCTAGCATTAGAACACCACAGTCACTAGCTTAACCAATACCATAGCTTAAATATCTTATCATATTATGATTTACCAGTTATCAACAGCAGTAGATGAGCACTACATTCGATACCACTAGAACCCTTGTGACTATAGTCTGGCTGGCTTGACACAGATAGAAATTTATGACTTAGTAGTTAGAGATCTTTCATATGACGTGCCTTGGAGTTCGTTACCCCATCGATAACTCTCTTATAATATGGACGAGTGGATCATTCTATTTTATCGACTTGTGTATCATTGTACGCAATCAATTCCATTTATTAGAATTCGTGGTACGATCCTCGAATTTGATTCATATCTATCGTATCATATTATCCATTACATCGTGCCTTATTCTTTATTATCAAAAGTCGAGGTACGATATCACAACTTTGAAATTTTCTAACCACATTATTCCTAAAACCATGTCCTAGTCTCTAGAGTGAGTAGAATGTAAGCCTTCTAAATTTTAGGATATACGAAGGTTACTGATTGATCAGGGTAAGTCGATTCCATTAGGATAATAAGTTAGTGCCCCATGAACTCTCATTTTCCATCTAGATCATTTGGTGTCCTCGACCGTGACATTAATATTCGGAGCACGAGACCAGCTGTTACCTTCCAACAAACTTCATATACAAGACATAGACGACTCCACCTTCATGTAGACATATCATGTCCCACACAAACACCCCTTTTTGTGCTCCATTTTCAATTACGCACATGTGTGACATATTTTCCTTAGAACAAACCATGAATACCTATTTTTGTTCCATTTGACCTTAACCATGCAAATGTTGACCAATTCCTCAAAACAAACTGAATATCAATGATCCATGCAAGATGTAACACACTTACGATGTATGCATTCCACCCAAGCAAGCACATGCCTCCTACACAATACCAAACACCGAACCATCACACTTTAGTCACTATGACAGAGAGAATTCAAATACTTGCCTAATCATATACTAAATAAATATTTATGCACTTACTATGGGCTCTCGACTCTCGGACCAAGACTTTTTTCCTTCAGTTCATCTCTTAGTTATCCGTCTTAGGCGAAGACTGGAATTCCTTTGAACCGACACATTTTAGTCATATCCGAACGAGAAATTCCTACTATTGTGCTAAAGTATGACACCTCTAGATAAAATGTTAGAGTCTCGAACCTGGCATACCCTATCCCTTACGTTATGACTACAACTTAGAAATTTCATTGTTAACAATGCCCTTCCTTTAGAATAAATAAATAAGATAACTTCCGCGATAAACATTGATATTCCACCTTCTACCTAAAATTTTAATTTTGAGGACGAAATTCTTATAAGTTGGGTAGGATGTAAAATCCCTCAGAATTTTAAAAAGAATTTATTTTTATTAGTAATTTTACTATTTTCAATTAATAGAAGAATGGGTATAGGTTTTAGTTTTTTTTTTTAGTTTTAATGTTAAGTATTACATATAATAAATATTTGTTACATGACATATATATGAGAAAAAACGTGTACAAGAATTATTTTTATTATTTTTGGGATTTACTTTAGCCTGTAGAAATTTTATTTGAATTTATATTGAAATATTTAGAGACTTATGTATTAAATAAGTAGAGGTTATAAAAGCAATTGTTATAGTAGAAACCTTAAGGTTATAAGAAATAAATATATATTTATTTCAAAAGTTTATGTTATTGCATTTAAAATTATTTTAAATTTTTTGTAATAAACTATGTATAAATACTTATATATATATTTTATAAGTAACTGTCAGAAAAAATTCTTACAGCCACTGTTCCCATGCGGGGGGGGGGGGGGGGGGGACAGTGTTGAAAGCCCAAACCCGAGCGAAGTTGTTCGTATATATTCGATCAAAGCAGAGTTCGCGAGGAACCCTAAAACCTCGAGCCAACCCATGGCGATTCTTCACCCACCGCCACCGCCGACCCCAGGGCGGCCACTAACCCCTGGTGCCACAGTTGGCACGGCAGCAAAGCCGCGCGAGCGCCAACAGCAGCGCGAGCAGTCTTCAACAACAGCAGCAGCGCAACACAGGTACTCCCGTTTCGACCTCGGTTTCTCCCTTATTGTTTCACGGTTCTTCGAGCCGTAAATTTTTAGTAATAGCCTATTTGACCCTCTATCAAACCCAGTAAATAGAACGATTTAGTTTGGCATGTGCACCTCAGGAGAAATCCCAAAAATTTGGGGAAAAAACTACTGTTACACCGACAGATTTTATATTCCTGTACCCCTGTTTGGAGAGGATTTATGATCAGCCTAGAAGGAATTGCTAAAAACTATTTGAACACTATTTTAAACAACTTGTAGCCCTTCGAAAAACTTTTTAAAGTTTTTATTTTTGTCAACTATATGCGAAGAAATACGTTTTCCAAAATCAAGAAAAACCTATGTAAGTTGATGGGAATTTTTAGAAAAACTCTCCGATACGATGTACGTCCCGCCAAACGGGACGACGTGGTCGCGAACCGAAAGCATTGAAAGGTGCGTATCGACTTAGCGAACGTGTGGGCTTTGACAGAATTCAAATTGGTTGGTTGTGCGCGACGAATTTGATGCGTATCCGTCGAAATTCACCGTATCGGCCTTTTTACAAAAAAATTAATTACTTTGTGCACGTTCGTCAAATCGAGATGAAACTTGTGCCAGAAGGACCGTATCATTTTTTTGGTCATGTATGTCAAGTTTGGTCCAATTCTGAGAAGGTCGATCGGAACGCCTATTTTGCGGGCCCGCGATCCGATCCAATGGGCAATTTTGTGCACGGCTTATCAGAATTCAAAATTAAACATACCGTTGAGTTCGTCTCCTCAAACCGGACCCGTAGACATGTAGTTTGACTACTTTAGAGACCATAGATATTGGCACGTGTTTCGGTGCAAAATGGGTCCAACGGCGGACATCGTTTTGATCCGAAATTACGATTTTGCCCCTGTTTCGGAATTAGACTTTTGGACAGGCATTTTCTAGACATATCTTATATTTCGAACACGTTTGTGGTATTTATTTCAGCATCCGAGGACGTATGCGAGATTTGGCTTTCATCGCTTCACTATTCTGACGGTTCGAGTTATTGGACATCGCCCTTTTGCACACAACCTCAGGCAAGATATGTTGCCTTATTTACTGCTTATAATTAGTTGAATGTTTCTTTATTTGCTTACTGCTTATTTATTTTTTGTTTATTTTTAGTTGGATCCATGACTTGTTTTTTTATAGTTTACTTTGCTTTGCTTTCAGTTATTTTTCTTGCTTATCTTTTAAATATGCATGTGGACCTAGTCTTAGCGGACTACCTTTTGACAGTGACCCTTGTGAGGGAGAAGATAGTTAGATGTATGGGCTACCCAAATCCAAAAGTCGTAGTAACTGCATACTACGGTAGTCGTGTCGCGACGGTCACTAGCCTCGAGTTATGTAGACTGATGGGTCACGTAGGCCGCTAGCCTCGAGTTATGCCGGCTGATTGTATTGGTACTTGACGTATGCATGTTGTGAGTTGTTACCTTGTCCTAGGGGAGTCAGCCTTCACCTGCCCAAACATCGAGATGTCTTCTAAATTGCATACTAGAATGGTTAGGAGACCTTAGTTAATGTTATGTCACACTTCGTTCTAGTCATGGCAGGGACAATGTCACTTAGTGGAATAGTGTGCTACCTCTTGTCCTTGTTTGGTTGTAGGGGTAGTTGTAGAAGCATAAAAATTTTAGCAGACTGGACATATGTGTCCAACTCACCAAGGAGCCATATGCGCCCAACTCACCAAGGAGCCTTATGGGCCCAAAGCTTCCAGCAAGGTCATATGCGCCCAAGCTCCAATGAGGTCATATGCCCATGCCTCAAGACAAGCTCCTCCAGAAGGGGGTGTATAGCCCTGTTTCAGGCTATGCGCCCAAGCCAGAACAGCCCCTGACCCGGTCAAAGCCACGATCAAAACGTGCATCGAAGCGTACGGCCACGTCAGTCTCCACAAGCAGTCGTGCACCGAAGCATGCGGCCACGTCAGCACCACGATCAACCCACGACCACGCAGCCTGCATACGCCTACATCCTATGTGCCCAAAGCAGGACCATGCGCCCACATGAAAACTAGTGTGTTTCCTCATGTGGGCGCATAACATCATTCCAGCTCAAGAACTACTATAAAAAGGGGTCTCATCCCTCTTTAAAACACAGAACGGAGAGCATTTCCAAGAGCCAAATTGCTGTACTTCTTGCCAGTGAGCCGAGAGTTAGCAATTTTCTTAGGTTTTCTCCCACTTTTGTAATCGAAGTGTCAACGGAGTAAAGGAGCAACTGCCGCTCGATCTCCATCGTCCCATTCCCCAGAATTCTTTTTTTAACACGGGGATCCTCAGCGCAGGATCTCTCAGGCGTACTCGATTTATGGTGCCTTGCGCCAATAAAAAAAATACAGTGTTTCTTCTTCTTTTTTTGTGTGTCCACAAAAATGGCGACTCTGCTGGGGACTACCTTTTCCTCTGACGAGAAGGTGGTGATACAATCCGATACCGACAAAGTGGAGAACACTCAAAAAATGCTGATCGTGAAGTTCGATCAGCAGGCGTTCAAAGAGATACTCTCGAGGGACGGCTCTACTCCTTTAAAATCAGTAAAGCCAAACAAGTCTCGCAAGACTTGGCTTCCGAAGGCTCGTCGTGCATATCCCGCCAATGTCATAGCAGATATGCAACTGGAGGACTCTGTCACATGGGTGCATGGCTCTACCACAGAAGCTCTCAAAATGAAGAAGGCTCACACCGTTCCGGGCTCTACTAGCCTAGCGACTTCTCTCTTGTGCAACCAACAACAGAGTGTTCAACGCCCGAGACTTGGCAAAGAAAAACACTACGATGCCAAGAATCAGAGTGTGCGACACTCTGGGCAAACCTAGTGAGGCTCACAAATGAAGGAGACGAAGCTGGAAGAAAATAGTGCGGCTCCACCAAGCATGTGCCCAAAGCTATGCGCCCAATGGGGTGTGTGGGCGCATAACTCTAATCAGAAGGCTTCTGTCTTTGACAGATTAGGTATCCAGGGTCATGTGCCCAAGGCTATGTGCCCAGGCTCAACTGATCCATACTATGCGCCCACATCGAGGAAGCTCAGACATGCTGTAAAGAAGCATGCGCCCAAAGGCAGTCTCCAGGGCCTATGCGCCCACAACAAAAAGATAGGCCCCAACGCGTATAACACGGGGCTGTCTTCAAGGACATCATAGAACTTAGGTGTGGCGGTTGCCCCTACACGTGAACTAAGTCTGGATGTGCCAACTCTTCTTACAAACCCATATGCAAAGCTCGGCGATGCATGTAACATGGGTTTTAAGGCAAAACTCCATTTCGCTGACTTACGCGATATGATAAATCATAAGCGTAAAGCGATGGAGGACATAAAAATTTATGGTGCACATCTGTGCACCAGTATTGTCATCAACTGTTGCTGCTCCAAAGCAACGAGAGTGCCTCAGAGACAGTCCGTGTTTCGACGGCTGCATTTCTCTGACGATGAAAAGCTGTTGTGTGTTTCATCCAATATGGCTTCATAGGGTCCCCCTTAGGGCAGCCCCAATCAAAGACGGTGGACCACGAACCCAACTTTCTCTCTCCCACGAGAAGAATAAGAAGAAGTCTACCAACAGATGGCCAGCAGGCTGTCACATTTGAAGGAGTCTATATGGGTACTCGGTCAAAGGCGAGATTTCGTATAGATGACGAGGACTCCCAAGCTCGGGGTAGTATTCCCTCAGAGTCTGAAGCGGATGACCTTCACACTGGGGGTAGCCTTCCAGAGGACGACGATCTCTCCGAGTCTGATGGCGACTATCTACCTCCCCTACCTGAAGATGAGGGACTTGTCAACTCAGAGACAGACAGTATCAGCACCAGTTGTACTGTTTCTTCTGTTCATCCTCGCATGTTATCTACATATATGGTAGACGGAGAAAGACTTGAAGAATCCAGTGATCAGACCAGCAAACAGCTAGAGGGTCTTGAAACAGCATTTGGCAAGATCACTGATATGCTTACCAGTATCATGGCGGTCCAAGCTGCTGGGGCTGTTCCTCCACCTCAACAAAACATCTCGGCTCACGCTAGTCCGGCTCATAGAAACAACCCTCCTTCACTACAAAAGGAGTATCATTCCGCTGTGCCTCCTCCAAATCTTGCAAATACTGGGGATGGTCCTTCGCCAACGATGCCTGACAACCGTTCAGCAGCCGTTTCCCAACACCTGCTCAATCAACAGGATGCAATTGATTCTCTGGTTGTCCGTCTCGACACCATCTCACACAAAGACGAGCTTCAGAAGATGGAGATATCTCAACCTTATCCTCATGAATGGGAGAATGCTACTTGCCCTCCTAACTATAAGCTGCTGACGCTAAATTCATTTGTCGGATTGACTTCTCCTCGTCAACACATGACATACTTCAACATGCAGACTCTACACTTACCCAGGGACGATCCGTTCTTGTCAAAGCTGTTTATTAGTACCCTTGCAGGGGGTAGCTTTTGAATGGTTCTGCAGTCTGCCTGACGGTTGTATCAATTCTTTTAAAGACTTGGAGAGGTTGTTCCTCAATAGGTTTTATGAGAGTGGCATGCATGTTAGCATGTCCACCCTCATCGAGACAAAGCAAAGGAGGACTGAGTCTGTCATTACTTTCATCGAACGCTTCAGGCGGCTAGCGTTGAAGATGCCCTTCGATATACCAGTACTACAAAAAAGTGGCCTTTTGGGACAACCAAAAACTGTTCTAAAAAGAGCTTTTACCGTCCTAAATATTATTTGGGACGACATTTGGGGCGGAATCAAACAGTGCTATTAGGGTGGCGTGGCAAAAGCTTAAGGGACAGATTTTGCCGTCCTAATTAATATTAAAGGACAGAAAATATAACTGTCTCAAAAGGTTGTGAAACTCTATTTTTGTGTGACGGTTGCTTTTATCGTCACAAAAATTAGGTATTTGTAACGGATGTAGTCCGTCCTAATAGTTTAGGAAAATGTCCCAAAAGATATAGTTCACTTTTACTACAGTACAACATATTTGTCCCAAAAAAATAGACCAGTTGTTTCAGTTCTGTTGTTCCAGTTATGCATACAAAATATATATTCAAAAAATTATAACAATTGATCCAGTTCTCATAAAGCTATTCCTGCTATGCATACAAAACACACACTCAAAATAAAATTATAACAGTACCAGTTGTCATGTATAAGGCCATATCACATTGTCACACAAAGTGTCTTACAAAATGAGCAATATCAATAGGCCATATCACTTACAGGTCATCACAATGTTTACAGGCCATCACATTGTTTACAGGGCATATCACACACAGTGTCTTACAAAATGATCATTGTCTACATGCCATATCTACACTGTAATCTCCATCATTTACAAAAACACAGTCCAAACTCTTCACATTAGTAAGAGTTATCTACCAAAATGAACCCAAAGCGATCCCAAAATGATTTTTCATCCATTCAAACATATAATTCCACCCATTCATTTGAAGGACCTGTAAAACAAAGAGAAACAAAAGAAAAAATTTAGCAGTAGGAGAAAAAACCAACAGTATAGAAGAAAAACCAAGTAAGCCAGAAGGACGAAATTCAAAGTGATGTTATAACAAAAGAGAACCAAGTAACAGAAGAAGAAACTTTGTAGCAGAAGAAGAAAAAAACAAGTAACAGAAGAAAAAACCAATCAGTATTCAAAGTGATGTTATAACAAACGATCATATTAACATAAAACAAAATGTAGTAAATCAAGAAACCAATTGACCGTATAAAATAATTGAAATGGAAAAAAAACAAAATGTTACAGTATTCATAATGTCGGTATTGAGTCCATCAATGTGTCAACGAGGATGATGAATGCTAAAAACATCAAGGAATAGAGAATAAAACAATAGAAGAAGAAAAACCATTTCACAGAAAGTGAAACACTAACCATATCACAGAAAGTAAAAAAACCAATTAACAGAAGAAGAAACTTAGTAGCAGAAGGAAAAAAACCAATAACAGAAGAAAAACCAATAGAAGAAATAACCAAGCCAAAAAGAAGAGTAGAGTGATAAGTTAAAGAGTTGGCAAATTACCAGAAAATATTTGAGGCTGATGTATCGGCTGTTCAAGGAAGGATCAAAGCATTCGTGAACATGTCTATAATTTGCTCCTTCGGCTGAGCGCTAAGCTCATTCTTCACATTATCAAGCTCCTTCTTGTGTCGAGCCTCTTGCGCATCACGCTCAGTTTTAAGATTGTTCTTCACCATCTCAAGCTCTTGCCTATGTCGAGCCTCTTGTTCATCACACTCAGTTTTTAGATCATTCTTCACTGTCTCAAGCTCTTGCTTATGTAGAGCTTCTTACACATCTCGCTCTTATAATAATATAAATAACAAGAGGGAACAATTAGTATGAGCACAAACAATGTATCTCAGAAACTGCTAATAACATAATCCTCACAGAAGACAACAATCAGTATAATATGAGGTTATGTATCCCACTACATATAGAATATATATAATTTGCAGCAATTCACCCAGGTGTATCCAATGTCTACGTTCCTATACATATTAGTACAGTATGGACCTTACATAATGCTGAAACTTACAAAAAAAGTAAAGTCGTGAAGCAGCGATGTAGCAATCACAGACTTGAACATTAAAATATGTGGGCACATTTAGAGAGATCAAGACGTGCCAAAATGAACTGAATAAGATGAAACAATAGTAATGCATCCAAAGTTACTCAACGATACAGCTTATATGTATTTTGTGAACTACAAAAATAATACTCAAAGATAGTTTCAAATACTTAGATGCCAAACTGAGCCGAGAATTCCAAATACTCAAAGACATGGCTGAACTACAAAAATAATACTCAAAGACATGTGCTAAACTAAACCGAGAGTTTCAAATATTTACCCTTTGTCTAATTATGTACCGGATCATCATCGCTATCCTCAAAACACTGAGATGTTGTCCCAGGGCTGCGCAAAACATCTTCCATAAAAGAAGGTTCCAATAGGGGATCCATTGTCCTCTTCCCCCTTGCTATTACATCCTCCATATTCTGGAGAATACGAGATGACTTACGCGTAGGACCGTATGCAACCTGAAAATGCATAATAAATATAGTAATAGCATTGATGTAACAAGTTGGTAAACAAAATACTTCATTCATGATCAAACTCTACCTTTTTCATTTTAAGATTAGTAGACTCTTCATTCACATTGTTACCATCCCTCACATTGTTAGCATCCCTCGACTCCTGGGCAATACGAGATGATTTATGGGTAGGACTTTTGTGTGCAACCTGGAAGAAAATAAAAATTATAATATTTTACCAATGTTCCAACAGGTTATTAAACAAAATATGTAATTCAAGATCAAGTTTATTACCCTTTTCATTCTAGGGCTAGAAGACTCGTTATTAATGTTGCTACCTTCCTCGCTAACCAAATCATCACCTTCGAACACTCTATCACCATCTCTTTCACTTGTGCTTCTTTTTCTCATTTACTTGAACTTGTACGGGTAACCTTCTTAGAATTCATTGTTAGATTTAAAGCTTGTTGCAAGTTCAAAGCATCCATTTTCATTTTATTTTTAGCAATATTTTCCAACAGTTGTTTCTCATATTCTGATATCGACCCAGGCTTGATAAAAAATTTCTTATATGGGGACATTTTTCCCAACTATAAAACTGAAAATAAATGAGGTAATCTAAACAAAATAAGTAAAATTCATCTTATTTTGCAAGCTAATATATCTGAATGCAAGGCAAGAACATAATTATGTTGGTAAAACAACCAGTAATATCATAACATGGTAAATATATTGAACCAAATTAAACAGACATCAAAATTCGATTAGAGTAGGTAAAACAACCATCAGTTTCAAAAGTTCAAAAAAAAAAAAGCTAAGACAGCCTGTAACTTGATATCCAAAAGAAAACTTGTTAGTTTAAAACAAAATGGCATGAATAAGATACAAAGTTGCTACTCATCATCACTCTCGTACTGGTTATCATCACCATCACAATTAGTTGTGTCAACAACTAATCCCTCTACTCCTTGCCTAACCCACGATCCATTATAAGTTTCATCTAAATATTGCATGCTATAAGATTCCACTCTATTAACTTCTAAGTATTTTAATGTAGTTGAGTACTTGTCAAATGTGTCTCGTGGTGACATTTGAACAACAACATGCCAATCTGGGTCTAAAGGGCCTTGCACGTACCAAACTTGTTCTGCTTGTGACGCTAAGATATAGGGTTCATCAACAACTCTATTCTCTTTGTATAGCAAATGATTGAAGTTTACTAGAGTAAAGTTAAACTCATCCACTTTTAGGCCCACTCGTGGATTAACCCAATTGCACTTAAATAACACAAACTTCATGCCATTCAAATAGTTAATTTCAATGATGTCTGTCAGCTGTCCGTAGAATGTAACATCTCCTGGAAGTAGATTTCTATCTTTCCGGCTAGAAAAACTCATTTGTTCTGCTTTTAGGAGGACTCCGCTGTTTTGAGTTTTTCTACGAACATCAACTTTCTTTGTTCGAAATCTAAAACCATTCACAATGTAAGAATTGTATCTCAATGCATCCTTAAGAGGACCTGAATCTAAGCTTCTTATCTCCTCTGATATGTGTACCTCTTCTCGTAAACCCTTCACCTATGTTTCAAAACCATGAAATCAAAAGTTTAATAATGATAGTAAAATGACCATCTGTATAATAATTTTATTCATAGTGCTAAAAATGGATGTATCTACTTACATATTCCTTAAACCAAGTGCCAAATTGTTCATTGTGCAGGCGACTAACAAGGTGTTGCTGTGAAGCCTGTGGATATTTTACTGCAAGTTCAGCAAGATGTTTTCTGTAGAGAGATGTAGAAATGTATACAAATTTTATAAGCAAATGAGAGGATAAAATAAAGGTAATGGTCAAGATACACAAATCTTACACAATGAATGGTGCCACTGCCTCCGTGTTGGCAAGCACATATCGATGCGCCTGGATGTGCATAACTGGGTCAAGTCGAAACTGCACTTTTTTACCTACAGCATGACCAGATTTGTTCCCTCCATCATCATTTCTTCTTGGTCATTTTATTTTGCTTTCCACATTATTATCCATATACCTTGAACAAAAAGTCATGCATTTTTCCAAAAGTACTGATTTAGCAATAGAAGCCTCTGGATGAGCACAATTTTGCACATAGAGTTTTAAGGTGTGCAAATACCTTTCCATTGGATACATCCAACGGTACAATACTGCCCCAGCAATCTTTAATTCATCAACTAAATGGATAGGCAAATGTTCCATTATATCAAAAAATCTAGGCGGGAAAATCTTTTCAAGGCTACAAAGGGTAAGAGCCATACGATCTTCAAACTTTTCCAAGTCTGCCATATTATTTACACTTGAACACAACACCACAAAACAGTTGCTTAATTCAATTAAGGATTTAACAACATGCTTTGGTAAGACCCTTCGAATAGCTATAGGAAGTATTTGTTGCATTAAAATGTAATTGTCGTGACTCTTAAGACCCCATATACTCCGGTCTTCTATATGCACGCACCGTGATATATTAGATGAATAACCGTCAGGGACTTTTACATCTCGCAACACTTTTAAGAAAATGTCTTTTTCTTTGTTGCTCATTGTGAACTCAGCTGGGGGCAAGTACTCCTGAGTTCTTCCTCGTGGTTGAGGATGTAGTTCTGATCGAATTTTCATATCTCTGAGGTCTTTTCGAGCCTTTAAATTATCCTTTGTTTTTCCTTTAGTACCTAACAATGTAAAAAGAATATTATCGCACACATTCTTTTCAATGTGCATAACATCTAGATTGTGGCGAATCAAATTATGTTCCCAATAAGGTAGTTCAAAAAAGATGCTCTTCTTCTTCCAACTCAATCTGGTTTTTGGCAAATTCTGTGTTTTTGCACTCAGTTTTTCTTGTTCTTCCCTCTTCCTCTTTCTAAAGACATCCTCCTTCTTATATTCAGTTTCGATATTGAGATTAATCAACTGCTTCAACACCTGTGTTCCAGATAAAATCAAAGGTGGTGGCCTTATTTCTAGCTTGCCATTAAAAGTTACCTTCTCTCTTCGAAACTTATGTCGCCCCGGTAAGAATCTACGATGCCCCCAATAACAATACATGCTACCATTTGTCAACCGGGTAGCTTGATGGTCCTTATTACAACAAGGGCAAGCAAATTCACCTTTTGTGCTCCATCCAGATAACATCGCATATGCGGGAAAGTCGCTGATTGTTCACAACAATGCTACATGTAGCTGAAACAACTGCTTGGTTGATGCATCATAAGTATAAATGCCAACTGCCCAAAGCTCTTTCAACTCCTCAACCAATGGTTGTAAATAAACATCAATCTTATCACCTGGACCTTTTGGTCCATCAATGAGAGTAGACAAAATTAAGTTAGGTTGCTTTATGCACAACCATGGGGGTAAGTTGTAAGGGACGACTACAATTGGCCAAGTACTGTGAGCAACACTCATATTACCAAACGGATTAAATCCATCGGTAATTAACCCAAGTCTAACATTACGTCAATCTTCAGCAAATGATGGATTTTTCTCACTAAACACTTTCCAAGCACAAGAATCTGCTGGATGCCTCATTACACCATCATCTATTCGTTTCTCAACATGCCATTTCATGAGTGAAGATGTATGCGATGACCAAAACAGTCGTTGCAGTCTTGGTTTTAAAGGAAAACATCGTACATTTTTTTCAGAATTTTTTTTAATATTTTCAACTGGAGCACCCTCGTTGGCAGTGTCAGTTTTATATCTAGAAGCCCCACAAATCTTACATTTGTCGAGATCCTCAGATTCATTTCGAAACAACAAACAACTATTAGGGCAGGCGTCCCACGTTTCGTAAGTGAATCCCAAATCAGTAGTTAACTTACTAGCTTGATAGTATGATTTTGAAATCCTAGCACATGAAAACACCTTTTTTAAAAAGCCCAACAACATTGTGAATGAACGATTTGTCCATCCATTTAAGTTGCTTCAAGTATAAAAGTTCAACAACAAACGATAGTTTGGTGACACCCTTAGGACAATTCTCATACAAATCACTTTCTGCATCTTTTAGAAGTTTAAAATATCTTGGCAATTCTTCATCAGACCCCAAGCTTCTTCCTATCATGGTCTCTTCCTCACAACCCATATTTTCTGCAATGCTTGAGAATCCCATTCCTTCTCGGACCATTGCTGCCATATTAGCACATTCATTTAATTCATCATCACCCTCACCAACTGATATATCATCCCTCATATTATAACTTCTATTATCCAAACCACCCAAAGACTCCCCATGATATATCCAATCCCTGTAACTCCTTTCAAATCCATACATCTCTATATGAATCTCCACAGTCTGTCAATTGTGATAAACCCGATTTACACATCTACCACATGGACAATATATATGAGTCGTCTCAACATTCTTATTTCTATATGCAAATTTAAGAAATGCTTCTACTCCATCCTTATATGCCTTTGCATTCCAATCACGTGATCCGATCCAACTCTTATTCATATCAACTTTCTAATTATTCTCACCTAGCACCAAATAAAAATATACACATTCAAAATAAGTTCTGGAAAGTTCAAATAAAAAAGTTATGTGGACACAAAATTCATATATACATTTATTATGTCAACAAGGAAACCTAAAGAAAATTAAGTGTCTTTTTAGATGAACATTCCTAGCTTGATCTTTGCAAAGAATGACAATTCTTTATGTCTCATGAACTCAGGAGTAGTTCCCCATACTAATCTATGTTTCAAGAACTCACTGGAAGTACCCCCATTTGGATATAAAATGAAAATGAGCTAGTACAGCATGATACAGAACATGAGTTGAAACGAAAATGAGCTACTACACCATGACACAGAACATTGGAAAAAAAATTGTGATAAGAGATCACTTGCAGTAGTCGGTGAATATGTATAATGAGTTGTAATAGCTAAAATTACAGTGGAAAGTATAAATAAATCAATAGTCTATAAGTATCGAATAAACTTTTCAATATTAACAGTCTGATCATATCTAATTAGCTTAGTGCATGTGCAATTATTTCGGGTCAGAACAGTCCAAGACAGTTATAAGGCAATATTACCCAATTCGATTAGACTATTTTCATAAAATTTTGTTAGACATGACAATGAATGAAATTATATTCCTGAAGAAAATAAGAACTCACAAATGTTATATTCCTGAAGAAAAGGAGAACTATAACAGAAATACACAAGATGTATAATTGTTCTATAGCCAAAATGAAAAATTGGGGGAAAAGGAAAATTTTGGAAGTTCATCAAAAAATGAAACAATTGCAAATCTTTGGAAGGTTTTCAAAAAAATCAGTAGAACACAAAATGGTTGGGTATGCCTCTTGATTGTATATTTCAATAGCTAAGGAAATGAGAGTTATAGTTTACTGTTCGACGAGAACAATGATTATAATTGACTTTTACAGTACATGATTTTACTAGAAGCATATAACATATTTCAACCTTCAGTATCTATATTCATTTACGTTGAACAAAAATTATAATACGGCAAATTATTATATATTTGATCTAACAGTCTTGACAGTAATTATGAATGTGATCATACCAAAATTATATTATGACTTAACTTGGCCCTAACCTGACCGGAACCAATCCAAATTACACCTAAACATTATCCAGCCCAAACCAAACCCTCAACTTGAAACTAAATCCCGATTCAACCAAAACTTGATATGAATGTGATCATACCAAAATTCGATCCGCCTCAACTACACAGAAATTTCACACAGATCTGTCTAGACCCAACTCGATTAGACTATTTTAATAAAATTTTGTTAAACATGACAACGAATAAAATTATACTCACAAATGTTATATTCATGGAAAAAAGGAGAAACTAGAAAAAAATATACAAGATTTGTAATTGTTGTACAAACAAAATGAGAAATTGGAGGAAAAAGGGAAGTTTGGAAGTTTATCAAACAAAAAATGGAAAATCTTTAAAGTTTTTCAATAATATCAGTAGATCACGAAATCAGTATTCAAATACCCCAAAAATTGAAGAAGAAAAAAATATTGGAAGTTTTCAAAAAAAATCAGTAGAACACGAAATAGCTCATACAAAAAAAAATATTAGAACACACAACTTTGAAATATCTTCAAATTATACCCTAACATTGAACACGAAATCACTTGAGGAAGTGTCATGTTTGGGAAGACCTTGTCTGCATGTCGATAAAGTGTCGTGTTGGACATGCAGACATGGTCCTGTTGTGTTCTTTGGAGAATTATCTGTGCAGTCTAGGGATTCAATAATTGACAACTATAAGCTACATAGCCAAATCAATCGTTGAAGTAATACCACTTTGGAAAGAAAAAGTTGGATTTCTAGGTGTTTGAATGTGAAGTTATCTGAACTAAGTATTAGTTCAAAGATCCAACTAACATCTCACTTGAATTCCTGACACTCCAGACATCTTATGACAAATAACTGAGTGAAATGTATTTGAACAAATGCTCAAAATGAGGGCTGACACCAAGTGGGATATGGACTGTGCAGTACTAAAAGGATTAAGTAGTCTGAACCTAAGTCACAAAAATTGAATGAAACAACAGTAGCTAAACACATGCTATCTGGACATAACAGAAATGAATGAATCAAACCAAGGTAATCCTCCAATTTATTATTAAAACATAGGAATATCAACATAATAATCAAACATCTAATCCTAACTATTACTCTAGTGTACAGCAGTGGACTGAATGAATAAATAAATGTAGGACAATGCAATATAAATCTGATACTCCACTTATACATGATCTGTATGCAAACATTACAACATATCTGATACTCCCCCCAACTCGACTGAACCACCATCTGGGGATTTCAGAAAGTATTAAACTGATGGTCGAATACTTTGTATTCATTTTTTTTGCAAAATGAATACAAAGTATATCAAGGTGCGCCAACGTTGATGCAGTATCCATGTCGAGGTCTGTATCTTGTCGTATCGCATCCGTGGTTGTGCAACACAGCCACTCCACATCAGTTGGAAGCTCTGTTAGCAATTAAGCTTTAATGCAAGCCGATGAAGAAAGGATCTTCGGAGTATTCGAAATTGTTATTTATAGATGGGAAAAAATAAACAATGCACCCAAAAATCATAATTTTTACACCGCGTAACCCAAAAAAAATGCATTTTTAGTGTATACATGCACATAACTTGTTAAAAAGACAACTATACCAAATTTATTAAATCTAAACAAACAAACCACTCGTTATTCTTCAGAATCAGCACCCAAAATCTCATAATAATAAAATAATTAAACATATATCACATAAATCAAAAAATCTAACAAAATAACATGGATCCAACGACTGCTGAACGAATCCCTAAACAACATCCTTCGATTCCAAACCATCGATGAACCGAATAGATCTACAAACTACTAAAATTAGTAAAACTTAAAGCTAATCAAGCATATGATGAAATTAGTAAAATTTAACTCTAAATAGAAGGAATAAGTTAAAAAAATACCGATCGAAACCCTTTCGAGAGAGAGCCGCCGAACAAACCCCCTTTGAGAGAGCCGCCGATCAAACCCTTTCGTGAGAGAGAGAGAGAAAGAAAGAGGGAGGGAGAATGAAAAGTTGCTAATGAAGAGAGAGAATTGATCTAGTGTTTTACTTAAACCTAATAATTGAACGGTTTAGATCAAATAAATGAAGGGTTCAGATTGTTTGATAAGCTATTACTAAAAAAATTAATAAAAAATAATGGGACATCCGCTTTGCCCGCCAATATTTTTATTCCCGCCAATAGTTTTTGGGACAGAACAAAATTTTATTAAGACCGAACGTACTTTCGGTTCAAAATAAGTTATATTTTTAGGTTCCATATACAAATCCGTTAATAATATTATTATCTTTTATTACCAAATTCTAAAACGTCTCAAATATTAATCTTTTAGGACCCTTAAAATAATGTATCAAATAGTTTCATCCCAAACACTATCTTTTTTTGTAGTGGAGACTCAAAACTTATGGATACCTGTCGACATAACCTCCTTCCTACAGTGAAGTTCTGTCTGGGTATACATAGGTATGATACATGGCCCGCTTTCATTGGGGCCGCTGATGCTGCTGAAAACGACGTTCCTAATCTGGAACTACTGGGGTTGAAAACACCCAAATCTTAAGATAAGGGCAAGCATCCTCAAACTATCCCTATCGTGGGGGTAAAGGGAAAGAAGTCCTGAAGGTCAACACTTTCAAGGGAGCTTCTAATTCTCAGGGCGCCTCCGACAAGCCTAAAGAGACCTTCTCCTTTGACAAAGACGATGTCATTACCATTTTTCACACATTGATGAAGGGTAATAAACTGAAATTGCCTCCACCACGACGTCCTGCAGAGGCGAACCAACTCAACGATCCCAAGTACTGCCTCTATCATCAGTATGTGCATCATTCCACCAAGGACTACATCGTCCTGAAGAAGAAGATACAATAGCTTATCGACAGCCAAGTGATCAACCTCGAAGCTGAAGACAAGGTCGTATCTTCTAACATGATCTCTCTTTAGTTTGGTGACTTTCCTCCCACAGAAGTCCCAGACGGCGTGATCCCGATCCCCAAGGCAATAATGGAAGTTGTCAACCTACCGCCAGCTCGTAACTCAACCTTGGTGCCACTTACGACTGAACGTGGTGAGATCATGTGGGTCCATCCGGACCTTGTGCAAGAAATGACACAGGGGGTAGTATCTTCTAAAGCAAAAAAGGGCAAGAAATACAAGTCATGCCATATGGTGTCTTCTCCCATCTACGAAGTTCTATCTGGCGAGATGCGATCAGGGAAGGCTTATCTTCGGACGTACGATCCCGCACAAGAAGAAGCAATACCGTCTCAAGCTCATGCTGCCCCCACAAGCTCGGAAGTCGGCCCATCTAAGCCTTCAACTACCGACAAAGCCACGCAGAAGGAGACGCGGTTTGACAAGTCTCTGAAGGTGCCAGCTTCCGAAGGTATGGATCGGCCCTACAACTTTGACATAATGGCACAGCTGGCCAATACACCTGCCAGGTTGTCTCTGTTCGATCTATTGCGACTCTCTAAAGAAACATGGAAGGCCTTAAGTGAGGCATTACTACATGCCGACTCTTATCTCGCTGAAGTCAAAGCCCCCGTTGAAGACCCTGTCTCCTGTCCCCACTGCCACAGTACTATGGAAGTGGTGCCCAACATCACCTTTTCACAGGAGGACATGCTACTCAAAAATAATTGTCATGATAGACTCCTGTACTACACAGGGTATATCGGGGCGATTAAGGTGGATCGGATGCACATCGATCCAGGTTCCTCCCTCAGCATCATCTATTGAAGTTTGCTTCAGATTCTAGGAATCCCTCTGCACAAGCTATCTGCAACCAATACAACTATCATGGATTTCAATGCTGGGAGAAGCCACCCGCTGGACAAGATCCGTCTCAAGTGCCAGAGTGGTGATCTCCGAACGGAGGTTTCTTGCTATGTGATCGATGCCAATGTATCCTACAACGTCTTATTGGGACGTCCATGGATACGCGAGAACATGATCGTTCCTTCCACACTTCACAAGTACTTCAAGTACGTCAACAGCGACGGTGTTGTGAAGACGGAGTTTGCCGATGTTGATCCTTTTAAGGGCATCGAAGCCTACTATGGAGATTCGATACTTTACCAATCTCAGCCTCCCAAGGATGACTGCAACGAAGCTGAGAATGAAGCTGAAGCAAGTTCATCCTCCAATGATGGTCCTCTGATTATCCGAGTCAAAGGACGTACTACTCCAAAAAGTACTCCGAAGCCTCTCACAATCTGGGTAAAAAAAAGAACCCTGATAAGGTCAAACCATTGACCATCACTCTCTGCAAGACACCTCGGGAGGAACCTGCTGAAGTCCGTCCTCCCAATCCTGAAGAATTACCCTACGTGGTGAACTTGGCCAAGATTGTGGCTCCTCTTCCAGATGATGATCCTCTCAATGAGTATATCAATACTCATAATAATGTACCTTCAGCGGATGATGTTATCCCTGAAGAAGAACTTGCATATTTTTTTAGTAAAGGTTTATCTTTGAATTACTCCGATGTCTATCAATCTGTAAACCACTACATAGATACGATATACGCTCTAGAGCACGACATAGGACCACACATCTGCATGTCGGTCACGATGCCTCACCTGCGGGAAAAAGTTTACCAAGAAGATATCTACTACTTCATCGTTCCAGCTAGAAAGAAGGGTGAAGAACTAATCATTTTCGGTCGAATAATTGGCGAAAGAAAGTTCGTTCTGGACTCTACTTCTCCAAGCACAACATGGAAGCTGATTATGACTCTGGAAAAATGCAACTTTTTCGATATAGTTGGCAGGCCAAGAATATCATCCAAAACATGAGATATGACATCAAAAGCGACCAGGGCTAAATTAGGATCGGGGACGACGGTTGCCAATACGATATTTTGCTCCTCCCGGCAAACCCGAGAACTACTATCAACGAAACGCTATTGGTTTGGGTTATGTCACTCCTCCAACAACTCCCGAAAGATCATATGATGAAGCAGATCATTGTTTTTATTCTTCTGATTCCTGCCTCTGGGACTCAGACTCCAGCATTGGCGATATATTCAAAACGACTCTGTCCGTCAACATGGTTTCAGTTGACCAAATTACGGACGATGTCCAATCGATCGAGCTTGAACAATAGGCTCAAAAGATGGATACTAGGTCGAAGCTGCGCTTCGAACAACGTGAACCACCTACCGAAGACGAAGTCATCCAAGTCAATTTAGGAGATGAATCATCTTTTAAACCAATCTTCATCAGCAAAAGTCTATCGAGCGATGAACGACAATCTCTTATACAGCTTATAAGAGAATACATCAATGTCTTTGCATGGAGCTATGAAGACATGCCTGGCCTGGACCCTAAAGTCGCTATGCACTGCCTAAATATTTCATCTAAAGCTAAGCCAGTCAAGCAGCAGCAAAGACGATTCTGACCAGATGTCATGGAGGCCATCGAGAATGAAGTCCAGAAGCTCATTGCCAGTGGATTCATTCGCGAAGAATAACACCCTGACTGGGTTGCCAGCATTGTTCCAGTCATAAAAAAGAATGGTAAAGTTCGAGTCTGTATTGATTATCGTGATTTGAACTCTGAATGCCCGAAAGACGAGTTCCCTCTACTGATCACCGACGTAATGATCGATAATACTTGCGGCTTCGAGCGAATGTCCTTCATGGATGGGTTCTCAGGCTACAACCAGATCAAGATGTTCCCCGACGACGAGAAGCACACATCTTTTCGAACACCGTTGGGGGTATACTGCTATATGGTGATGCCCTTCGGATTGAAGAATACAGGGGCGACATACCAGCGAACCATGAACATAATTTTTTACGATCATTTGTGCAAAATTTTGGGGTGCTACGTAGACGATATCGGAGTTAAAAGTCGTCTCAAGGGCAACCACCTCCAAGACTTGAGAACGGTTTTCGAACTAATGCGTGCACACCAACTCAAGATGAATCCAACCAAGTCCTTTCTGGGAGTCTCCAGTGGCAAGTTTCTTGGTTTCGTCATCACTTCAAAGGGTATACATCTTGACCCAGAGAAAGTGAAGGCTATCCTCGATATGTATCCTCCAAAAAACCTCAAAGAGCTACGTGGACTACAAGGAAGGCTAGCCTACATCAGACGATTCATTTCAAACCTTTCTGGAAGGTGTCAACCATTCACTCAGCTCATGAAAAAAGCGTATCTTTCGTCTGGACTGAACAATGTCAACGCGCATTCGACGACATCAAGAAGTATCTCACAAGCTCCCCAGTTTTGGTAGCTCCAATAATGGGGAAGCCCTTCTTACTATATGTCCATGCTATGGACCATTCTCTTGGTGCCCTATTAGCTCAGAAGAATGAAGGTGGCCATGAACAGGCAATCTACTACCTCAGCCGCACAAAGGTGGGTGCCGAGCACAGATACACACCTGTGGAGAAGGAATACCTCGTACTGGTATTTGCCATCCAGAAGATACGCCACTATGTGTCTGGGCAGACTATCCACATTATATCTAAAGTCAACCCTCTCAGAATACTCATGACTAAACCGGGTTCTCTCAATTCCCGTTTAGCTACATGGGCAATGCTGTTGACTCCATATGATATGATGTTCATTCCTCAGAGGCGGTAAAAGGCCAAGCGTTAGCTGATTTCCTAGCAGTTCATCCGGTGCCAGAATCTTCCAAACTTTATGACGAAATCCCCGATGAAGTAGTGGAGTCTAACACCGCAACTGAAGAAATTCCCATTTGGCGAATGATCTTTGACGGTACATCAAGAACAGGACCTAAAGGATATATTATGGTCGGAGTAGGTGTCGTGCTCGTGTCACCTGATCATCTGGTTATACACCGTGCATATTCTCTCGTGGAACCAAGCACCAACAACGTGGCCGAATATAATGCCCTATTGATCGGCCTGCAACTGGCAAAATAACTGGGAGTTGACTATCTAGAAGCTTACGGGGATTTCAAGCTAATAGTTAGTCAAGTCCGAGGGGATTATGAAGTTTGTCACGAAGATCTTATCCCCTATCACAGAGCAACAATCGAGTTGGCATCTACTTTGGATGGATTCTTCATCGAGCATGTGCCTCGACTACAGAATATAGAAGCAGATGCTCTAGCCGGTCTCGCGGCTTCCTTGACCGTCCCTACCAATACTCGGCAGTCGGTCATAGTGGCTGGTCGAGAACTATTGTAGCTCCCCTTCCCGAGAATTCTTGAAATATTTTTTTATTATTAATTAATTTATTTGATTGGTGATTTTAGAATAATTGTAGGAATTCTGGAGCCAAATAAACGGTGTGTTTGATGAGTTCACCAAAATATATTATTGGTTTAATTACAGTATTATTAGGTTTATTATTATTATTAATGTTAATATTGTGGTTATTAAATAAATAAATTATTTATTATTAATAGTTATTAGTATTTTATTCTCTATCAAAGATATATATATATATATATATATATATATATATATATATATATATAAATATACATATAATATGTGTGTGTATGTATAAATGAATATATATTAAATATGGGTGAATACTTGTATATATATATAAATATATATTGTATGGGTGTATATATGAATATATATATAAATATATATATATGTGGGTATATGTGAATATATAGATATATATATAAGGTGTGTGTATATACATATATATGTATACATGTACTTAGATATTTTTATATATATATAGATATATATATGTAAATGAGAAATAAGAACAATGCAGCCAGGCCCAGGCCAACTTGGGCCCAGGCCCAGCCCGGCCTGCCCATGAAAACCCCTACCCGAACCAGCAGCTGAATAATCAGCCCGAACCCAGCCGAGAGCAAACGGGATGGTTATATATATACTGTTTAGTCGAGCGCGAGAGAGATGAGAAGAAATCGATGAAAACCCTAAACCTAAGGCCTCACCACCCACTCTGTTCACTCACGACCTTGGGGTGGCCACCCCAACGCCGGAGCGCCGCCGGGGGAACGCCGGACGGCGGCCAGGAAGCCCTCGCACGCGCGGGCTGAGCAGAGCACAGAGCAGCAGTAGCGACTGATGGAGCCGACTTCACGTCGACTTCCCCGCCACCATGCTTCGTTGTTTCCCGAGCCGTTTGCGCTGGTACGTAGCCCATATATACCCCTTAGAATTCCTTCAAATAGTTTTAATTATCATGCGCTAGATTGCCCAATAAATCGATTCAAAGTCGAGTGAAAACTCGTCCAAAAATAGGACATATAGCAGTCCAAACACTCGACTTGGAAGGCGATTTCTCGCCAAACCATAGACCGATTCGAAAATCTATTTGAATAGACTAGTAGACTATATATACGAGTTTAAAACCCTACTGATAGGTTTAATTCTAGTTGATTAAACAGAAGGTTAAATCAGTTTAAATATCAAGAAAAATCTGTTTTCAAAAATATAAAAAATAGGAAAATTTATCCGATACGACGTGCGTCCCGCCAATCTGGACGATGTGGTCGTGAACCGAAAGTATCGAAAGGTGCGTAACGGTTTCGTGGAAGTGTGGGCTTTGACGGAATTCAAATTGGTCGTGTGTGCGCGACGAATTTGATGCGTATCCGTCGAAATTCACCGTATCGGTCACTTTACAAATTCTCTAATTACTTTGTGCATGTTTGTCAGATCGAGACAAAACTTGCGCCAACAGGACTATATCATTTTTTTGGTCCTGTATGCCAAGTTTGGTCCAATTCTGAGACAGTTGAATTGAACGCCTTTTTGCGGGCCCCACGGTCCGACTCAACGGACAATTTTGTGCACGGCCCGCCGGAATCCAACTTTGGACATACAGTTGGGTTCGTATCGGAAAACCGAACCTGTTGGCATATAGTTTGATGACTTTAGAGACCGTTGACTCTGACACACTTTTCGGTGCAAAGCGGGTCCAACGACAGACACCGTTTTGACCCGAAATTACCGTTTTGCCCCTGTATCCAGAATTGGACTTAAGGACTGGCAATCCTAGCTAATTTGACTATTCTGAGAACATTGGTAATGTTTATTTCAGCATCTGGAGAATTTTTGCATGTGTTGACTTTAGTGGCTCATCTGATGTGGTTGTACTATCGGTTTCTCCAGCTAAGGACCTCAGGCAAGTGCACTTTCTGATTGCTTTCGATTCATAGTAGTCTTTTCATTTTATGTTTATACATATATCTTGCTGCTTGTTGACACGCTCGTCACATGGAGTAGTCGGGAGGGGAAATATCTTAGTAGACATGTGGACTACCCAGAAGTATCCCCAAAATGTCTATTCTTGCATGATAGCAGCTGCACACGACACGTGCAGTGTGCCGGATTTACCCCCTAGCCGTTCACATGTCGAAACGGATATTTCACACCACATAGGTAGATGTCTTTTTATTTTTCCTTTACTTTTCCACCGTGCCATGTCATCAGTTCTCTCTAGTTTTCATATCTCGTATGTTATTTTCATGTCTTTTAATTCTATTGTGTTTTTGTATTGCCGTCGGTTTGTGTACTTGTTCCATTTCTGACTGGAAACCAACATTTTTCAGGTTAGCTGTGACTTCACTTAGCTAGGGAGATACGCGTGTACTTGCAGACAGAAACCTAGAAATAGATAGCAGTGTATCATTTTCATTAGTTGTAAAATCCTGTATTTTCTTTAATTATAAATGTTGTAACTGTTGTAATAAACTTAGAAATATGAATGAGCAGCAAATATTATATTTTATGATTCTGAGCATCTTGCCCGTGACAGCGTTCTACCGCCGACTCTACGGCGTAGGCTGGCTTGGACACGTCTCGTATCCGAAAAAGCGTGTACGGGTCGTGACAAGTTTTTGTGGTGGCCCATACAGGTCAGTTTTTGCAAAATATTGTGAACTCGTGATGGTACGTTAGTCGTACTATTGCGAGCCTGCGACTAGGAATTGCTCATTCACAAACTAGGATTGAAATAATTTAAGAGAATGACTAGGACTAGGAGTCCCTTGTTTTAATTGACCGATTGGGTAGTTAAGGTTGTTAGATAGGCCATGCTATTTAGGAATTATGAAATTCAGATGACTTGCCAGATCTCTATAGAAACACTATTACTCTTGATATGACGACGTGATCAAATGTGGATATACTATTCACTTGGTATGTTAGACTTGCCTAGAATTAAGGCGTTAATTTTGATAAACTGTTTAATTTTATTTTGCTGTATTAGATATAAATCTTATATCACAAGTTAGAATTATCTATTTTAAATTCTCTTTTGCTGTAAGGAGTTAGTTTATAATTTCTGATTCTGTTATTCCTGTATGAATCTCGAGGTAGATTGATTCAAGGTTTTTCCCTCAACCATTTGAAATATATATGAGATAAATGTTAGGATGTTCTTATTTTCCTTGTCGTCAGTTATTTCCTCCGGTCTACCTTTTACTTTAAGGATTGAGACTTACAGGCAGGTGTTTACGCTTTCTACCATAGTCAACTAAGTTGAATCCCTAGCAGCTCTTTGACGTTCTTAGGAATATAGTTGGAGCATTTTACCGACTGCGACGACTAGACAGCAGCGCACTGTCGCCAATTACCTGAGAGCGGAGAGTGTGGGTTCACTGCAGCCAGCAGCGCACTGGCAAGGCACAACCCATAGAATTGAAATCCTTTCGAAGAATTATAGTTTATGGAACATTGCTAAGACTATACCTTCGTTGACCTCTTTAGACCTTATGTCAATAAGGTAGAGTACTTGAGGGCATATCACCCCTGAATCACGGAACAAAGAGTTTACCGCAGCCTAAGTATACGGGCGAGGCATAATTCTCGGTAAAGTGACTTCAGACGTGATTACAAGTTTAGGATACTATAGAGGGTAGGAAAATGCCCTGTGTGTACCATAAGACCTAAGGCCAAAACTAGTAAAAGTTCTGTAAGTTGAGTATCATGTCTCCCAACCTAGCGTTATATGGTTCTTGTGATCTATTGATAGGGTAATTGACTGACATTAATAGGTTTACCTAGAATATAGAATTTAGAGTTCCATAACCCATTAGTCAACTAAGGTCGAATCGATAGAAGATAGTAGGATGACTGTATAAGCAAGGACACCAGGTAAGGCTTTGATCCTCTCAAAACTCGAGCCAATTGTGCCTTATTTCAAAAATCTCGCATATTTATATTTTGACTCTTTTGACCAATGCTATTATTACATCCTAGTTTTTGCAAGCTTACTCTTTTATCGAGCTTGATTCAAGACATATGTTTATTGGGGACGCCCGCTAACATATTGTGTAATCAGAATTATTGCATTATGGTCTGATCAACCATGATGCATTTGGTTCGCTCTTCATCTAATTACCCTACGTGGATTGAGATATAGATGTCTCCAGGATCTCATCCATGACTGCTTTGACAATTCCTCTTGAAATATACATCCGCCTTTGAATCACGTAATTGTGTTCAGTGACATCTCCCTTGAACTCTTTATGGTTTTAGTCTTTCACTGATTTAGAAAGACAAAAGCTCGTAATTGGTAGAAAGATACAGGGTATCCCCATGACTATGATGGTTTCATACACAAGGGTAACTACCATCGGCCAACCAGGTGACTAGAACCTTGCCTTAAGTTACTCGTCCTCTCTGCGACCCTAAACCTACTATCATGATCTTCTGGTCATTGGAGTCCGAGAATGATTATGATCTTTCCTCTTGACCAAATGCCAACCTAGGAGACTACCTATTCTCCAGAGACTAAATGTTGTGAGCCTCTAATCATTTGTTTGAAGCTTGCTTCAACTAGAACCCTTGTGACAATAGTCCGGCAGGTTTGACCCCAATAGAAATTCACGACTCAGTTGTTAGAAATTTTTTTATATGATGTGCCTTAAAATTGGTTACCCCGTCGACAACTCATGTATACTGTGGACGAGTAGGTCATTCTATTTTATCGACCATGTGTCATTGCACACGCACTCGTTTTCCATTTATTGAGGAACGACCCTTGACTTGACTTATATCTACCGTATCCCGATACGTCGTACCTTATTCTTTATTAACAAGAGTCGAAGTAAATATCTGGACTTTGGAATCTTTCTTAACCTCACCATTCCTAAAACCATGTCCTAGCTTCTAAGGTGGGTAGACTGTAAACCCTAAAATTTTGGGATATATGAAGATTACTGATTGATCGGAATAATTCCCATTAGGATGATAATTACCCATGGACTCCCACTTTCCATTTAGATTATTTTGTGACCCCGGCCGTGTCATTAATATTCGGAGCACGAGACCAGTTGTTACCTCCCAACAAACTTCATATGCAAGACCAAGACGAGTTCACCTTCACCTAGGTATATCATGTCCCACTCAAAACCGTCCCCTTGTACTCTATTTTTGTGCTACGACTTTCAGGTTAAAAGGACTAGCTATAACCCTTACCACAATATCGGTATACTTCCGATTTCTACTAGAGCCTCAACCTTGACGCAATTCCTTCGACCCAATATGTGGTGGTGATCTAATCGAAGCCCACTACGCACATGCCACTAGTGTGCCACTTGATAGAGGCCTCTTGTGCTACTTAAACACAAAGGTCACTGAAGGCGCATTTGGGGCTTGAGGGACCTAGCTAACCAACTTGACTAGCAGCTAGCTCAACCCCTCGGGTAGAAACCTATTCTAGGTTACCCTAACCTAGTAGACACAGTTTTATCTTGGGATCTTGTTCAGTCCATATAGATTGAGATCCAAGGTTCATCCAACCAGCGAGTGACGTCCAATTAGGGAACCCATTAAGACCCGGTAAAACCCATCCATACTTATCACCATATTTGAACTATAAAACTGAACTATTTGGAATAGGTCCCTGTACCTATGACGTAGTCTCCACCTCTTAGAATGTGAAGTCATTCGTAACCCTTATTCCATCTACCTGAAAGTCTCGATACGATCTTGTGTTGCACTATATCCCTTACTCGGGTGTTTAAATAACCACGGAATAGATCACAATCTTGATTTCATAAATTCCGTGCTATTTTGGAATCCTGTTTAGAGTAACTTCGAGAACGAAATTTATGTATTGCATGGATTGCAAGCCCCTCTAAGAAACAAGTGTTCTTCAAGTTAGCAAGTGACTAGACTAGAGTAGCCCAATCTAGCAAATAAGACAATAGGTTCATAAATTTTTTTTCTATCTGCATTATTGGATACTCTACACGGCTCTTAAAATTTCATATTCACTCTCGATTATTTTCGTTATCTTCCTTTCCTTCCTATTGAAGAGTGACGAATGGTCATACTTATTAGGATTTACCAATATTTCTTAGCTACTTGTGTAAATTTGTTGCTTGTTAGATTTTGGGTTATTTGATAGGTAGGAGAGGATCATAGAGGTCAAAAGCAATAGATATCCATTTTAGCAAGTAGCTGGTAGATTATAAAGTTTTAGCGACAGAAGATTTGAGGAGTAGTGTGACCAAAGGTGGGTAGAAGTCCTCAAGTATTCATAGTTATGAGGGTCATAAAATAATTTTTGAGAAATTAAATTTGAGGAGATAAAGGAAATACTAGACTTTGAATTTTAAGGAATAGTTATGAATTAGAATTTCGAGGACGAAATTATTTTAAGGTGGGTAGATTTGTAGCTCCCCTTCCCGGGAATTCTTAAAATATTTTTTTATTATTAATTAATTTATTTGAATGGTGATTTTAGAATAATTGTACGAATTCTGGAGCCAAATAAACGGTGTGTTTGATGAGTTCACCGAAATATATTATTGGTTTAATTACAGTGTTATTAGGTTTATTATTATTATTAATGTTAATATTATGGTTATTAAATAAATAAATTATTTATTATTAATAGTTATTAGTATTTTATTCTCTATCAAAGATATATATATATAAATATATATATAATATGTGTGTGTATGTATAAATGAATATATATTAAATATGGGTGAATACTTGTATATATATATAAATATATATTGTATGGGTGTCTATATGAATATATATATATATATATATATATATATATATATATATATATATATATATAAAAAAAATATATATATATATATATAAATATATATATATATATGGGTATATGTGAATATATAGATATATATAAGGTGTGTGTATATACATATATATATGTATACATGTACTTAGATATTTATATATATATATATAGATATATATGTAAATGAGAAATAAGAACAATGCAGCCAGGCCCAGGCCAACTTGGGTCCAGGCCCAGCCCGGTGTCACTCCCCGTTCCCAGAATGCGTATTTTTTTATACATGTACAACTCATAAGTATTTATTTAGTATTTATCATGTATTATCCTATATTTAAATTCCTTTAATTTCATGTTAATTAATTACCTGCTCTTTAATTTTTTATGTTAATTAATTTCCTGCAATTTTATATTCTGCATTCTAATTATCTGCATTTTATTTTTTTTCTGCATTTTATTTCCTGCTTTAGTCTTATTGGGTTCTCGGGTTCATGGTGGACAACCCGGCCCACTAGCTCCCACCTACCACCCCTTCCTATTTAAAGCTTCCATCTCTTTCTCTCTCCTCATTACTTCATTCTCCTCATTACTTCTTCTTCTTCCTCTCATTACTCTCCACCACCTACCAGCAGCAGGAGAAGGCAAGTGCAAACTTGCTTCTCAATCACCCATTTTTATGGATCATTATTCTTCCTCTCATAATCCTGAGAGAGTTTAGTGCTTGGCATTTGTGATTTCTGTGGCTTGTTTTCTCTAGATCTAAGTTTGCATTTCGGCTGTTGATGGGTTTTGGTCCACCAACTTAGCGTGTATTTTGGCCCTGGAGCGAATGCTCCATAGGACTTGGAGTTTGGGAGATGTTGTACGCACACGTTCTTACGTGCTCGCGTAAAACATCAGCCCAGTCACGCACACGTCTTTACGTGTCTGCGTGTATTTTTTGTTACGCTCACTCTGTGCTTGTCTGCGTGACTTTTGAGTTACGCTCACTCTGTGCTTGTCTGCGTGACTTTTGAGTTACGCTCACTCTGTGCTTGTCTGCATGACTTTTGAGTTACGCTCACTCTGTGCGTGTCTGCGTGACTTTTGAGTTACGTTAACACGGTGCGTATCTGCGTGTATTTTTAGTCACGCTCACTCTGTGCGTGCGTGAATTTCTTGTCACGCTCACTCTGTGCATGCGTGTATTTTAGTCACTCTCACGTTGTGCTTGCGTGCGTGACTTCTCACGCTCACGCTTGCCACCGTGTACCACGTTCCACGCTCACTTCTACCTACTAAACTTGGCGTGCTTTTCACACACACGATTCTCGCGTGACTTTTGGCCTTAGCATGGACTTGTTAGCGTGACTTCCTGACTTGGGAGTTTTATTTGTTCTATACTTCATTCATTTAATGTTGGCATGATAATTCCCTATTATATCCTTACGCCTTTTTGCATGAACCCGATAATCTTAGCATGTTAATATTTTAATACCTATGGTTGTGTATTAGTGCCAAGTGTCTGGATTGGTTTATGGATATCCAGTGAGACTGGAACTTGACCTTGAGAGTTATAGACTCGACCCCAATTAATGCTAATTGACTTTCATGCCTTGTCACCATTGATGACGATGGTTATCTTGACTAAATTGATCATGCGTTCCTAGTTGGAACTAAGAGACTGGCTAGTCGTCTTATTGAAATGAATGAATGAGACACGTTCAGGTTATGGACTATTGTAATCGACTGGCTAATCCCGAATATTGACATACATGCACATGCAGACTTCAATCTATTTATTTATTATTTAGTTATTTATTTATTTTTTACAAAAGTAGCATGTGTACTTTATGGTCAAGGCATGATTACCGTGGTTAGATTTGATTGTGCATTACGCTATGTAAAACCTGCAACCTAACCGCACTGGTATCGTTGTAGGGATGTGCATATCGTACCTCGTATGAAAGTACTCATTTGAATGACCATGATCCACGGCATGGGATTTCACTCAACGTAGGGACTATTAAGTTAAATAAAATAATGATTGCATGGAGAGAATGGATTCCCGAGTTCTTACATGGCAGCCCCCTTGGGACGAGTAGTACCCGACGGGCCGGCTGGTTCCTACAGATACTGTAAATCTGCCACACGGGCAGGGAACAGTATCTGCTTTTATTATTATTATATATTGTATATTGACGGGCGTCCTGCTAGGACTCGTCTAATTCATGCATGGCGCACATGATTGACTAGATAGACTAGCCTTGCTTGCACATAGTAAGAACTACGGAATCCCTATTTATTGCATTATTCCAGGATAACTTGGGACTCACATTAGCAAGCCGTAGAATTTGATTGGCCGTTCAAGATGATTTGTTTGTGTACTGTACTACTCTGTTACCTAACTGGGATGATCAGAATGTCAGGACATGACGGGCCAACTTCTGTCCTTGTTTGGTTGGGAGGTTGGTTCGAAGTGTCGTGATGTGATGTGAATCCTAGTAGCAAGCAGAGATCTATTATTATACTCTTTTACTTACTGGTTTATGTCCTTCATATCGTCCTTCCTTGTGGTACTTGCTATTAGAGGTCTAACCTCTTTGGTCTTGTATGGCCAGATTTAGAGCCGGTTCCCGAGGACTCAGCTTATTTCTACCTCCAGGATGGTCAACACTAGAGGAATGATTGCAGGAGGACTCGAGTGGGTTCCTTACTTCACCGCTCGTTTTGTTATTTACCTTTATACTTAGCCGTTTGGCACCGACATGTTAGTCGGATTGTCTTGTACTTACCTTTACATAATTGTAATTAAGTCAGACTGCAGCTGATAACAATTGTGTATACTTGCTATATCATCTGGCTATGTTTTGTAAAGCCAGATCTCAAGAACATTTTGACTGAGCGTTTGGGATGCCTTACTGCTTTATCTTACATGTTCTCTATTTATGCTTCTTGATTGAATGATTGAGACAATAGATGTGAAATGACCATAGTAAGACCTTTATGTAGTACGCACCCCCTCGTCTGGTTAGACAACATTGATCGTATTATACGGTATTCATCTACCCGTAATACGTAGCTGGCTGAGTCATTCCCCCGCTCTCCAGTATTCTGGTTCTGGGGCGTGACAAGGTTTTAGTGGTGGCCCATGCAGGTCTGATTTCAGACTTGTGGGGTGTTTTTTTTTTTGATTTATAGGATGTCTCAATCACACATGTTTCCCTTTGATCTTCTGATTCGTTATTCTCAACTCTTGCTTGACATTCCGGTATCCTTTGACTTCATTGATCCTTCATGTCCGGTCGTTTGATTGTTCTCTTGTCCCTTTTCTTAGGGGCACTTCGTCCGTATCGGTCAGAGCTGGATAGCAACAATAAGGGCAACGTGGGCAACCTGACCAAGTTGGTCAGCAACAAGGGCCAGTACCACCTCAGGAGACTATCCAGGAAGAAGTGATAGTAGAACCAGCAGTTGGACCGCAGTACCCGGAAGTTCCAAACCCACCCATAGTTCCACCTATCCCTGTGGAAGTGGACACACCAGCCCTTCTGGAGATCATGAGAGGAATGATGGCTGCTCAGCAACATCAGATGTTGGCCCAGCAGCGCATGCATACTCAGCTACAAGAGCAGAATGTGTTGCTCAACCAAGGATTGCAAACGGCTTTAGAAAGAGGAGTGAGGGCTGATTCAGGAGCATCAGCCAGGTTTTGCAAGTACAACTCCCGCCGTTTCGAGGGCACGGAGGATGCCATCTCAGCAAATGCATAGTTTAAGGATATGGAGGCTATTCTGATAGCAGCTAAGGTACCGGCAGAAGAGTGTGTGGATCTAGTGAAGCTGTTACTTCAGGATCTCGCACGTGATTGGTAGGAATCAGAGGAAGTGGGCATCAGACGTCCTGTGGCTTGGGACGATTTCACAGCAAGATTCAAGACCAAGTACTATGGAGTTGTGGCACGGTTTGAGCTGCAACAGAAGTTTATCAACCTCAGGCAGGCTGGCAGGACTGTAGATGCTTATGCAGCAGAGTTCTGCAGATTGAGTAGATTCGCCCCAGAGATGGTAGCAACAGAGAGCCATAGGGCCATGAGGTTTCAGCAAGGGTTTCATCTTGAACTCTTGCAATTGATAGAGGGGCACAATTACCAGACTTTTGATGAAGTATTGACGACGACTCGAAGGCACGAGCTCACCATTCAGAGGCTTGCGACAAGGACTGGGGGTCAGAAGAGATTCTACAGTCAGATTGAAGGAGGAGGGGGAGCAGCGCCCCGAACAACAGCACCATCCCCTGGCATTCGTATCTACGATATGGCGATACGAGGACCAGCACCACCCAGGCAGCAGCAGCAACAGCAACAGAGGAAGAACCAGCAACCCCCGGCGGGCTGCACTTATTGTGGGAAGATGGGACACACTAGAGATGTATGTCGGACATTGAATGGACTGTGTCTGATATGTGGAAATCCAGACCATCGAGTTATCACATGTCCCATGAATTCGAGGTCAGGAGGACCAGGGCAGCAGTTTCCTGCTCTGCCAGCACCAAGGGCAGGCCAGTATCGAGGACCAGCGGTGGCAGTTAGGCCATTGGCACAGCGTCCGTTAGTACCGCAGGCTCAGATGTTTCGGCAGCAGGGACCGCCGATGCAGCAACACCAGCATAGACCACCCCAGCATCATCAAGGCAGGGGCCAGCAGCAGCACCAGGCTAGGCCGCAGCATGGAAATCAGCAAGGAGGTCGAGGGCAAGCATTCACCTTGTCCTTGGAAGAGGCATTGGCATCGGAAGATGTTGTGGCAGGTAACATTCTCGTCGCCTCATATCCCGCAGTAGCATTGTTTGATTCGGGAGCATCCCATTCATTTATATCTGCACGATTTACGACACGACTAGGAATGGAGTTCGAGGCATTGCTAGGGAGGTTGAATATACTCACTGGTAATGGGCTCGTAGGAGTTAGTAGAGTTATTTTAGCATGTAGCATTGTAGTTTGCGGGCATTCCTTACCTGCCCGGTTGATAGAATTTCCTGTTGGAAATTTTGACGTTATCTTAGGCATGGACTGGCTGAAAGACAGTCATGCGACAATAGATTGTCGTAGAGGGAGTGTATCTTTTGATATTCCAGGCATGAAGCGATTCACCTTAGTCAGATCAGAGGCAACTCAACAGGAGCAGGGAGTAGTAACGGCAATGAAAGAAGATCAGATCCCGAAGGTAGTTGAAGAGTTTTTGGACGTATTTCCCGAAGAACTTCCAGGTCTACCACCAGTTAGAGATATTGAGTTCAGTATAGAATTGGCACCAGAAATTAAACCGATATCAGATCGGGTTTACAGAATGGCAGATTCAGAGCAGGCCAAGGTATATCAGCACATAGAGGAATTGAAGGAGAAGGAGTTCATTCGAGCTAGCGTGTCACCATGGGCAACACTAGTGGTACTTGTGGGGAAGAAGGATGGGTCATCCAGATTGTGCATTGACTACAGGAAGCTTAACGCGGCAACAGTGAAGAACAAGTACCCATTACCCAGGATCGACGACTTATTTGATCAGTTGAGCAAAGCCAGAGTTTTCTCCAAGATAGATCTTCGTTCAGGGTACCATCAGGTGAGGGTTCGGAAGGAAGATATTCCCAAGACAGCATTCCGGTCGAAGTATGGGCAATATGAATCTTAGTAATGCCGTTTGGTTTGACCAATGCACCAGCGATGTTCATGGATTTGATGAACCGCATCTTTATGCCATATTTAGACCAGTTTGTCGTTGTGTTTCTCAACGACATTCTCGTATACTCAGCTAGTGAAGAGGAGCATGATGACCACCTCAGAAAAGTGTTGCAGGTTCTGAGAGAGAACCAATTGTATGCCAAGCTCAACAAGTGTAAGTTTTGGTCGGATCATATTTCATTTTTGGGACATATCATATCAGGAGCTGGAGTAGCAGTAGATCCCAAGAAGGTAGAAGCAGTAGAGAGTTGGCCAGTACCCAAGACCGTAGCAGATGTGCGGAGTTTCTTGGGATTGGCAGGGTATTACAGAAGGTTTGTGTCAGACTTTGCAAGGCTTTCAGCGCCCATGACCCGCTTGACCCGGAAGGATGTGCCATTTGTTTGGTCGGCAGAATGTCAGGCATCATTTGAGACTTTGAAGCAGAAGTTGATATCAGCACCTATTCTTACATTGCCAGTTGGGCCCGGAGGTTTTACAGTATATTGTGATGCGTTAGGTAAAGGACTTGGATGTGTCCTTATGCAACATGGGAAGGTGATAGCGTATGCATCTAGGCAGCTTCGGGACCACGAGAAGAATTACCCAACTCATGATTTGGAGTTAGCGGCAGTAGTGTTTGCTCTGAAGCTTTGGAGACATTACTTATATGGTGATCGAGTGAAAATGTACACAGACCATAAAAGTCTGAAGTACATCTTTACTCAGAAGGAACTAAACATGAGGCAGAGAAGATGGTTGGAGTTGATCAAGGATTATGACGTGGAGCTTCAGTATCACCCAGGCAAGGCTAATGTGGTAGCAGACGCTCTCAGCAGGAGAGGCGACGCCTTTATGTTGACAACACAGAGGCATATCTTAGAAGACCTTCAGGAGATGGGCATCGAAGTTATACTTTCTAGTGATGTAGGAGTTCTAACAAGTCTGCAAGTTCAATCCGACTTGGTAGACAGGATCAAGACAGCTCAGGCACAAGACCCAAGGATTCAGAAGCTTAGGACAGAATGTGAGTCAGGACTCAGGAAGGAGATGAGGATTCATGAAGATGGTATACTTAGGTTTGGAACACGGCTATGTGTGCCTAGTGGAGATATCAGACAGGAGGTTATGGCAGAAGCTCACAGTTCTCAATATTCTATTCACCCTGGAGGGACCAAGATGTACCAAGATATCAAGCAGCATTTCTGGTGGAACGGGATGAAGAGGGAGATAGCTAGATTTGTTTCCCGTTGCTTGGTATGTCAGCAAGTGAAGGCAGAACAGCAGAGGCCAGCTGGGTTATTGCAACTGCTTCCTATCCCGGAATGGAAATGGGAGCATATTACAATGGACTTTGTGACCGGTTTACCAAGATCACCAAGTGATAAGGATGCTATTTGGATAATAGTGGACCGACTTACGAAGGTAGCACACTTTCTTCCTTTCAGAGTAGGGCAATCTACAAAAAAGTTGGCAGAGTTGTATATGCAACAGATAGTCAGGCAGCATGGAGTCCCTGTCAGTATTGTGTCGGATCGAGATACCCGCTTTACATCACATTTCTGGAAGAGCTTACATTATAGTCTGGGTACCAAGTTGAGATTTAGCACGGCTTACCATCCGCAGACGGATGGGCAATCAGAAAGGACGATTCAGACTTTAGAAGATATGTTGCGAGCTTGCACTCTAGATTTTGGAGGGTCTTGGGAGAGTCACCTGCACTTGGTCAAGTTCTTATACAACAATAGTTATCAAGCCAGTATCCAGATGGCACCATTCGAAGCACTATATGGTAAAAAGTGCAGGTCACTGCTTGCATGGGATGATATCGGAGAGAGAAAGATGTTAGGCCCGGAAATGATTATTCAGACGGTTGAAGTAGTTAATGGAATTAGAGTGCGACTTAGAGTTGCGCAGGACCGGCATCGTCATTGGGCGGACCAGCATCGTAGGCCGTTAGAGTTCTCTGTTGGGGACCACGTACTCTTGCGGATCTCACCTACTCGTGGGGTCATTAGATTTGGCGTTCGCAGGAAATTGAGTCCGCGGTACGTGGGCCCATTCGTTATCCTTGATCGGATAGGCGATGTTGCTTATCGTTTATCACTCCCGCCTTCGTTACGAGAGGTGCATGATGTGTTTCATGTATCTCAATTACGTAGGTATGTATCGGACCCAAGCCATGTCCTCGATCATTCTGAGCTGGTTGTTGGTACCAACCTATCTTACGAGGAACAGCCTGTGTCCATTTTGGACCGAAGAGAGAAGATACTCAAGAATCGAATAATTAGCCTTGTCCGTGTTGCTTGGGGTCATCACTCCTTGGGAGAGTCAACGTGGGAACGTGAGGATGATATCCGATTACGGTATCCACACTTGTTTGACTCACAAGGTATATCTCCTTCTGTATACCTTGATTGTCTTGATTTCTCATGCTTATCGCTTTATGGGTAGAGCTACTTGATATCGTGGATTGATGGATTTACATACATAGTACTTGCTTTTGATATGGTAACAATGATTGCTTGATCACTAGAATTGCTTGTATTAGTTTAGCTCCGATATTTCTACCTGCTTGGGTTTGAAATTCCGAGGACGAAATTTTTTCTAAAGGTGGATAGAGATGTCACTCCCCGTTCCCAGAATGCGTATTTTTTTATACATGTACAACTCATAAGTATTTATTTAGTATTTATCATGTATTATCCTATATTTAAATTCCTTTAATTTTATGTTAATTAATAACCTGCACTTTAATTTTTCATGTTAATTAATTTCCTGCAATTTTATATTCTGCATTCTAATTATCGGCATTTTATTTTTTTCTGCATTTTATTTCCTGCTTTAGTCTTATTGGGTTCTCGGGTTCATGGTGGACAACCCGGCCCACTAGCTCCCACCTACCACCCCTTCCTATTTAAAGCTTCCATCTCTTTCTTTCTCCTCATTACTTCATTCTCCTCATTACTTCTTCTTCTTCCTCTCATTACTCTCTACCACCTACTAGCAGCAGGAGAAGGCAAGTGTAAACTTGCTTCTCACTCACCCATTTTTATGGATCATTATTCTTCCTCTCATAATCCTGAGAGAGTTTAGTGCTTGGCATTTGTGATTTCTGTGGCTTGTTTTCTCTAGATCTAAGTTTACATTTCGGCTGTTGATGGGTTTTGGTCCACCAACTTAGCGTGTATTTTGGCACTGGAGCGAATGCTCCATAGGACTTAGAGTTCGGGAGATGTTGTACGCACACGTTCTTACGTGCTCGCGTAAAACATCAGCCCAGTCACGCACACGTCTTTACGTGTCTGCGTGTATTTTTTGTTACGCTCACTCTGTGCTTGTCTGCGTGACTTTTGAGTTACGCTCACTCTGTGCTTGTCTGCGTGACTTTTGAGTTACGCTCACTCTGTGCTTGTCTGCGTGACTTTTGAGTTACGCTCACCCTGTGCTTGTCTGCGTGACTTTTGAGTTACGCTCACTCTGTGCGTGTCTGCATGACTTTTGAGTTACGTTCACACGGTGCATATCTGCGTGTATTTTTAGTCACGCTCACTCTGTGCGTGCGTTAATTTCTTATCACGCTCACTCTGTGCATGCGTGTATTTTAGTCACTCTCACGCTGTGCTTGCGTGCGTGACTTCTCACGCTCACGCTTGCCAGCGTGTACCATGTTCCACGCTCACTTCTACCTACTAAACTTGGCGTACTTTTCACACGCACGATTCTCGCGTGACTTTTGGCCTTAGCATGGACTTGTTAGCGTGACTTCCTGACTTGGGAGTTTTATTTGTTCTATACTTTATTCATTTAATGTTGGCATGATAATTCCCTATTATATCCTTACGCCTTTTTGCATGAACCCGATAATCTTAGCATGTTAATATTTTAATACCTATGGTTGTGTATTAGTGCCAAGTGTCTGGATTGGTTTATGGATATCCAGTGAGACTGGAACTTGACCTTGAGAGTTATAGACTCGACCCCAATTAATGCTAATTGACTTTCATGCCTTGTCACCATTGATGACGATGGTTATCTTGACTAAATTGATCATGCGTTCCTAGTTGGAACTAAGAGACTGGCTAGTCGTCTTATTGAAATGAATGAATGAGACACGTTCAGGTTATGGACTATTGTAATCAACTGGCTAATCCCGAATATTGACATACATGCACATGCAGACTTCAATCTATTTATTTATTATTTAGTTATTTATTTATTTTCTACAAAAGCAGCATGTGTACTTTATGGTCAAGGCATGATTATCGTGGTTAGATTTGATTGTTGTATTACGCTATGTAAAACCTGCAACCTAACCGCACTGGTATCGTTGTAGGGATGTGCATATCGTATCCCGTACGAAAGTACTCATTTGAATGACCATGATCCACGGCATGGGATTTCACTCAACGTAGGGACTATTAAGTTAAATAAAATAATGATTGCATGGAGAGAATGGATTTCCGAGTTCTTACATGGCAGCCCCCTTGGGACGAGTAGTACCCGACGGGCCGGCTGCTTCCCACAGATACTGTAAATCTGCCACACGGGCAGGGAACAGTATCTGCTTTTATTATTATTGTATATTGTATATTGACGGGCGTCCTGCTAGGACTCGTCTAATTCATGCATGGCGCACATGATTGACTGGATAGACTAGCCTTGCTTGCACATAGTAAGAACTACGAAATCCCTATTTATTGTATTATTCCAGGATAACTTGGGACTCACAATAGCAAGCCGTAGAATTTGATTGGCCGTTCAAGATGATTTGTTTGTGTACTGTACTACTCTGTTACCTAACTGGGATGATCAGAATGTCCGGACATGACGGGCCAACTTTTGTCCTTGTTTGGTTGGGAGGTTGGTTCGAAGTGTCGTGATGTGATGTGAATCCTAGTAGCAAGCAGAGATCTATTATTATACTCTTTTACTTACTAGTTTATGTCCTTCATATCGTCCTTCCTTGTGGTACTTGCTATTAGAGGTCTAACCTCTCTGGTTTTGCATGGCCAGATTTAGAGCCGGTTCCCGAGAACTCAGCTTACTTCTACCTCCAGGATGGTCAACACTAGAGGAATGATTGCAGGAGGACTCGAGTGGGTTCCTTACTTCACCGCTCATTTTGTTATTTACCTTTATACTTAGCCGTTTGGCACCGACATGTTAGTCGGATTGTCTTGTACTTACCTTTACATAATTGTAATTAAGTCAGACTGCAGCTGATAACAATTGTGTATACTTGCTATATCATCTGGCTATGTTTTGTAAAGCCAGATCTCAAGAACATTTTGACTGAGCGTTTGGGACGCCTTACTGCTTTATCTTACATGTTCTCTATTTATGCTTCTTGATTGAATGATTGAGACAATAGATGTGAAATGACCATTGTAAGACCTTTATGTAGTACGCACCCCCTCGTCTGGTTAGACAGCATTGATCGTATTATACGGTATTCATCAACCCGTAATACGTAGCTGGCTGAGTCATTCCTCCGCTCTCCAGTATTCTGGTTCTGGGGCGTGACACCCGGCCTGCCCATGAAAACCCCTACCCGAACCAGCAGCTGAATAATCAGCCCGAACCCAGCCGAGAAACGGGATGGTTATATATATACTGTTTAGTCCAGCGCGAGAGAGATGAGAAGAAATCGATGAAAACCCTAAACCTAAGGCCTCGCCACCCACTCTGTTCACTCACGACCTTGGGGCGGCCACCCCGACGCCGGAGCGCCGTCGGGGGAATGCCGGACGGCGGCCAGGAAGCCCTCGCATGCGCGGGCTGAGAAGAGCACAGAGCAGCAGTAGCGATTGATGGAGCCGACTTCACGTCGACTTCCCCGCCACCACGCTTCGCCGTTTCCCGAGCCGTTTGTGCTAGTACGTAGCCTATATATACCCCTTAGAATTCCTTCAAATAGGTTTAATTCTCATGTGCTGGATTGCCCAAGAAATCGACTCAAAGTCGAGTGAAAACCCATCCAAAAACAAGACATATAGCAGTCCAAACACTCGACTTGGAAGGCAATTTCTCGCCAAACCATAGACCGATTCGAAAATCTATTTGAATAGACTGGTAGACTACATATACAAGTTTAAAACCCTACTGATAGGTTTAATTCTAATTGATTAAACAGAAGGTTAAATCAGTTTAAATATCAAGAGAAATCAGTTTTCAAAAATATAGAAAATAGGAAAATTTATCCGATACGACGTGCGTCCCGCCAATCCGGGCGACGTGGTCGCGAACTAAAAGCATCGAAAGGTGCATAACGGCTTCGTGGAATTGTGGGCTTTGACGGAATTCAAATTGGTCGTGTGTGCGCGACGAATTTGATGCGTATCCGTCGAAATTCACCGTATCGGTCACTTTGTAAATTCTCCAATTACTTTGTACACGTTTGTCAGATCGAGACAAAACTTACGCCAATAGGACTGTATCGTTTTTCTGGTCCTGTATGCCAAGTTTGGTCCAATTCTGAGACAGTTGAATCGGACGCCTTTTTGTGGGCCCTACGGTCCGACTCAACGGGCGATTTTGTGCACGGCCCACCGGAATCCAACTTTGGACATACGATTGGGTTCGTATCAGAAAACTGGACCTGTTGGCATATAGTTTGATGACTTTAGAGACCATTGACTCTGGCACACTTTTCGGTGCAAAGCGGGTCCAACGGCAGACACCGTTTTGACCCAAAATTACTGTTTTGCCCCTGTGTCCAGAATTGGACTTAAGGACAAGCAATCCTAGCTAATTTGACTATTCTGAGAATGTTGGTAATGTTTATTTCAGCATCTGGAGACTTTTTGCTTGTGTTGACTTTAGTGACTCATCTGATGTGGTTGTACTATCAGTTTCTCCAGCTAAGGACCTCTGGCAAGTGCACTTTCTGATTGCTTTCGATTCATAGTAGTCTTTTCATTTATGTTTATACATATATCTTGCTGCTTGTTGACACGCTCGTCACACGGAGTAGTCGGGAGGGGAAATATCTTAGTAGACATGTGGACTACCCAAAAATATCCCCAAAATGTCTATTCTTGCATGATAGCAGCTGCACACGACACGTGCAGTGTGCCGGATTTACCCCCTAGCCGTTCACATGTCGAAACAGATATTTCACACCACATAGGTAGATGTCTTTTTATTTTTCCTTTACTTTTCCACCGTGCCATGTCATCAGTTCTCTCCAGTTTTCTTATCTCATATGTTATTTTCATATCTTGTTAATTCTATTGTGTTTTCGTATTGCCGTCGGTTTGTGTACTTGTTCCATTCCTGACTGAAAACCAACATTTTTCAGGTTAGCTGTGACTTCACTTAGCTGGGGATATACGGGTGTACTTGTAGACAGAAACCTAGAAATAGATAGCAGTGTATCATTTTTATTAGTTGTAAAATCCTATATTTTTTTTAATTATAAATGTTGTAACTGTTGTAATAAACTTAGAAATATGAATGAGCAACAAATATTATATTTTATGATTCTGAGCATCTCGGCCGTGACAGCATTCTACCGCCGACTCTGCGACGTAGGCTGGCTTAGACACGTCTCGTATCCGAAAAAGCGGATGCGGGTCATGACAATTATTCTGTGTAAAAAATGCCTTGCATATTCATTACAGTTATACAACGGAAACAAACGTCGATGTTAAAGACTAGAGATTTTCTTTCATAGACTACGTCGTCTATGGAATCCTTCCCGAGGACCCGAAGGAAGCAGTGTCTATCCAAAGGCGAACCCTCAGATTTTACTACGACACAGCTACCAAGATGCTATACCGACGCTCTTACGTCGGGCTACTGTTACGATGTTTATCAGATACAGAAGCCAAATATGCACTCCGGAAGGATCACAATAGAGTTTGTGGTACACATCAACCAGGCCCCAAATTACAAGATTGTCTCAAACGAATGGGTTATTATTGGCCTACGATGATAGCAGATACTGTTGAATATGCAAAAAAGTATAGAGCTTTTCAGTTCCACGCTGATTTCATTCATCAACCTTCAGAGTTTCTACACCCGACGGCAGCATCTTGGCCTTTTGAAGCCTGGGGCATGGACGTCATAGGACCAATCAGCCCGCCATCTTCCAGAGGACATCATTTTATCCTAGCCATAACCGATTACTTCTCCAAATAGGCGGAAGCTATACCACTCACCGAAGTGAAGGCGTCGAACGTGATTAGTTTCATCAAACATCACGTTATCTACCGCTTCGGCCTACCTCGCTGGATCATCCATGATAATGGTCCACAATTCGCAAGCCATGCATTCTATCGGTTCTGCGATAGAAATCGAATCCAGAGCGTGGCCTATACTGCCTATAATCCAGCGGCTAACGGTCTAGCAGAAGCCTTCAATAAAACCATCATTAAACTTCTCAAGAAGTTCGTGTCTTCAAACAAGCGTGATTGGAATGAGAAGCTCGGCGAATGTCTATGGGCCTATCGTACAACAGTCCGGACTCCAACAGGCAGTACGTCATTCTCTCTGGTTTATAGGAGCGAAGCAGTTCTTCTCCTAGAAATCCAAATTCCTTCTCTTCGAGTAGCCTTAGCCAGCGAGTTGACTACTAAAGCAAACTACCGTCTGCGACTCCAAGAGCTCGAAGCGCTAGACGAAAAATGATTGTTATCTCAGCAGCACATTAAGCTATACCAAGCACGCCTTTCCAGAGCCTTCAATAAAAAGGTGAAGGAAAGAATCTTCCAACTCGGTGATCTAGTCTTAGCAGTGAGAAGACCAATGGTTATGGCGCACAAAACAAAAGGGAAATTTCAGCATAAATGGGAAGGTCCTTTCATTATATATAGAATCATTGTATTCTAACGGTGCGTACCGACTAACCAAGCCTGATGGTGACTTGCTCATGATGCCTATCAATGGCAAGTTCTTGAAGAAATACTATGTGTAACCTTTTGTAAATAATGTTCACATATGTTCAGTCATGTAAATGTACAGTGCGACGTTTATATGATTCAAAAAATTACCTAACTATTATCCGTATTTCAAGAGTCTTGAATATGCCTTGGATAATAGGTCCTCTAAAATATTTCTCCAGTGGAATCATTCCTATTTTTGACTCTGTCCAAACGCGGTTTGACGAAAACAAGTCACGTCCTTATTACCTCTGAACTGTTTTCCGATAATTATTTTCCGAGTGGAATAATTAAGAAACGTTTTTGCCATGTCCATATAACCTCTGAGCAAAGCATTCCTCAAGGATAATCATGTCCATATTACCTCTAAATTATCCACTCCCACCTAATATTATATATCTTTCCATGTACATATTACCTCTGGTCAGATATAGAACATCCTCTGCTATTACGTCCATATTACCTCTATTAGTAGTTTCGTTCAACTTATTATCTATATTCAAAAAAAACTTGAATATAAAACGGATAATAGGTCCACATCAAATTTCCCAGCGGAATACCCACCAGAAATATCCTTACTACGTCCACATTATCTCTAGCTCCGATATTTCACAAAACCATATTCATTTTGAAAAGATTCTTTATTCTTTACTTGAACGTCTATCAAGAGACGAGAAAAAAGGCGTACAAGAGCCGGGACGGCTGGAAAAAATAGTTACAAACAAAAAATCTAAGGGATACATAGGCAATTGATATTGTCCCTTAGAGCCACGATTTCGGCTTCAGACTTTGCGGTAGCTCGACGGCGCGCCTCTTCTTGACGAGCAGCTTTATCCTCGAAAAGGATCAGACTCATGTGCTCTCCCTCCAACTTCACCAGCTATTCTTTTAAATGGGCAGAAGAGGTGGCAGTCATGTCAGCCTGAGCCAGTAATCCTCCTGCTCAGACGTTGATGTCCTTAAGTTGGCTTCCAGTTGGGCGATCTCGTTCTGGATCTGCGTGATGTGATTATAATTTTTGGTAATCTGTGCAGCCAGTTTATTCTTCCAGGCAGCACGTGCCTCACTTGCAGCGTTGAACTGACCATATTGGTCAGCCAATTCGCCGATCTCTTAAACGAGGGCATCCTTCCTTGCCTGGAAAGTAGCTTTCTCCTCCGTGAGAGCCATGATCAAAAACTCGTCTTCTGCATAGAACAGGGACGTCGGGCTCCGTTGTTTGGCATCCCAGAATCTGGCCACCTGACCCTCCAAATCATTCAGAAATTTCCTCAGAGTATTAGCCTACTTTTTATAGCTGGTATGCTCTCAAGGGCCGCCACTTGGCATTCGGCAACAGCCTCCACAGGGCCAAAGGCAGCATTCCGATTCAGGACTCCAGGAAGCTTTACTTTCAGCACAGTGTGGAAAGATTTGACGACTTCCTGGGCCATCTCTTCGTCTTTAGTGGAGGTCGTCGGGAAGGAGGCTTGGAGAGTTTCTTCCGCTCCAGGAAGGGATACCTGATAAGAAGCCGAGCCTGACAAGAAAATAATATATACATCAATAACAAAAAAAGGGAAAAATATGAAAGAGTTGTAATTTTATACCTTCAGCTTGCTCAGCACCAGCCTGGGCTACGCCATCAGTCTTGGCTTCAGGGAAACCAAAAACAGGCCCAGACTGTTCAAGGATAACAATATCAAGGCCTCGAGCGGCATCGGGCATGGTTTCTTCCATAATCCCAGCTGGAACGGGAGCAGATTCAGTAACAGCCCCCTCTGTAGGCTGTTCAACCTCTCCTTCTGTAGCCGATACCGGCTCACTAACAGCTCCCTTCGTACCAACAAATTTGGAGGAACCGGGAACAACTTATGTCCCTTCCCCAATGCCTGGGGCTATCTTCGCGAGTGGCCCCTTCTCCTTGTCTACAAGGTAAAATACAGTCGTGGTCAGCCTCACGAGGAGCACACAAATTTGAAGTCGAAAAATCTCATCCGAAGAGAGGCGCAAAGATAACGTACCCGCAGGAGGATGAGCCGATTGGACTTGATTCTCGTCCAGCTCTTTTGTCGTAGCTCTAATCGCAGACATGTCCCCCAAATATATTTTGTAGGAGGGACAGATCTTTTGATCGCCATCATGGTCTGGGCCTTCGCCCTGATCTTCCCGTTGCTCAAGTCTTACAGCCGAAGAAGATCCGCCCTCATCCATCGGTCGAGGGCGAGCAGGGGACACTATCGTCATGTCCACCTCCTCAGACAAAGAGGCACCTGCCTCAGCTGCAACTTTGGGGTCCTATGTAAAGGACAAACGCAATGGTGAGAAAGCACCTAAAGGCTTGACCAGAACGACTATGGAGTCTAGGAAGGGATCTACCTCCTGAATGGTAACGGCCTGCAACGTCGTTTGTCGAGAAGACCTTCTAGGAGGAGGCGAGCTGGCACCCACATCCGCGACCTTCTTCCTCTCCCGGGAGACAACCACCTTCTTCCTTTTGGGCCGTGGCACCAGCTCGGTGGAAGCCTTTCTCTTATGAGGAACGTCAGGAAGAGGTTCTTCAGTATCCTCTCTCCGAGGCGCTGTAGTGATAGGCTCTTCAACAACAACTCTCTGCTGCGGCGCTACAGTCAGTTCAACTGTGGGAGCGACGCCTCCCTTTCTGTTACCCCCATGGCGCGTACTCGTCCTATATCAGCAAGCGTAGGGGCAATCCTAGTCCCCGATATAAAACTCTGCTCATGATCATACCGCGAAGGAAGGGTATTGACCTGAACATAGAACTTAGCAGCAGCAAAGAGCATGTGGGTGTCGGGTTTATCCTCTGGCAAGGTAAAAACTGCCCCCGTACACCCAGCATTGTAGTAGCCCCATGCACGTGCCCCGTCAATCAGACTCCCTATCGACTGGAGATGAGGACTGGGATTGCCCAAGAGAAGCTGGATATAGCCGAATTGCCGTGCAAAACGGCTCGGCATATAACGTTCCAGAAAAGTGCGATTCCTATTCCTGAACACCAAATAGGAAGGCCTAATAGATTGGAGCCAACGAAATGTCCCAATAGGAAGGCTAGTAGTGAGTGCCCCCTCATCTACTAAGGTGTCTCCTGCGCGACCACTACCAGACGGGGGCGATACTCTGAAGAATTCATAGTTCTGCAGAAAACTCAAAGCCCTCCAGCAAACAGGCACCCCTGTAACGGTCCAATCCGTGTTTCTGAATCTCCAAAAGAATACATCCCCCGCCAAAGAGTCTGCCATCAGCCCGGCGTTCATCAATCTGGGACAATACAGCACCAGCCATCCCATCAGATAGTGGAAGGAAAATCAGTCCTAGCAAAGTCCTTTCTGCCTTCGGACGTTATCGCGTTCACAACAAAATGTCGCAAACCGTGTTGGATGGCGCAGACCATAGTTGGAAGCAGAGCAAGTTGTAACCTCCTTGAACTGAATTCTAGAAATTTCTGAATTTTTGAAAATGTTATTTTCTAAAGATCTTCTTGGATCATCAAAGCACCGAATTTGATTTTTTTATAATTATTTTTGATCGCGATATGTTATAGAATTTTGTTATCGGGTTATTGGCTTTTCAAAACGGTTCATTGAAAATCTTATAGATTTGGACTTATATAAAATAAATAAGTTATTTCAAATTTCTTAACTAATATAGACTAGATTTACATATATATATATTGAAAACGTATTTGTAGTGAGCTGGAGCTTATTGAATTATTTCTACATGATTTCGTCATTTCGGACCATGATTCCATTCTACACAAAAGTGTACATTCAACCCCAATGCATTCTAAGTGCATCGTGTCCGTGTCCGTGCCCATCCATTTCATTCTATTTATTTATTATTACATTTATATTTAGCTTTTAGGGTTTCTCTTCCTATGCTATAAATAGCACACTTCCTAATGTTTCAACCTAAAAATGTTTTCCGGAGCCACGACTACCTAACTGACCACCATCATAGACCATTACACCACCTCCACCGTCATCGCCAGCATCACAACTCCGGCACTCACCACCATATCCCGGCAGCTCCGCCACACCCGACCCCCACCTCCAGGCTCACATTCCGTCGACCTCTCCCCGTGCACCATACCACCACCGAGTCAATCCCTTGGCCTTCGCCAGTACAATCCGACCACACCATCCCTGCAATCCCCATCATCACAGCCACGAGGCCACCTGCGGTTCATTTTCGACCACCCCCATGGCTCGAACGACACCACCTGACCTTCGTCATCACCATTTCCAACCGCCTGAACCGAACGCACCACCTGTTCCCGCCTCCTCCCAGTCATCACCACAGCGATTCCCCATCACCACCACCGTAGTCACCCTTCACCACCACACCACCTCCAACATCACCGACCCCAACCACAAAAGAAGATGTAAAAGAAGGAAGACGACCACCAACCTCTCACCTGGTCGCCCGCCGTGCCCTAGATCCGGCGTCCACCATCCCGTATCCGCCCGTCGACCGACCTGCAGCTCACCCCGGCGTCGCTCCCCGGAACCGCCGCCCTCGCCGGAGCTGACGTCCTTCTCTGGGCGCCGCGCCTCCAGCGCACTCTGCCTTGTCCGCCTCCCGCCGGAGCCGCACGCCCATCTGCAGCTCGCCCGCCGGAGCCCCTCCTGCCAGCGCTGCTCCCGCCGGAACCCCCCGCCGACCGAACCCCATAGTGAGCCTCTCTCTCTCTCTCTCTTATTTCAATTTGGGAACAGAAGGTCTCCCCCCTGTTAAATTATATATATTTTATTAATATAATTAGTATATATTAGTTTATGTGTATTGTATAATAGTGGTAATAAGGATGATATTTATTTTATTATTTTTATTATTGAAAGTATTATTGTAATATTATTACTAGTATTATTAATATTATTGATTAATTATTAATTTATACTTAGAGAATTTCTTTTGTTAAGTATTTGTAGTTATTTTAGTATGTGATTTAATAATTTTTTATTTGAGTTGGACGATGAGCTTAATGGGCTAGCCTAATAGCCCATTGGGTTCCTCTAAATTCAGTAGCCTTGTTTTAGCCTAGGATAATCAATTTTGGGCTTCTAGTCCTATGTTTTCTTATAATATCAATTTTAAATAAATATGTATGTTTATTTAGTATAGGTATATAAATATATTTCCAAAATTACTTAATTACTACTTGGGCCTTGGGATAGCTTTTATATTATATTTATATATTCCTATATACACTATGTTTTGTGCATAAATAGGTATTTTTTTTTTTTTTTGTGCATAAATAGGTATATATATATATATATATATATATATATATATATATATATATATATATATATATATATATATATATATATATATATATATATATATATATATAATTGCATTATTGTCATTATTAGCACTATCGACATTAATATATTATTTATTGGATATTATGTATTCATTAGATTACTTATTATGTAATGGTTAGTAACTAATTTCCTAAACTTATTTTGGTGACGAAATATTATACTGGTTTGGACAAAATATTTTGGAAGCATATAATATTATTATAGCTTTTGTCAATTAATATATGGTTTTAGCCTAAAAGTTTTATTATATTAAAAACATTCATTTCAAGTATTGGGCTAGTTACAAATATTATAAAATATATTTATTAAGTTTTTGACCTAAATTCATATTTGATAAAATAGGAATATTAGTACAGAAGTGATTTTCTGGGTTTTAAAATATTATCTAAAATATGTTGATTAATACAGATATAGTTTTTAATATTATAAAGGATTTCCAAAATTTATTATATTTATTTAATTATATTTTTCCTCTGAAATTATTGATCGCGACTATTAAAGTCGTTTCATAATTCTTGATTTGATTATCGTACCAAACCCTAATTTTAGACTTTTATATACCAAACTAGGCTATTTGGTCTATTCTGGACTCATTGGGACTGCCCGTGTCGTCGTCTGGGACCCTTTATGGAGCATAGCAATGTACCTACCTCGTGTCGATACGTTCGTGTCGCGCACATCGATTCCAACCAAATCGAGACGAGTACATTCTCTGATCATTTCATATCCTGTTAGAATTATTCTCCTATTTTAAATTACTTTACTTGATACTGTCACGTTGGTCACACGGATTAGTACTATATGGATCCTTTCTTGAGATGTTATCCCCTCAGGGAGCATCGTATACTACATGTTCTGTGCGTTTCACTTACATTGTGTATCACTATGCTTCATGGTTCATTGAATTACTTGTGACATGTACTCTCATGATCACAGAGTCTTCCTTGAATCCCCCATTTATTGGGCTTTCCTAGAATCCCTATTTATGGGACTATCATGTACCACCCTTCGGGGGCCGTTACATGAATCATAACATAACCTGGCTGGATTCTTGTGTATTGATTGGGGATACGGGGGAGTAGAAGTGGACATGTGAATAATATCCAAGTAGTGTAGCATCGGAATCATTCAGTAGTGTAGCATCAGAATCATCATATGCCATTTACATGTCTATATTGTACTCTGACTCACTAGCCACTGTTAGTTCTCTATTTATAGTAGATATTTCTATTACAGTTCTCTCTCTGTTTACATGCTGTACTTTCTTTCAGTTTCCTATATCTTACTTTACTGCATGATTATATTTTCTAACCTGCTATGATCTGTTGAGATGTACTGTGCTCGCTCCCGTCCTGACTAGACCTGTTGATAAATTTTACAGATAGCTTGGAGGTTACCTGTTAGCCTAGAGGACACAGTAGAGGTTAGAGTAGATAGCTAGAGTTTTCTTATTTTATTTTCAGTTGTCTTGAGTTGTATTTACTTTATGGATTACTGTATTTGAGTTTTCTGGATTGTGATATCTTAGACACTTAGACTCTTCTGATCATTTGTATTTCATTTTGAGTTCTATATCATATCGTGCTTCTTCTTCCTTAGTTGTGATTGAGTTTACATTCTGCTATGTCACCCCCATTCGGGGAGTATAAACTGCTTAGTATTATATTGATTAGATGTTGTGACCTAGGACAGCATTCTACCGCCGACACTGCGGCGTAGGCTGGACGTACCCACTTCTCGTGCCCTTACTCTAGGGTACGGGTCGTGACACGTTTTTAGTGGTGGTCCATGCAGGTCGAGTTTGTGTAGTGGTATTCGAACTAGAGTATCACTACAGCCTGCAGTAGGATTAGGATATATTTTTAAAGGTACTCAATCACAGTTAGGATCCCTTGAGAGATTCCTGGGACGACCCTTGAGAATCTTATTTTAACTTCGATTTGAAAACTCTTATTCCCTTGATTTGATTTATCTTTACCTTCTGTTGTTGAATTTGATTTTGATGGATTATTGTTGAATTCGAGTTTGTATTTATATGACTTGATGGATTTTTGTTCATTTTTGAATCTTGATGTTCGTTGATAAATTTGATTTTTGGGTATCCATTGTTGATTTAATTTAATTTTTGTCAAGATGAAATTATATGGGCTAGGTCATCTAAGTTATGGAATCTAGTCTTCTATAGTCATATTAGCCAGCATGGTGATGATATATAGTCTGATTTTGGATATATTTCTCGGGTGTGGGAATTTAAGGTTTTTGCAGCCAAGCTAGCGGCATCGCAAAAATTTTAAATACCATGATTCTAGAGGTATGTGCCTTAGTCGAGGACTCTGTGATTATCGTAGCCTTTCTTACTAGTATGACGAAGATTTAGAGTACCATGATTTTGGATAGACGCATATGATTATCAGATTGTACCTTGAGAACTTTTGAACATGTTTTCTCTACTTTTGTTCAGACTTTCAGAAAAAGAATTATTGGTTGTTTTTGTTTTGCTTCTCATTATTTAACTTAGGAGTAGGAGTAGGAGTAGCTTTAGCTGTTATTATAAACCTTGTGTAACTTTGCTATGAATTTCTTCATAATACAATGAATCGATGATTTTGCTAAGACCTTATCTTGGATTTGATATTATAGTTCTGGTTTCAAAATGGTTTCCTCTTTTAAACAGATAAGCAGAACAGATTCTATTATCATTTCTCTTCCTGCCAATATTTTATTTCTATCATTCTTTGTCTTATATAACTGTCCTGATTACATCAATTCCCTGTCTCGTATCTAATTCTGTCAGCTATACCTTGAAACCCTTGAATCTTTATATCATTTTACCTGAGACATGTTGAGGAAATAACGTAAATCATCTAGTTCGAAAATGACGTAATTGGTTATCATAGGATGATTTTGTAGGAATCAGAATATTGGATGTCAATATGAAAAATTTGAGAGGGAGATGTGGTAAGGGTTTAGAATGGAATCGAGTGATAAATGTTATCAATTTAGAAACAATCGCAGAAAATTTTGGTTATGAGTAATTCATGGATGTATTTCAAAAAAAATAATAAAAAAAAACTAATGAGGATATCAGAGGTCAACCTAGTTTTGAGAACTTAGAAAATCTTGGTTATTGATTCTTGGGAACTTTTACAAGGCTATGTAGAAATTTAGAAATAGAAAGGAGAATTTAATTATATTCAATGATTATACGAAATTGAACTAGATATTGTAAGAGGGTGACTAGAGACAGGGAGAACACAAGGATTTTAAATTATAGGAATTATTTTAGATGATTGGGAAAAAATTGTAGAATTCAAAAGGATAATATTTGAAGGTGAACGTTGAAGAAAATATGAAGGTTGATTTATAAATAAGAATAAATTTTGTATGACATAGTGGTATTAGGGTTGAATAAATACGAGAATTGATTTAAACAAGTTCAAGGATTTCATAAACTGGATTTAGAGGTTTCAGATCTAATTTAGAACGAGGTGAAAATTTGATTAAATGGATAAGTATTGATACCTAATTAAGAGGGGTATGCTTCGTGGGAAATGTTTTAGAAGTTTGGAATTTTGTCCATGGTGATCATGGTAAAGGTTTAGATGACTGAAGGCTATAAAATTTTGATGATAGTCATATAAAGTTTGATTTTTATATTGGGACTTGTGAGATAAAAATATGATTGGCAAATGATAAACTTGATGGTTTTAGAGAAATGATTAACTTGACTTCTTATGAAATCTTTCTTTGTTTCCCTAAAAGGTTTTCAATATCATTGAATCCTAGCTCCCTTAATCACGACCAATCGACTTTGATCATCTTTTCTTATCATATTAATATCTTGGGTTGTACTCAATTGAATTGAATTAAATTGTGACCTGAATCTCCATCCTTGTAAGCTCGTGCTCAGACTTCGATGATCCTGTCCTCTATATTGCCCAAATCTTGATTTTCCAAAATTGATCAACTTAGATCGTATCGAGACTAAATATTCATAGCATATACTGTGATTGGATGCTATTGACATTCGTTCTTTAAACTTTTGATTTTGATTTTCTTTGAGTAGTACCCTTCATCGTACCAATAGTCTTGACCCTTGACCGTACTCAATTTATTTGAATTCCATCGTGACCTGGATCTCTGTCATATGTTGCTCGTGCTCAAAAATCTCGATTTCATTCTTTTCGAACGTAAATTCAAATATTGATTAGCCATATTCTTCATCGTACCAATATTTTAATCGTAATCAAACTTCGATACCAATATCACTCGTGTATAAAACTCTGATTTATTCTTGAAATGACTAAATTCTGTTCCAATCGCGATTAAGCTTCATACTATTCTAGATCGTACCGGAAATTGGTGTTGGGTTATGCCTAGGCTACTATCATACTCTTCAACATATCTAAATGTTGTTGACCAAGGTTAAACTGACCTTGTCTATGATTGTGTCAAACTAACGATTATGATCATGTTCGAATTTTAACACTGGTACCCAAACTCTTTTCTGACCATGATTTACTTCCTGATTATATCTGAACTCCTTGTGATTAGTCATGCCTAGATGACCTGGCATGACTAGATGACTATGGTCGTAATTTTAACAATCATGACTATACGTACCGATTTTGCCTCTGAATCGTGCTTGAAAATTTTATCCTTGGTCATATCAGGTCTTGATTTTGATCGTGCTTGTGCAACATTAACTCTGATCTTATCGAGCCTAGATTCTGTTGATCGTGCTATACTCGAATTTGATCCTATCTTGATCATAACCAAAACAACAATTGATTATATTAGTCGTGACTCGAGTCGTGCCTAAGATACTGAATCTTCGTTCTAAATTGTGCCTAATTGATTCGACCATATTTCGACCTTATTTTTATCGCGCTAAACATATCATTCTCCATGATCGTGCCTAAGGTTTTGACTATACTTTCCAACATATTTGAATCTTCGGTTGGCATGTCAATCTTAAATTTCGAGGACGAAATTTTTTTAAGGAGGGTAGATTTGTAACCTCCTTGAACTGAATTCTAGAAATTTCTGAATTTTTGAAAATGTTATTTTCTAAAGATATTCTTGGATCATCAAAGCACCGAATTTGATTTTTTTTATAATTATTTTTGATCGCGATATGTTATGGAATTTTGTTATCGGGTTATTGGCTTTTCGAAACGGTTCATTGAAAATCTTATAGATTTGGACTTATATAAAATAAATAAGTTATTTCATATTTCTTAACTAATATAGACTAGATTTACATATATATATTGAAAACGTATTTGTAGTGAGCTGGAGCTTATTGAATTATTTCTACATGATTTCGTTATTTCGGACCATGATTCCATTCTACACAAAAGTATATATTCAACCCCAATGCATTCTAAGTGCATCGTGTCCGTGTCCATGCCCATCCATTTTATTCCATTTTTTATTATTACATTTAAATTTAGCTTTTAGGGTTTCCCTTCCTATGCTATAAATAGCACACTTCCCAATGTTTCAACCTAAAAATGTTTCCCACAGCCGCCAAACCCCCCGAAGGCAACAGTTCCATCCCGACCACCCGATCTCCCGACCTTCGCCGGAGCCACTACTACCTAACTGACTACCATCATAGACCATTACACCACATCCACCGTCATCGCCAGCATCACAACTCCGGCACTCACCACCACATCCCGGCAGCTCCGCCAAACCCGACCCCCACCTCTAGGCTCACATTCCGTCGACCTCTCCCCGTGCACCTTACCACCACCGAGTCAATCCCCTGGCCTTCGCCAGTACAATCCAACCACACCATCCCTGTAATCCCCATCATCACAGCCACGAGGCCACCTGCGGTTCATTTTCGACCACCCCCATGGCTCGAACGACACCACCCGACCTTCGTCATCACCATTTCCAACCGCCTGAACCGAACGCACCGCTTGTTCCCGCCTCCTCCCAGTCATCACCACAGCGATTCCCCATCACCACCACCGTAGTCACCCTTCACCACCACACCACCTCAAAATCACCGACCCCAACCACAAAAGAAGATGTAAAAGAAGGAAGACGACCACCAACCTCTCACCTGGCTGCCCGCCGTGCCCTAGATCCGGCCTCCACCGTCCCGTATCCGCCCGCCAACCGACCTGCAGCTCACCCCGGCGCCGCTCCCCGGAACCGCCGCCCTCGCCGGAGCCGACGTCCTTCTTTGGGCGTCGCGCCTCCAGCGCACTCTGTCTTGTCCGCCTCCCGCCGGAGCCGCGCGCCCATCTGCAGCTCTCCCGCCGGAGCCCCTTCTGCCGGCGCCGCTCCCGCTGGAACCCCCCGCCGACCGAACCCCATAGTGAGCCTCTCTCTTTCTCTTATTTCAATTTGGGAACAGAAGGTCTCCCCCCTGTTAAATTATATATATTGTATTAATATAATTAGTATATATTAGTTTATGTGTATTGTATAATAGTGGTAATAAGGATGATATTTATTTTATTATTTTTATTATTAAAAGTATTATTGTAATATTATTACTAGTATTATTAATATTATTGATTAATTATTAATTTATACTTAGAGAATTTCTTTTGTTAAGTAGTTGTAGTTATTTTAGTATGTGATTTAAGGATTTTTTATTTGAGTTGGACGATGAGCTTAATGGGCTAGCCTAATAGCCCATTGGGTTCCTCTAAATTTAGTAGCCTGGTTTTAGCCTAGGAAAATCGATTTTGGGCTTCTAGTCCTATGTTTTCTTATAATATCAATTTTAAATAAATATGTATGTTTATTTAGTATAGGTGTATAAATATATTTCCAAAATTACATAATTACTACTTGGGCCTTGGGATAGCTTTTCTATTTTATATATATATATATATATATATATATATATATATATATATATATATATATATATATATATATATATATATATATATAAAAAATAAAAAAAATAAAAAAAAAAAATATATATATATATATATATATATATATATATATATATATATATATATATATATATATCTCTGTAATTGCATTATTGTCATTATTAGTACTATCGACATTAATATATTATTTATTGGATATTATGTATTCATTAGATTACTTATTATGTAATGGTTAGTAACTAATTTCCTAAACTTAATATATATATATATATATATCTGTAATTGCATTATTGTCATTATTAGTACTATCGACATTAATATATTATTTATTGGATATTATGTATTCATTAGATTACTTATTATGTAATGGTTAGTAACTAATTTCCTAAACTTATTTTGGTGACGAAATATTATACTGGTTTGGACAAAATATTTTGGAAGCCTATAATATTATTATAGCTTTTGTCAATTAATATATGGTTTTAGCCTAAAAGTTTTATTATATTAAAAACATTCATTTCAAGTATTGGGCTAGTTACAAATATTATAAAATATATTTATAAAGTTTTTGACCTAAATTCATATTTGACAAAATAGGAATATTAGTACAGAAATGATTTTTTGGGTTTTAAAATATTATCTAAAATATGTTGATTAATACAGATATAGTTTTTAACATTATAAAGGATTTCCAAAATTTATTATATTTATTTAATTATATTTTTTCCTCTGAAATTATTGATCGCGACTATTAAAGTCGTTTCATAATTCTTGATTTGATTATCGTACCAAACCCTGATTTTAAACTTTTATATACCAAACTAGGCTATTTGGTCTATTCTGGACTCATTGGGACTGCCCGTGTCGTCGTCTGGGACCCTCTGTGGAGCATAGCATTGTACCTACCTCGTGTCGACATGTTCGTGTCGCGCACGTCGACTCCAACCAAATCGAGGCGAGTACATTCTCTGATTATTTCATATCCTGTTAGAATTATTCTTCTGCTTTAAATTACTTTACTTGATACTATCACGTTGGTCACACGGATTAGTACTATGTAGATCCTTTCTTGAGATGTTATCCCCTCAGGGAGCATCGTATACTACATGTTCTGTGCGTTTCACTTACATTGTGTATCACTATGCTTCATGGTTCATTGAATTACTTGTGACATGTACTCTCTTGATCACAGGGTCTTCCTTGAATCCCCCATTTATTGGGCTTTCCTAGAATCCCCATTTATGGGACCATCATGTACCATCCTTCGGGGGTCGTTACATGAATTATAACATAACCTGGCTGGATCCTTGTGTATTGATTGGGGGTACGGGAGAGTATAAGTGGACATGTGAATAATATCCAAGTAGTGTAGCATCAGAATCATTCCGTAGTGTAGCATCAAAATCATCCTATGCCATTTACATGTCTATATTGTACTCTGACTCACTAGCCACTGTTAGTTCTCTATTTATAGTAGATATTTCTATTACAGTTCTCTCTCTGTTTACATGCTGTACTTTCTTTCAGTTTCCTGTATCTTACTTTACTGCAACTTTACTGCATGATTATATTTTCTAACCTGCTATGATCTGTTGAGATGTACTGTGCTCGCTCCCGTCCTGACTGGACCTGTTGATAAATTTTACAGTTAGCTTGGAGGTTACCTGCTAGCCTAGAGGACACAGTAGAGATTGGAGTAGATAGCTAGAGTTTTCTTATTTTATTTTCAGTTGTCTTGAGTTGTATTTACTTTATGGATTACTGTATTTGAGTTTTCTGGATTGTGATATCTTAGACACTTAGACTCTTCTGATCATCTGTATTTCATTTTGAGTTCTATATCATATCGTGCTTCTTCTTCCTTAGTTGTGATTGAGTTTACATTCTGCTATGTCACTCCCATTCGGAGAGTATAAACTGCTTAGCATTATATTGATTAGATATTGTGACCTAGGACGGCGTTCTACCGCCGACGCTGCGGCGTAGGCTGGATATACCCACTTTTTGTGCCCTTACTCTAAGGTGCTGATCGTGACACAAGTGGGCGTCCAAAGGCCAACTTTACAGCCGAAAGTATCATACCCCGGCTGATTCTCTCAATAGACCCTGAACCACCAGGGACTACGCAGTCACGAAGCCAGATCATCAAGAAAGCAGATAGCACCGCCTTTTCTGACATCTTGACCTCGGCTTGCCTGAAGAAATGATAAATCAAGGAATTTTCCTCAGGATCATCACTATCCTCGGCATCCTCAGCTTTGTGATCTGCCATCAACTGCCCTATCTCAGAGCTCGTCAAGGGCTTGCGAGACGAGAAGAAGACTGAGCCTACCCCCTCTTCCCTGGTGAAGACGTAGCTAGTCCAGGCCCTTGTATACGGAAGGGACCCCTCAGTCTTACCCTTCTTCGTAATCTGGTGATAAATAAAAAGTGATAGAGCAACTCTTTGTACACCTCCATCATCTCGGAGTTCTCCTTCTCCAAATCTAAAATCTCTGCATCACAGGGGACGTACTCTACGTATGGCTCCGTCCCCCAGGGAAGTTTGGATATCACCTGTATCTCGTGAAGAGCCAGACCCATCTTCCTACTTGGAGTAAAGAAGGTGCATGTGTGATGGTTGTATAACTCTGCCAAGGAGATAAACACTGGCCAGTTCACCTTAATGCCATATTGGGTAGCTCTAATGGCATAAAGAAGACTGGCAGCTTTTAGGGTGGCCTCATAAGTCGAGAGCACCCATATAGTAAGGTCACTCCAGAACGGGATAGAATGTCTCCAACCTTCCATTCGCAACTTTTCTTCCGGGTACGACTCCCTCTTTGACAACATCAAGTAGGAGAGAGTCTCAGCAGCATAGGGGTGAAGATCAGTCGGGACATCATTCATTATGACACCAGGGTGCAGCCCCCTCATGGAGTAGGAGGTGGAACCCTTGACACACTTAAACGTGTTCTTCTTTCGGTCACCAGAGTTGAATTGGATCCTGCCAGAAATAACCCGATGCAGTTCCGGGGTCAGGTCCCATTTCATCTGTCTCTGCACAGCCAGATTAGCAAACGTCTACAGGGAGTATTGGCGCTTCATCGATGTCAACCTTATCCTTTGGTCATTTAACTTAACTACCAGAGGGTCCTCTAGACATATTGTCTCGTCATTTTTAAATCTTACACTGTCATCGAACAGGAAGTATGGCTTCCGAACAAGAGTTCCTCATCATTAATCATCTACTTCAGAAAGGTTTTGTCCTGTTCAATTATGGTGATCGTTCGTTCCGTAGGTTGGTCATGACTAATTTTGGCCTGAACGTCGTTGACAATGTTGGTTATGAGGCTTGTGCCGAGGATGTGGCAAGCAGAGCTAAAAGGGATACCGCCAAGTTCCGGAACAAACATGTTAACTGCAAGGACAGAAGAGAAAGTTAGACTCAGAAGCCGCAGAAAAAATTAAGTGCTGAAGGAACCTTATGCGCCCAAAGGGTTATATGCCCAAAACAAACATGTGGGCGCATAACGTTCAGCAGTATGTGGGCGCATAAACATGCATCAGCATGTGGGCGCATAACATGGCAACATGTGGGCGCATAACACACCACAGTGCTGGCGCATGACTTCTGTAGGCACATAAGAATGCTCACAGAAGCATGTTGCCTTAGGCACATGTGCCCAGGCAGAAGAAAAGTCTGAGCGTCGTAAATTAACGCTCGAGACTTTGTTTTTTGAGGCGTGCCCTCACCCAGAATCGGGTCCTGGACTGGTGAGGACGCTGCCGCAGGAGGAGAGCCACTCGGTGCAGCCCCCTTGTCCTTCGCAGATCTCTTGGCGACCTTAGGAGACATGGTTCATAAAGAAAGGAGATGAAGAGTCTTTTGAAAGTTCTAAGAGAAATAAGAATAATAAACTTTCTCTCTCTTTCAAAGCCTATTTATAGGCATGGGCCATTTCCTATGCGCCCATTATTCCTATGCGCCTATACGCCCAGCGCCCACCATAGCTTATGCACCCACGTGAAGATCCAGCCTCTTGCACACTATGCGACTGCCATTTGCTGACATAGACAACGTATGAAGGATGGACCTCTTCAAATTCTACCCCGTTGAATCTGTTAGTTCAAATTTTTGAGGAAGATCTCAACAGCCATCTCTCTGACAGGCTGTCCAAACTCTATGCGCCCAAAGAGAGAGCCGTGCTATGCGCCCACTGCATTACGAGAAGACGGTCCATGCTTCTTTCAAAGTATTTTGAACTATTTCAAGTATCAAAAACTTTGAAGGGGGTCTTGTAGAAGCATAAAAATTTCAGCAGACTGGACATATGCGCCTAACTCACCAAGGAGCCATATGCGCCCAACTCACCAAGGAGCCTTATGCGCCCAAAGATTCTAGCAAGGTCATATGCGCCCAAGATCCAATGAGGTCATATGCCCATGCGCCCAAGACAAGCTCCTCTAGAAGGGGCACATAGCCTTGTTTCAGGCTGTGCACCCAAGCCAAAACAGCCCCTGACTCGGTCAAAGCCATGATCAAAATGTACACCGAAGCGTACGGCCACGTCAGTCTCCACGAGCAGTCGTGCACCAAAGCATGCGGCCACGTCAGCACCACGATCAACCCACGGCCATGCAGCCTACATGCGCCTATATCCTATGCACCCAAAGCAGAACCATGCACCCACATGAAAACTAGTGTGCTTCCTCATGTGGGCGCATAACATCATTCCAGCTCAAGAACTACTATAAAAGGGGTTCATCCCTCTTTAAAACACAGAACAGAGAGCATTTCTAAGAGCCTAATTGCTGCACTTCTTGCCAGTGAGCCGAGAGTTAGCAATTTTCTTACGTTTTCTCCCACTTTTGTAATCGGAGTATCAACGGAGTAAAGGAGCAACTGTCGTTCGATCTCCATCGTCCCATTCCCCAGAATTTATTTTTTGTACTCGGGGATCCTCAGCGCAGGATCTCTCAGGCGTACTCGATTTGTGGTATCTTGCGCCAATAAAGAAAAGATAGTATTTTTTTTTTCTTTTTGTGTGTGTCCACAGTAGTCCACTGTTTCGATGATGGGATATTGGGCCGTGCTATGGTTGGGACACTTTACCTTTATTTTGTGACTTTATGGCATATTTTATATTTAGTTTATATGGCATGTTCTTTATGTATCTTGTTACGTCCCTCTGAGGACCTGGTTATCTCTCCAGGTGTGTGCTTTGTGACTTTTCGCAGGTATTCTAGCCATGGTCGTGATCTTCTCCATTCCTTCGAAGATGATTGCTCTTGGTTTGTCTTGCCATTTTATCGATCATTTCCTTGTATATTTTTTTATTTCAATTAGTTAGTAGTGGATTTGTCTCCGCCCAACTACATGTATAAATGACAAATTTCATAGTTGATTCATATTAATATTCTCTTATTTGGTGGATGAGATTTAGTTGTCTTGGTTTACTGCATTTTACAGCTTATAGATACATACGAGGTTTCCATATATTGCAGTATTCTTCGTATATATGCAGCTGGTATGTCTACGTATCTAGTTTTAAGTATTTTGGGACTGGGGCATTACAACCCTCATCGATGGCAGGACCCGAACGGGTTGTCTTCCCTCTTGCCATCCTCGAGAAAGTTTAGGTAACATACATAAGCCAGGTAACCTACGAAACTATAAAAAAGCAAATATATATATATATATATATATATATATATATATATATATATATATATATATATATATATATATATATATATATATAAATAGATAAATTTGGTCCTATGTTGTGACGGGTTGAAATACTCTAAGTATTTTAAATGTTTCTAGAGTCTGTTTTCCAAAAGTCATTCTTAAACCTAAGGTCAAAATGTAGGACTGCTTGTTTGTCTGGACTAAGTTGACTAGAGCAAATTTTGCAGAACATAGACCTGCATGAGCTACCACTGAAAATATGTCACGATCCAATCCCAAGATTCTGGGTCCAGTCGGATCATGTCCAGTCTGCACCATTGTGAGACAGCGGCAGTAAGCTGTATCAATCAGTAGTAACTCAAGCACAAAATTCTAAAATACGATTTTTTTTAAAATAATTTATTTAAAATATTTAAATTAGAACTAGATGTCTATCTGGAAACAACCACACAAGAGATAAAGTATTTGAGTTATTACAACTTGTCATTTATTACTACTAAAAAAAATAAAGAACTAAGCAGCAAGTACGACTAGAAATCCTGGGCTCCCTGATCGGGTTCAGCTATCTCCTCAGAACTCAAATCGGGTCCGTAGTAGGTGCTAAAGGGTACCTCTTCGTCTTCGTAGTCACCTAAAAATGTTGGTCTCTCGTCAGGAGAGGAGCAAGAAACATATATTCATTTTCAATATTCTAATAAATAATTGATGGTGCAAGGAGCATTTTTAAAGCATTATTATATATTTTAAATAATAATAATGAGTCAAGGAAGCAGTAAAATCTCAAGAGCAATAACGATGCAATCTATAATGATTCAGTCTTGATTTGAGTGTGTAACAACCTGTGACCGGCTAGTAGAGTCAATATGTATACTAGCATTGGGCCTAATGCTGGCATGTAGTACGGCTCAACCCCCTGTGCAATAGGGGTTAGCGCGAGAGAGTCAATATTAGTAACATGGCTTTGGTTACAAACGTTACACTACTCCCCAATCCCCGAGTCAATAAGTCAATCAAGCAATCAATTTAGGTCGGAGAGGGATCCCGTGTGTCAAGTGTCGATATAATATATAATACTAATAATGTAATGCATTTAATTATCAACTAAAATACGGATTTGAATAATATGAAACTTGCTTTGGTTTTCTGGTGCTGTAGGCGACGACAGAAAAACACTCAAGCTAATATCCGAAACTGAACCCTACATTAGTGAAACATGTCTTAGTTGCCAGTCTAAGCTTTGCTACAATTCTAATTAATTAACTTATTAATAATATTGTAATAATCTAGACTCTAAATTCACTAATAATTATAATAAGGCAATTGCTTAATTATAAAAATATTCTAGAGAAACTCTAAGTGAGAAATATAAGAAGGAAAAAAAATAAATTTTTAATAATAAAATACTAAAACTTATTATTTTTAAATAGAATTATCATTAATTTAATTAATAATAATAAGATCGTGACAAATTAGTATTTATTTGTGACTTGTGAAAATAATTTATCCAAAATACTCTTTTAATACTTTTAACGTAATATATGTAATAGCAACTAGTGGATAAAACGATCTTTTAAATAAAACCATTTATTATAATAATATAAGAATTTACTATATTTTATCTAAAATAAATAATAAACGGATTGTTACTGTAATAAATAGAACTAATATTTTATTTGGATTACTTATATTCAAAAATACCCTTTTTATTTTAACAATAGTAAGTAAACCATAAAATTGTCATTAGGGTTGTGACCCATATTAATGAAGCTAATAAAGCCAATATTCCTTTGACAATTGTGTAATACTAAGGTTTCTTTACATAATATTAGTAATCTACCATAACTAATATGCTAGCATGCCAATTCCTATGCTGTTAGGAAACAATTTGTTTTTTGATTCCCAGTTTCTTAAGGTACAATAAACATTATAGTTATTATATTAAAATTTGGTTATGGTTTCTAAACTAGCTATCCCAATTTGACAGATGTTCATTCCGTCATTTTGGTCGGACATTCATAAGGTTTCTCAACTGGAAAAATACACAACAAGTTTTAGGGAACCTACTAGAAATTTGATACAGGAAACCAAAGGGGGGGTTTTGGCCTCAGAGTCACACAAGGCGACAGAATGACGGGGATCACGCGCGCAAGGGTACGCGAGCGGGTTGGCGCGAGCGCACAGGCGCACGCGGGCGGGATCGGCGCTACCGCGCAGGAGCACGCTAGCGAGGGTCGCTAGCGTGGGATATGACGGGCTGGCCGTGCTGGTGTGTAGGAGACGCGGCCGAGGGTTGCACTGGCCTGCAGGGAACACGGTCGGCGTCGCGCTGGCGTGCGGTGACGGGGCCAGGGGTCGCGCTGGTGCGTGAGGAACGCGACCTGGGGCCGACGCGGGCTGGCGCGTGTCACTCCCAGTTTTCAAAATTAAGGGTAAATTTGTCTCTTTTTTATATTTTAATATTTTGGGATTTTTATATATTTAATATTGATTTTACGGAATTTGTTTAGTCGGGTTTGAGTTTCGTCTCGTTCCGACTTGTGATAGTGACCCGGTTAGCTTAGACTCTAGACGGGACCCCAAGTTTAGTTAGTCATGGCCCACAAAACCCATTAATTAAGTTAGCAAGATTAGGCTAATCATACTTTGTTAGTTTAGGCAAATTAGAGATTTAAACTTAATCCTTTTGATCCCAAACTTGAACCTAACTTAGATCTAACCAAATGAGACTTGAGAAGGGCATTGTGGACATTTCACATGGACTCCTAGGGCTCTATTGTGGCCAGCCATGTAAGGGGAGGATGAGTGTCATTTTATTCATTGAACTTGCCTTTTTTTTTCACATGTGTTCTTCCCCAAATTTAGAGAGCTCCCCCTTTTGATTTGATCTCCAAATCATATCATTCCTCTACCAAATCATCCATCAATCCTTCTCATTCTACCAAGGAAGGGTGCTAGCAAGGATTGGAAGCAAATTGTAAGGAGTGTCCATTTTGGAAGGATCTTCGTATCGGAGCCGTATCCTTGAGAGTTTCATTAGGATTTTACTCCAAATAGGTAAAACCAATCCTCTAAATCAATTTTCTATGCATATTAGTTAGTTTTGAATCCGTAGGATCCACCCCCATGCATGTACCCTCTTTAGATTCAAGTTTGAGGCCATTTGGAGCTCTCTAGAGTAAGTTAGGATTTTGTCTTGTGTCCTACTTGTCGAATCCCCAATTAGGACACCCCTTGTGTTTGTGTTTATTAGCCTAATTAGGAATCGAATTTCAGTTTTATAGATGTTAGAGAGTAGATTGATGTTAGTTAGGATGGTTAGAATAAGTTTCATATAGATACTTATGTTAGTATCCATGTGGTTTAGCCTACATGGTTTATTTTTGGTCTCAACATGTTAATTTGGCCTACTTTCAATAGTGGAATGTTTTATACGTGTTAGATGTATATATATTAGTATTGTAGTGTGTGTGTGTGATGGTGGTGTGCTTGTGTTAGAGGAGGGGAGTGATGTTGTTCATATGGTAGTGTGTGTGGAGTGTATGTGTGTGTGTGTGTGTGTGTGTGTGTGTGTGTGTCTTTGTGTGTGTTGTTGAGAGTGGATTGTTATATATATATATATATATATATATATATATATATATATATATATATATATATACATATATATATATATATCAAAAAAAAAATATATATATATATGGATGATAGATTGATGTATATATATATATATATATATATATATATATATATATATATAAATATATGGATGATAGATTGATGTATAGAAAGATAGAGAGGGAGATTGAGAGAGTAGTGGAGATGAATAGATGAGAGAGTGAGTAGAGAAGGAGGGGGATTGATGGCTGCCAACGACAGCAGCCATCACAGTACACTGCAACATCAGCAGTCCCCACAGGGGACTGCATACTTTCTGTCCACAACAGCAGCATCTTGTGCTGCAATTCCACTGCAGCAGCAGCTGTAGTGTTACTTCTCAGTCCACTGCTGTTTGCCATTAAAATTGTTTTGATTGAAATCTTAATACAAACAGAACAGTGATACAATATAGGACTTAGATGTAGTCCTAGGAGTACACTTTTGTTTAAGCTGGGTCCTTAGTGCCAATGGAGCGAGTGGTAATGCGTTGACTCCGTTGACCGGCTGACGGCGGTTATCGGTTCTCTGAAGGTGTTGATTGCTCTGGGTGCTGGAGCTTGCTGAGAGGAGTAAGACGTTGAGTGTCTAGAACTGCCTCTCTGGTGATTCTCTGTTGTGGATTCTTTGTGAGTCTTATGTTCTGAGTCTCTCTGTGTGTATGAAGGGGATGGTCCTTCTATTTATAGTTTTGCAGGCTGGCTGCTCATGCGCGCATGTAGGATGCACCGGTGTGGGAACGCCACGTGGAGGTTGCTGATGGAGGCGCATGGATGCTGCGCCCTGATCGAGGGGGGGAACTCTTCATACTGCTGTTGTGAGCCGGCACGTAGCAGAGAGAAGATCTTTCCGTTGCTGAAATCTTGGACGAGTTGAGTCAAAAGACACGTGTCGTCGACTCATGGTTCGAAGATCTCGGATTTGGTGGAGAGGAGTGATCTGGTGGGCTGTGCCTTGGATTGGGCGTAGGAGGAGGCTGCGGCTCATAACCTTTAGGAGTTACAAACCATTTGGGGCGCATGGCTTTTGAGGCGCATGCAGGCGACTTTCCTTCTATCTTTCGGGATCAGAGAGCAGTCTGAGGCGCATGGCTTTTGAGGCGCATGCTGGTTTGGACGCATGGCCGTAGAGGCGCATGCGGGTTTGGACGCATGGCCGTAGAGGCACATGCGGATGGCCACGTGGCAGTAGCCGTCGGAGTCATGATGATGCTGACGTTGCCGATGCTTCGTTCTCTAAAAAAGCTGTCACTTGTTCAGACTTTGGGAGGCGTGCTGCCAACTCTGTCAGTTCAGCATTTAATGTTGGTGACGTTCGATGGACAGCTGAGTGGGCGCGTCGGTTGGCGTTCCACTCGGTATGGAGATGTGTGGGGGCGCATCCTCTATAATGCGCCGAGTACTGTAGGGCGCGTCTGTATGATGCGCCTGACGCCGAAGGGCGCGTCCGTGTGATGCGCTGTCTGGCTGGCGCATCGGACATGTCTTTTAATGATGCGGCTGTCTCGCTCTTCGAGTGCTATAAATAGCCGTTTGGCTGAATTCGAGGCGTCCGGTTCATCCATTTAATGTAAATTCATTGCACGGAATTCGGAGGGCCATCCACTTGGCACGTGGGTTTGATCTGCCCGGCCTATAAATAGTGGCATGGAGAGAAGATTTGCTTCTCATTCCCTCACGTACTTCCAATATGAATTTGAACATACGGGTGCATTCTGCTGACGAAGTGCTCCCGAGGGTGAAGATGAGACGCTGTGTTGTCTTTGATGCACTTGAAGGTGACTGTTACATCCAAAAGACGGAGTCCAGGGCTTCTGAGGCAGGCGGAAGGTGCCTGTTGCATCCAAAGATAAGGATGCTCGAGCCTCGTCTCCGTTATTCCGGAAGAGCCGTAGATCGGAATGGCGGTGCAAGGCTCTCTCTTCCTGCAAAATGGGGTTTCCCCACTTTGATCATGTCGAAAGCTGCTCCTTTAGCCGTGGTTTCGATCACGGTCTTCCTTCGGCTTTGGAGGCTCTTTCGAAGCCTCCCATTTACGGTGCTCTTCTCTTCTTTGGTTCCAGCCAGAGGGTTAAATGCTTTGTGTCGAAGCATATATCGGGCGAGCCTGGTTGGAAGAGCGGCACATAACTGGGCTCTGCTCGGCCAGGTGAGCCTGGCTGGAAGAATTTGGCTGAAGGGATGCACATAACTGAGGTGCTGAAGAGATGATGGGATGCGCCTGGATGGAGGCGCATGATATCTGCTGTGCCTCATTGGTGGCGCATAGTGATGCTGCGCCTATCTGGAGACGCATGGTGGTTGCTGCGCTTATCTGAAGGTGCATGATGGCCGCTGGCTGTAGACTTAGGCTCTTTCCTTTGTAGGAATTCTCCTTTGTACAACCTTTTCTAGACATGTAATAGACTTTTATAAAAAGTCCTTCTTCAAATGTCTATAGTTATTGACTTTGCTGTGAAGTTCTTCATCTGAGTTCTGGCGCATGTAGTGTCTGGCGCATGGGCTTTCTGGTTGTAAAATTCCATGCTTCTACAAGACCCCCTTCAAAGTTTTCAAAACTTTTGAGTAAGTTTTGGAATACTTTGAATAAGAAGCATGGAGGTCAGGGCGCATGATTTCTGGGCGCATGCCTGTTCGGGCGCATGCTCTTCTCAGTTGATGATGATGGTGCCTCGGTAACCGAAAAGATTAATGATGATCTTTTGGTTTTATTTGCTGCTATCCTTGCACGGAACCCGAGGCGACGGCTGAGATCACACGTCATCTGTTCACGCGTGCGACCATGCCCTATAAATAGGTAAGAGTCGGAGAGAGAAAGAGTTCTTCTTCTCTGTGCCTCTGCTTCTTTAGAGTTTCTTCTTCAAAATCCTAACTTCTCCTTCTTCGAGAGAATGGCTCCCAAGACTCCTCGCGGCGCTGCCGGCAAGGGGAAGGAGAAAGCGAAGGAGTCCGCGGATGAGGATGTACCTATCACTCTCGCACCTCTTGCCGACGTTCGTCCTGAGGTGACAGGTGGGTTTCGTCTCTGCTTTGGGCTCTGTGCCCTAACTGTATTTTGTCTTTTTGTCTGACTTCCACTTTTGTCGTGCCAGTGTCGATGACGATCCCTTTGTTGAATGAGGTCCTCCTGGACGCTTCTCTTTGCCAGATGGAAGTTGATTTTGATGAGGCGGTGATCAACCCTGCAAAGGATGCTATCCTTCAGGACCAACCTCGTGAGAGGATGCTACAAATCCAGGTCCAGTTGCCGCTTTTCCTCCAGAGTATGATGGAGAGTGGTAAACTGAAGTCTGCTGATTCTGAAGGTGTGACCTTCTTAAAACCAGCCTTTCTGTTTGGCGACCGATTAGTCTCTTCCGAGGCGAAGATATTGAAGATCAGAGAAGACTGGTTCTTTGCTGCTAAGGGCATGATGTTATACATGCGGCAGGTTGACCGCCAGTTGCCATTGACAGCCTTTTATCGTCTAGCTTCGAAGAGAAGGATGGGTTGGGAACTTACGCCTTCTCAAGGGGGTGCCTTGGGGGGCTCCCTTTCGATTGACACCACCTCGAACCAGCGAGACACCTTGACTGCTTCACGAACTGGTTCTTCGTTCAGTTACCGAGCTTTGCGTCCCGGGAGCATCTATAGTGAAGTCCCAAATGACACGTTTCCCTTCAGTGCCCCGACTTTTGCAAATCGGATGCTGACGTCGAAGGTCACGTATCCGACAGCTGGTTTTAGAGTCGAAGGTTGGTGTCACTATATCCCAAAGTGGGACGAGTTGACTTCCTGGGTGCTTTCCAGGTTCAAAGTTGAGCTTAAAGAGATAGGGCTGACTGCCGCCATTCGGGCTACTCAGGCAGGCGTGGACCTCAATAAGCCGATGTTCCTTGCGCTATTGGAGCTTTTCAACACCCAGACTGGTAGCTTCTTTACTCCAGTAGGGGAGTTGGGATTGGCCCTTCATGAGATGTACGAAGTGTCCAAGCTTCCTTGGGGCTCGGAACCATACGAGGAATATTTCCCATCGAATGAAGAGATCCAGGTCTTAGAAGATAAGGACCCGGAGATGATGGCCGTTTTTAAGGAGGTGACGAGCCATCATTATCTGATGCACCGGAGGGACAAGGGTAAGACCCAACCTCACGTGACTGCTTGGAGGGACTATGTTTTCAGACAGGATTTGGCAGATCCTTCGAGGATCCGGTTTGCGACTCCGCAGGGCTTGACACCCGCAGAAGTGAGTTCTGAAATAACCCGGCTGTACGAGAGGACCCCACATTCAAATAAGAGCGGAAAGAACACGTACAGCTGTTTCTGGCACTGCGGGCACCGGATGTCATCTAAGGCAGTGTTGACGGCCTACTTGATGATATGGCTCCGGGATTGCATATTTGCAGGGGGATCCGGTGCTGTTGAGAGGGTACATCGGAATCTCATTTTGCCTGCAGTGAAGTTGGCCTTTGGACGACCTCTGGCTCTCCTCCCCGCGATGGTGTGCAACCTGCTGCGCGGTTTGAGGTCTTTTGCTGATGATGTGATCCACGAGAAAGGTAATAATGACAACTTTCCCCGGGCCGAGCTGCCTTTCCATTATCTTATGGGGTGGCTAATCTTACATCATCCGAATGTGATGAGTCCTGGTCCTGAGGAGGACCATGTTGAAGGAGATGCCTTCATTCGCCGCTTCTACAAGAGGAAGTGGTCTTACACTGGCGTCCCCGTTTGTAGGAGGGTTTTGTCCTTCCTTCAGGGGTGGGAAATCGTGAAGGTTGGCCCGATCTTCAAGAATTTCGAGGCCGACCAGGATTTGGTTGATTCTGGCGAGGATGCGGTTACTTTGCCGAAATAGAGTTTCCGTTGGTTGCAGAGTATCCGGCCTTCGCATCTGGTCTACCGTAATCAGAACAGGTGTTATCTGGAACCGTACTTGCCAAGCCGATTTGCTCGTCAATTTGGCTACACTCAGCTAATGCTGCGGAATCCCAGCAGCAGTCTAGGCTTCATCGGGAGTTTGCTGGATGGAGCCCGGGGCTGGCAGTATTATAACGCTGGATGTACTAGCGTTAAGTTTACTACACCAGTTCGCAATCCTCGGCCGCCGATCTTATATCCGACCGCCAAGCTGTATTGCACTATGAATACTATGTCTCCTGGTTATGACAGGGAGACTAGTTTCATCATTGGAACCCAGTTGGAAGCAACCACGAATATGTTGGTGGCAGCTCGGTCATATCGTCCGCCAGAATTAGCGGGGTATCGGGCTTCTGCTGTGGCACCAGTGAGAGACCCGTCTGTCGGGAAAAGACGGGCTGACACAGAAGCTGGTTCTTCTGTACCAAAAAGGTCGAGAAGGACGTCGACCCCGAAGATTACGGAAACGCCACTTGTAACGCCAACGGGCTTAGCTCCCGCTGAGGTAAGGAGTGCTTCATAATTCCAGTTTTTTTTTTATGTCATTGTGGCGACTTATGCTCTTCTTCTTGTAGGGATTGAAGAAGAAGTCTCGTGCTTCGAAATCGGGCACCAGTAAGCCGAAGGAGGTGGCAGGCTCTTCTGAAGAGCGCATTCCACCAACGTTGTTGTCTCCTGTGGAGGAGGGTCCCGAAGATGTTCCCGCGGAGGTTTTAGTATCTCCTGACTTTGAAGTCGCGACAACTTCTGGGATAGTACCATCTACCGTGGAGGCCTTGGATGCTGAGGGTCCTACCGACTCGAGGCATCCTGATGATGAAGTGGATTGGAGTTCGTCGCCTTCTGGTGACGTCCCTCCAGCGTTGCAAGGGTCCGTTGCGGGGGCAGCAGAAGCAGTGGGGATGGAGGAGAGGGTTGATTCCCCTCCTGGTCATGATGAAGGGAGGTCGGCTGAATCATTGCCGAATCCTTCCTTGGCTTCAACCATGGACATAGAGATGGCTACCGATCAGGCGGTAGCGACAGATTCTGTCCCTGTAGAGGGACTTGAGAAGAATGAGACTCTTCTGCCAGTCTTGTCTCCTGGGGCTGGCCAAGAGATAAATGTTGACCTCCCCGTTTTGCCGGGGGAGGTGGCTGATGCTGATAGAATGTCGGGGGAAGAGGTAGCCGTTGACGTCGGTGATTTCTCCAGTCTTGAGAAGGGTAAGGGTGTGGAACCCTCTGTTGCTCCTTCCACTTGGGGTACTACCACGACGCATATGCCTGCTCCTTCTGTTCCTTTGACTCCTCGGGCCAGCAGTCTGGGCCTTGTTGATGAAGAGCCTATTGCTGCCGAGATTCAAACCTCTCAAATCGAGGTCGGCGGATCTTCCTCCGGTCCGCAAACTGTAGTAGCTCCCTCAACTCCTGCTATGACGCCGCAGGTGCTGGCGGAAGCCGACGGGTATGTAAAATTCCTCGTCGAGGGAGTGTACAAAATGCTGGAGAAAGGTGTATCTGCAGTGGTAGATGCCAAGGGGAGCTTTGCGGCGGCAAAAGCTTTGGCAATGCCTTGCATCGAGCTGATCCGCATTCACCAGGGCCATGACCATATGGTCGAAATTCTGGAAGTTTCGGTGATGGAGTTGGACGAGCGGCTCGCGGAACTGCAGCGCATCCAACGAAATGACCTCTCGGTCTTGGTAGATGCAGAGATAGGAAAGTCGATGGCTGAGATCGAGGCTTCCCATCGAGCCGAGGTGAGCAGTTGGGAGCGTGAAGTGGCTGGGACTGAGGCTGCGGCGGAGCAGCTGTCTCAATCTATGAAGAAGACGACGGAGAAGCGGGCTGCGGTGGATGCTAACATCGCAGAGGTTGATGCTCAGATGCGCCGTCTTGAAGACCAGCGGGCCCAACTTCAACTAGAGGCTGAGCGTATCCTGGCTGAACACGTGGCATTCAAACGGGAGGAAACGACTCTTACTCAGCGGACCCTTGCTTTGGCTCAACAGCGACGACAGCTTGATGAGAAGTATGAGAGTAAAACTTCTGCTGAGGCTGTCGGGTTAATGCGTCAAGAAGCCGAGCTGCGAGTCCAGGCGACTGTGGAAACTCGCACTGCCGACCTGAGACGTCGAGTCAGAGAACTCTCATCCCACCCTGGGGAGGATCGGGGATTGTAGCTTCTCTTCTTTTTTATGTGTTTTTTTGCAACTCTTGCTGGGGAAATAGCGTATTTCTGTACTCCCTTTTTAAAAATAAAGAAATACACTATTTCTTTGATGTGTTCATTTTTAATTTCATGAACTTGATGATTTATGTGGACCTATTATCTTTTGCGCACCTTGGTTTTTAGGTACAGATAATAAGTATAAAGGAACCAACATGTTTGCTCATAGGTAATGTGGACATGGCAATCATTAGGTTCAAATGATAGAATCTTCCTACTCAGAGGTGTTTATGGACGTGGTAGGAATGATCCTGGGGGATACGCTGAACAACTCAGAGGTAATGTGGACGTGGAAGTTCTGCGATCAATGTACGACAACATAGGAGTTGCTTGTACGGGATGTTTACTCAGAGGTAATGTGGACGTGGTAAACATGAAGGATAGCGTAAGCTCACGAAGTGTAAGGTTCCGCTTTGTAGGATGTAGAGAGACAACTCAGAGGTAATGTGGACGTGGTTATCTTTCTACGGAAGGATGCCACGGAACAGCTGGGTTCCGGAAGCGATTGATTTTGTGAAAAGAGGTTATTTGGGGAAATACATGTCTTGGAGGATGTCAAGAGTAGTACTTCTTTAGGAACTTGCCGTTGATGGGCATCATGAACAAGTCCCCATTGGGTTTGGCGAGCCGGTAAGCACCGTTTGAGTATACCGTCTCGATGATGAAGGGTCCTTCCCATTTGGGCTCGAACTTCCCTGGTGTCTTGTGAGTTAACACCATTGGCCTTCTGACTGCTAAAACCAGGTCGCCAACTTGGAAAGTTCTTTGCTTGACCTTCTTGTTGAAAGCCTGTGATATACGGGCTTGGTAAAGTTCGATGCGTTGTTGAGCTAGGAGACGCTTTTCGTCAAGTGCCTCCAATTCCCGCAGACGACGACGTTGATTGTCTTCTTCTGTGAGATCGTTTGTGATAGCCACGCGGAGCGAAGGTATCTGTATCTCGAGAGGCAGTACTGCTTCGCTCCCGTAGACCAGGGAGAATGGAGTGTTGCCTGTTGGGGTCCGTACCGTTGTGCGGTAGGCCCAAAGGCATTCGCCAAGCTTTTCGTCCCAGTCGCGTTTGTTGGATGACACGACTTTTTTGAGTAGCCTGACGATAGTTTTGTTGAATGCCTCGGCCAATCCGTTTGCTGCCGGATTGTAGGCGGTTGAGGCCACGTTTTGAATGCGATTCTTGTCACAGAACCTGCTGAAAATGTGGCTGATAAACTGAGGACCATTGTCATGGATGATTCGCCGGGGTACCCCGAAACGGTAAATGACATGGTGTTTGATAAAGCTGACCACCCTGGAGCTTTTTACTTCTGCTAGTGGGACTGCTTCCGCCCATTTGGAGAAGTAATCGGTGATGGCCAGGATGAAGCGGTGTCCTCTCGATGAAGGAGGGGTGATTGGCCCTACAATGTCCATGCCCCAGGCTTCGAATGGCCAGGAGGCGACTGTAGGATGTAGAGGTTCAGATGGTGTATGTATGAAGTCTGCATGAAGTTGGCATGCATGGCACTTCTTAGCATATTCCACTGCGTCGGCAACCATGGTTGGCCAGTAGTAGCCCATACGTCGCAGTCGATCTTGCAACTTAGGCCCTGGTTGGTGAGCTCCGCAAGTTCCGTCATGAGCTTCTCGAAGAGCTTCGGCCGCTTCTTCGTTAGACAGGCATCGAAGGAGAAGCCCGTCGAAGGAGCGTCGGTACAGCGTTTTAGTGGCTGTATCGTAGTAGAATCGAAGAGAGCGTCTCCTGACTGAGACGGCTTCCTTCGGGTCCTCTGGAAGGATTCCGTAGACAGCGAAGTCGATGAACGGGAACCTCCAATCTCGGACATTAACCCCAGTGTTTGTCGGCATGGCGTGAGCCATTTGCAAACATAGGTTGTTTCTGGGATAAATCAAGTCTCGGCCAGTTACCGTGACATAGTGTTGAGTCCCTAGGGGCGCGGCCAATGAGGCTGCGAGGCCAGCTAGAGCGTCAGCCTCCAAGTTTTGTAGGTGGGGTACATGTTCGATGAAGAACCCAGTGAAGGTTGAAATGATGTTCAATGCAACTTCATGATAAGGGATCAAATCTTCATGGCGAACCTCGTATTGCCCCCGAATCTGGTTTACGACGAGTTTCGAGTCGCCGTAGGCTTCCAGATGATCCACCCCCAGCTGTTGTGCTAGCTGGAGTCCCATGACGAGTGCATTGTACTCAGCAACATTGTTGGAGCACGGCTTCGAAAGGGAGTATGCGCGCTGGATGACCAGCTGATCGGGGGAGACTAAGACTACCCCCACTCCTGCGATGATTTGGCCATTGGGGCCCGTTCTTTAGGCGCCATCGAAGAACATCCGTCAAACGGGGCTTCCTTCAGTGACGTTTGATTCTTGAACTTCATCCGGGATGTCTTCATAGAGTTTTGAAGATTCTGGGATGGGGTGTGCAGCTAAAAAGTCAGCCAGAGCCTGACCCTTGACTGCCTTCTGCGGGACAAACACCATGTTGTATGGTGTTAGTAGGATCGCCCATGTAGCCAGCCGGGAGTTTAACGACCCTGGCTTTGTCATGAGAACTCTGAGCGGATTGACTCGGGAGATGACGTGAATTGTCTGGCCCGAGACGTAATGACGAGTCTTCTGAATGGCAAACACCAAAGCCAAGCACTCCTTTTCAACGAGGTTGTACCGGTGTTCGGCCCCGATGAGTGTTCGACTGAGGTAGTAGATTGCTTGCTCGTAGCCTGCATCGCTGTTTTGAGCTAGCAAAGCGCCGAGGGAATGATCCATGGCACGGACGTAGAGGAGGAATGGTTTGCCGGCGACAGGTGCCACTAGGACTGGCGGACTTGTTAAGTAAGCCTTGATGTCGTCGAAAGCCTTTTGGCACTCCTCTGACCAGACATAAGAGACTCCCTTCTTCATGAGCTGAGTAAAGGGTTGACATTTACCGGAGAGGTTTGCTATGAACCTCCGGATGTATGCCAAACGTCCCTGTAAGCCCCGAAGTTCTCGAAGGTTCTTCGGAGGGTCCATGTTAAGGATGGCTTTAGTCTTCTCGGGATCGACATGAATGCCTTTTGCCGTGATGACAAAGCCCAAGAATTTGCCGCTAGAAACCCCCAGGAAGGATTTAGCGGGGTTCATTTTGAGTTGATGTGACCGCATGAGATCGAAGACCGTCTTTAGGTCCTGTAGGTGATCTCTTTTGAGGCGGCTCTTGACTGCGATGTCGTCAACATAGCACTCAACTGTCTTGCGAAGATGTTGACGGAAGATTGTGCTCATAGCTCGCTGATACGTTGCACCGGCGTTCTTTAAGCCGAAGGGCATTACGGTGTAGCAGAAAACACCCTTTGGAGTCCTAAATGACGTATGTTTTGCGTCATCGGGGAACATCTTGATTTGATTGTAGCCTGAATACCCGTCCATGAAGGACATGCGTTCAAAGCCACATGTGTTGTCGATCATTACATCGGTGATTGGAAGCGGGAATTCATCCTTCGGGCAAGCAGAGTTGAGATCCCTGAAGTCGATACAGACTCGTATCTTCCCGTTCTTCTTGGTGACAGGGACGACGTTGGCTACCCAGTCCGGGTGTTGTTCCTCACGGATGAAGCCACTGGTCAAGAGTTTGTCCACCTCCTGATCGATGGCGTTCATGATGTCCGGGCGGAAGCGTCGCTGTTGTTGTTTGATAGGTATGGCATCTGGTAAGATGTTCAACCTATGCATCGCGATCTGTGGATCGAGACCCGGCATGTCTTCGTAGCTCCAGGCAAAGACGTCGATATACTCCTTAGCGAGTTGGACTAAAGATTCTCGGTCTTCTCCTTCCAAGCTTTTGCTGATAAAGATGGGTTTAGAAGAAGACCCATCCCCGAGGTCGATTTGCTCGACTTCGTCTTCGGTGGGAGGTTCTCGTAACTCAAAACGAGACTCCCATTGTTCTCCTAGGCGTTGAGCCCAGGGTTCCTCTTCGAAGGGTTCCGGCGGTTGGTCTTCGCCTTCATCTTTCTGAGGTTGCGCCGATGTCATGTTAGCTGACAGCACTTTCCTGAAGACTGATCCGATACTGGTATCGGAATCCCACGTCGATGCTTCTGATGAGTGGGAATGTTCTATGTCTTCTGCGTCTGAACTCTCTGGAGTTGATGGCGGCGTGACATAGCCTAACCCCCGTCGAGTCCGATTATAGTAGTCCTGTGGCTTTCCATTGGGCATCGAAAGCCGGACAGGGAGATGCCGACCCTTGCCGTAGTTTAGGCCTTTGTTGCTTTTCAGGTCGTAGCCCATCTTTTGGATGATGTGCTTAGCCGCATCCGTGTATCGATAGACCTGTACTCTGCCGGTATCAGGTTCGGGCTCGATCGACGGGAGGTTCCGACGACGCTCGATTTTGCCCGAGATAATGGTGCCTTCGTCTCGGCTTCGTGGAGGGACTATGAAGACTCCTTGAGACGGGACTATTTGATTATGGTAAACGGTCGTTACTTGTGTTTGCAACGACCGTAGAGCATTGTCTAATGTATACATGGCATTCCAGTGTGGAAGACAAGAATAATTGAAAGACACTCTATTATTGATAAAGTACGAGATTTTATCCCGTGGGATTACATTGTCGAAGGAGGGTGCGTCTACATCGGCAGAGATATATTCGCCAAGCTCCTCATCTGTAAGCACTGGGGCCGGATCAGGAGAGTCCTCCACCGCTCCGACTTTGGGGTCTGAGAGGGTTATGTGAGCCCTCTCCGGCATCTTGGATGACTGCGGCGGCTTGCCTTTAAGACGCACCTTGAGGGGTGCCTCGGTTGCGCCTTCGATGAGTGGCGCCTTCCCTTGTAATTTTACCACTAGGGGAGCCGCTGTTTGTGGTGGCTTCCCCTTGAGGCGTATCTTCAGGGGGGCTTCGCGAGCTGGCACTTTTCCTGATAGCTTGATGCTCATTGGAGGCGCCTTCTGGGGTGGTCTCCCTTTCAGACGGATTTTCAAGGGGGCGTCAGGAGTCGCTTCGGGTTCCAAGTCCGGCTCTGTTGCCGTCTCTGCTTCATCATCGGCGTCGTTGGCTTCCTCTTCGTCAAGTGGCTTGTACAAGTCGAAATCGGTAAAGTAGGCCTCAATCCCTTTGAAGGGATCGATATCCGCAAACTCCGTCCGGATGACGTCGTTGGTGGATACATATTTCATGCATTGGTGGAGCGTGGAGGGCACCACCATGTACTCATGTAACCATGGTCGTCCGAGTAAGATGTTGTAGTTGACCTCGGCATCCACCACATAACAAGTCACCTCAGTTTTGAGGCTGCCGATGTGACACTTCAGCCGGATCTTGCCCAGTGGCTCGCTCTTGCTGGCGTTGAAGCCGCTGATGGTCGTATTGGAGGGCGCTAGCCGGTACATTGGGATCCCCAACTTTGATAGCAGCACCTTTGGAATGATGCTTAGGGAAGACCCCGGATCGATCTGAATCCTGCTCACCTTTACCGAACCGATGTATCCTGTGTAATACAACGGTCGGTTATGTCGGTGATGCTTGAGCAGCATGTCTTGTTGGGTGAAGGTTATGTTTGGGATAACTTCATCCGCACAATGACAGTGTGCACAAGTAGTTGGGAGGTCTTCAGGCTGCTTGACCTGACTGAGAAAGGATTCGGCATCCTTCAGAGCTTCGCCAAGATCTTCTCGGGAGTCCTTGGAGAGACGCAGGAGCTCGAACAGAGACAAGCGTGCAGGAGTACTGGCCAGTTGTGCCAGGATGTCAAAATTGTGGGGCTTGGCTAGCCCCGAAGCATTTTCTTTCCGCAGAGGTCTGTCGAAGCGGGCCTCCACTTGCTTTTGTTTATTGGCTGCTGAGGGCTTGGATGGACCCTCCTCAGGGATGGTGCCAGGAGGCACCACTTCGGCGGCAGCTTCACCGGGCTGGGAGTTCTGTTGTGCACGCGTCTGCACAGGAAGCGCCTCTTCCGTTGAAGAAGAGACCGTGCGGCAAGACTTGATCTTCCTGCCTTTTGCTTTGGAGGTAGGGCGTACCTCCGGTTGAGTTACCTCGGAGACGAGGTCGGGGTGAACCCAGAGGACCTCTCCTCGAGATGTGGTGAGTGGGACAAGTCCACTCACATTGTCACGGGTGGGTGGCAAATTCACCACCTCCATTGTCGCCTTAGGGATGGGGACGACGTCATCTTGTGTGGTAGTCGGCGGCAAGGTGCCGAACTGAAGTGACACCACATTAGCTGACACCGTTTTCTCTTCGTAATCGACGAAAATTACATCCGTATTGATCATGCGCTGGATGTAATTTTTGAGGACGTAGCAGTCCTTAGTCGGGTGTCCGACAAACCGATGGTAGTGACAGTACCTTGGGTTGTCCACCTTCCCGACTTCATCGGGCCGCTTCGGGTCCGGAAGCTTGATCTTGTCACCCTGCTTCAGTATCTCAAAGAGTTGCAGGGTGTCGTCATCATTGAATGAATAAACCTCCTTGGGTCTCGGTGCCAATGGAGGCTTTTGAGTAGGCGCAGATGCGCCCTTCGAGGCATTAACTGTCAATGCCTGTTTCCCCTTTGTTTCTCGTCCGGAATTGTTGGTTGTGGACTTTTTCCCCTTATCGTCAAAGGCGGGGAAGCTAACACCCAGAAGACGTGCATTGGCCGCCTTCTTCTCTGCAGCTTCAGCTTCAATGATTAGGGAGCTCCAATCGGGAGGGGGAGTAGAGTTAAGCCAGAGCTTTACTGCAGGCAGCATGTTCATACTGCAAGCGGAGAGAAGCGCATGTTCTGGCATGCCTGGAGGTAACCTGAAGCAGGCCTGACGGAAGCGTTCGATGAATGCCCGAACCGTTTCCTTGTCCTTCTGGCGTATCTCATTGAGAGACGCCATCGTCATGTCCTTCCCACCGTCGTAGAAGCGGTCGAGGAAGAGGCGTGTCAGGTCGTCGAAGGACGATATGGAATTATCGGGGAGGCTGCAGTACCAGTCATACGCCACCCCTTTCAGGGCCCCAACAAAGATGCTGGTGAGGAGCGCGTCCTCCTTCGGAAGATGCCCTGTCTGCGACTGGAAGTACGTCAAGTACCGTCGTGGAGAGTCCTTCCCGTCATACGGCGTGAGTGTCTGTGGTTTATACTTTGGGGGATAAACCACCTTGTTCTACTCAAGGGGATAAGGCTGGGGAATGCCCATCTTCTGGCGTTCCTCCTGCCTGTTCTTGGACTCGAAGCGCTCCCGCAGATCTTTGATCATTTCGACCACGTCCTCCGTGGAGCTAGGAGCCGGGGAAGGAGGTACCACCTGGAGTGGAGCGTTTGAGGGCTCCGATGTCCGGGGTGCCTCTGTGTCTGAGGGTGTCCGCTGGAGGGGCACACTCGACTCTCCATTAGCTCCTGGGTCGGGACCATTTGAAGGTGTCCTGATCAAGGCCGACCGCATCTCAAACACTGCTTGAGTCAGTGCTTGCATTGAGGCAGAGAGGGTTTTGAGTCCTCCCTCTAACGAGTCTATGCGCTGGACAATGTCCTGTGGCGGCGCATCAGCCTCAAGATCACCCCCGGTCATGTATACTGTCATGACACGACCGGAAATAGATGGATTAGTTGAGGCTTCGCTCTCAGCCTCACTCTCATGTGGGGGAGTTACTTCTCCTGGTGTTTGGCCACCCCCAGCCACATTCTGGAGTTCGTCTTCGACAGGCGCATCTGCAAGGGCCTGACTGCCCTCAGCTCTGTCTTGAAGGGCCTCTTCATTTTCAGCACTACCCCCGGCGGTGTCTTGGAGGACATCGTCATTTTGAGGGGCTTCAGGGAGGCCATCTTCGCTTTGATGAAGATCCGCCGCAGCTGTGCTTTGGACATCTTCGTCTTCGGAAGGAGGCTGAACAAGGGTCTGGCTACCCCCAGCTTCCTCCAAGGACTTCTTCCTTGACCGAGTGCCTTCGAACACTCCAGAGGTCGTGACAGCTGCCTTGGTTTTCCTCGACTGGCTTTTAGATGAAGACGAGGAATTGGCAGTCGTCTTCCGGACAGATGAGGAATTGGAGATCACGTTGCATGACGCAATCTTTAGTTCCTCTTCTGCTGACACCTTTGTCCCAAGGCGATGTCGGAGGGGTATCGATGATTGTAGCCGTTGGAAGACCGACTGCTTTGGCGGTACTGCCGTCTTGCAACAGCAGTTGATGGTGACCACTGCACAAGTGTGTCCCGTGAGAGGCGCATCGTGCTTGTTGGTCAACTCTCCTGACCGGCGCTTGTGAGTGATCATGTTGCGCAAGTCGTTGGAGGAGAGTGCTACCCTCACACCCCTCTCAGGCACATGGCAGGGCCAAGCGTCGGGGTGGTCGGGTGAGTGCTGCGCCCCCTGATCTAATACCAAGCAGGCATCACGATCAGTAGTGGGGGAACCACAGCATTTGAAGTGACTTGAACGGACCTCAAACGCACAACCAGAGGAGGCGCGGGAGTTCAAGACCACTGAGTTTGCCTCTCTCGGCTTGGTTGTGCACGCAGTGAATGCGCCCAAGTGAGATGAGGACTTTGAAGGTCGACTCGTTGTCAGTGCGGGAGCACTTGAGTCAACCTTGTACAGCTTGCCATCGGCAGCGCGCGTGATTGTAAGCGCGTGTCTCTGGCCGGCTGCTGGCATAGCACGTTTGTGGCGCGTGGCCCATGCCGCCTTGGATTTCTTCGTACCAGCCCGCTGGGGCGCATAGTACTCAGCATCCACATTCTCCTCGCCATTGCAGCGAGTGAGTCTGTCGAAGACAGAGGCTCGTTGTGGCGCATCAGAAGTAATGCGCGGGGCATTGGCTGCGCCCCTGCTCCGTCGACGTATTTTCCTCGCCTGAGAGGAAGATGGCTGGGGAACGTGGTCAGCCGCACGCTTCCCCGAGAGATGTGCTGCATCAGCGGGCGCACCTTGACTGCTGAGGACGTCAGCAGGATGGGAAGGCTGGATGGGCGCATCCCCTTCAACGGTGGTGCCCGAGGCGTCAACTTTGCGCACCCAGACTGCGCGGGTCTTCTTCGGCTTCGACAGCCGCTTCGAAGGACTCGCACTTCCTTCAGAAATGAACTCCTCGTACGCCTGTTGATTGAGGCGCACTACCAGCGTCTTGTGGGAGGAGCCCACCTTCACGTCGTCGGCCTGTGACGCGACTTTCTCGGTAGAGGAGAAAGAGGTCCCCAGCAGAGTCGCCAGCTTGTTTGCCATTAAAATTGTTTTGATTAAAATCTTAATACAAATAGAACAGTGATACAATATAGGACTTAGATGTAGTCCTAGGAGTACACTTTTATTTAAGCTGGGTCCTTAGTGCCAATGGAGCGAGTGGTAATGCGTTGACTCCGTTGACCGGCTGACGGCGGTTATCGGTTCTCTGAAGGTGTTGATTGCTCTGGGTGCTGGAGCTTGCTGAGAGGAGTAAGACGTTGAGTGTCTAGAACTGCCTCTCTGGTGATTCTCTGTTGTGGATTCTTTGTGAGTCTTATGTTCTGAGTCTCTCTGTGTGTATGAAGGGGATGGTCCTTCTATTTATAGTTTTGCAGGCTGGCTGCTCATGCGCGCATGTAGGATGCGCCGGTGTGGGAACGCCACGTGGAGGTTGCTGATGGAGGCGCATGGATGCTGCGCCCTGATCGAGGGGGAGAACTCTTCATACTGCTGTTGTGAGCCGGCACGTAGCAGAGAGAAGATCTTTCCGTTGCTGAAATCTTGGACGAGTTGAGTCAAAAGACACGTGTCGTCGACTCATGGTTCGAAGATCTCGGATTTGGTGGAGAGGAGTGATCTGGTGGGCTGTGCCTTGGATTGGGCGTAGGAGGAGGCTGCGGCTCATAACCTTTAGGAGTTACAAACCATTTGGGGCGCATGGCTTTTGAGGCGCATGCAGGCGACTTTCCTTCTGTCTTTCGGGATCAGAGAGCAGTCTGAGGCGCATGGCTTTTGAGGCACATGCTGGTTTGGACGCATGGCCGTAGAGGCGCATGCGGGTTTGGACGCATGGCCGTAGAGGCGCATGCGGATGGCCACGTGGCAGTAGCCGTCGGAGTCACGATGATGCTGACGTTGCCGATGCTTCGTTCTCTGAAAAAGCTGTCACTTGTTCAGACTTTGGGAGGCGTGCTGCCAACTCTGTCAGTTCAGCATTTAATGTTGGTGACGTTCGATGGACAGCTGAGTGGGCGCGTCGGTTGGCGTTCCACTCGGTATGGAGATGTGTGGGGGCGCATCCTCTATAATGCGCCGAGTACTGTAGGGCGCGTCTGTATGATGCGCCTAATGCCGAAGGGCGCGTCCGTGTGATGCGCTGTCTGGCTGGCGCATCGGACATATCTTTTAATGATGCGGCTGTCTCGCTCTTCGAGTGCTATAAATAGCCGTTTGGCTGAATTCGAGGCGTCCGGTTCATCCATTTAATGTAAATTCATTGCACGGAATTCGGAGGGCCATCCACTTGGCGCGTGGGTTTGATCTGCCCGGCCTATAAATAGTGGCATGGAGAGAAGATTTGCTTCTCATTCCCTCACGTACTTCCAATATGAATTTGAACATACGGGTGCATTCTGCTGACGAAGTGCTCCCGAGGGTGAAGATGAGACGCTGTGTTGTCTTTGATGCACTTGAAGGTGACTGTTACATCCAAAAGGCGGAGTCGAGGGCTTCTGAGGCAGGCGAAAGGTGCCTGTTGCATCCAAAGATAAGGATGCTCGAGCCTCGTCTTCGTTATTCCGGAAGAGCCGTAGATCGGAATGGCGGTGCAAGGCTCTCTCTTCCTGCAAAGTGGGGTTTCCCCACTTTGATCGTGTCGAAAGTTGCTCCTTTAGCCGTAGTTTCGATCACGGTCTTCCTTCGGCTTTGGAGGCTCTTTCGAAGCCTCCCATTTGCGGTGCTCTTCTCTTCCTTGGTTCCAGCCAGAGGGTTAAATGCTTTGTGTCGAAGCATTTATCGGGCGAGCCTGGTTGGAAGAGCGACAGATAACTGGGCTCTGCTCGGCCAGGTGAGCCTGGCTGGAAGAATTTGGCTGAAGGAATGCACATAACTGAGGTGCTGAAGAGATGATGGGATGCGCCTGGATGGAGGCACATGATATCTGCTGCGCCTCATTGGTGGCGCATAGTGATGCTGCGCCTATCTGGAGACGCATGGTGGTTGCTGCGCTTATCTGAAGGCGCATGATGGCCGCTGGCTGTAGACTTAGGCTCTTTCCTTTGCAGGAATTCTCCTTTGTACAACCTTTTCTAGACATGTAATAGACTTTTATAAAAAGTCCTTCTTCAAATGTCTATAGTTATTGACTTTGCTGTGAAGTTCTTCATCTGAGTTCTGGCGCATGTAGTGTCTGGCGCATGGGTTTTCTGGTTGTGAAATTCCATGCTTCTACAACTGCAGCAGCATTTATGCGCAGCAACAGCTGCAGGACAGCCCCTCCCTGTCAACCCCTTGACCAAATTTTCTCCTATATTTTTATTTTTTATTTTTATTATTTAGTAATTGTCTCACATATAAATAAATGATATGCTTGATATTATTGGTTTTATTAAATATCCATAAAAAGGTATGAATGGTAATAAGGGAGTTTGAGGGACTAAAGTATAAATGTCTCTAAACTCAAATTCCCTTATAACCGAAAATCTCTGTTTTCAAATTCAAAATGAGTTTGATAACTCTCAAACCCCCTCCTGTTCAAATCCTGAACTCTCCAAATCACAGAGAAGGATTCATTCCAATCTGATTTCAAATCAGATTCAATCAATCTACTCCTTTAACCCTGAGTATATATATGTAAGTAGACAGGCTAGTAGCCGATCTTGATCATCAAGACTCGTGATCTCCCCACAGCAAGAAAGTCCACGAACAAACCACAAATCTGTTGAGAGGAAACAAATTCGCATCAGTTCATAAAATCAGGTCATCTGGACTCGAGCTTGATACTTGGCCAGTAACAGCAGCGCAGGACCAAAGGTTAGCCGAGTTTGAGTTAGGAGCAGACCAAAGGGTTGAGCCAGCATCAGATCGCATCGCTTGCACTTGAGGTGGTCTAGATTAGCAGTTTTATTCAGTTAGTTACTCCATGTATTCTTTTATTTTCTTCCGCCTATTGGTAGTGGATTTGTGTCCACCGGACGTGACAGTGATTCTTGATATTCAGTTTATTCATTATTATTCAGTTCGTGTCTTCTCATTGATCTTGACTGTGACATGATTATTGCTGTGGATGAGATATAGTTTCCCGTGATTCTAGATTGCCGTGACTTGAGTATAGATAGCGTACTACCGCCGACACTGCGGCGTAGGCTGGGCTTGGACACGCTTCGTATCCGAAAGACGGGTGCGGGTCGTGACAAGTTTTTTTGGTGGCCCATGCAGGTCGACGTTAATCACTTCGGTTACGTCACTGTACCGTCGTGAGCCTGCGGATAGGATTAGACACTTAGGATCTCATCCACATGCCTTGACTCATTATTGGCCTCTAATCCTTGATTTTATTGAATCCTTGAATTGCATCCTGCTTGAAATTTTCTTCAACGGCTAAAGTGTTTTCCTTGGACTCTCAAGGCAGGAACAACGCTGCACTGAACACTCCACCAACCGCAAAAGGAGGGCGAGCCTTTGCCATGATCACGGAAGAGGCGGCGACACCACAAGGAGCTAATGGCAGAAATTTTCAGTAGATTATAGCAAAAGCATTATTAATAGACACTATGTTTGACTTTGACTTGCGAGTATTCGCAATAAATTTATAGCAGTTTATTCTAGACTATTTACTCCAGTAGATCACCAACTCCTTAAATTTCGAGGACGAAATTTGTTTAAGGGGGATAGAGTTGTCAACCCCTTGACCAAATTTTCTCCTATATTTTTATTTTTATTTTTATTATTTAGTAATTGTCTCACATATAAATAAATGATATGCTTGATATTATTGGTTTTATTAAATATCCATAAAAAGGTATGAATGGTAATAAGGGAGTTTGAGGGACTAAAGTATAAATGTCTCTAAACTCAAATTCCCTTATAACCGAAAATCTATGTTTTCAAATTCAAACTGAGTTTGATAACTCTCAAACCCCCTCCTGTTCAAATCCTGACCTCTCCAAATCACAGAGAAGGATTCATTCCAATCTGATTTCAAATCAGATTCAATCAATCTACTCCTTTAACCCTGAGTATATATATGTAAGTAGACAGGCTAGTAGCCGATCTTGATCATCAAGACTCGTGATCTCCCCACAGCAAGAAAGTCCACGAACAAACCACAAATCTGTTGAGAGGAAACAAATTCGCATCAGTTCATAAAATCAGGTCATCTGGACTCGAGCTTGATACTTGGCCAGTAACAGCAGCGCAGGACCAAAGGTTAGTCGAGTTTGAGTTAGGAGCAGACCAAAGGGTTGAGCCAGCATCAGATCGTATCGCTTGCACTTGAGGTGGTCTAGATTAGCAGTTTTATTCAGTTAGTTACTCCATGTATTCTTTTATTTTCTTCCGTCTATTGGTAGTGGATTTGTGTCCACCGGACGTGACAGTGATTCTTGATATTCAGTTTATTCATTATTATTTAGTTCATGTCTTCTCATTGATCTTGACTGTGACATGATTATTGCTGTGGATGAGATATAGTTTCCCGTGATTCTAGATTGCCGTGACTTGAGTATAGACAGCGTACTACCGCCGACACTGCGGCGTAGGCTGGGCTTGGACACGCTTCGTATCCGAAAGGCGGGTGCGGGTCGTGACACTCCCATACATCATTTACTTCATCTTCATTTTCATTCCATTTCATCTACACTTCACTCAACTATATCAGTCCCATTTGACAGTCCAAATTCAGTCCATGTTCACTATTTCATTTACTCCAAATATCAGTCCATCAATCCAACATTCATCCACATTTCAGTCCCCACAAAACAGTCCAACCTTCCACCAATAAATCAGTCCATACTTCAACACAATCCATACACTACAAAGTTTACATCCCATTCCATTACGTTCACCCATTCGTTTCATATTTCATACTCATTCATAGCCTTCATTTCACACCCTACTAAACCCCCTTTGTGAGATGTTTTGAGTTTGTGTGTGTGTGTGTGGGTGTGAGTTGAGATTTAGATAGAAAGGAATGTTATATAGTTAGTGTAATGTTAAGGTATCGTATTGAGATATGGTAACGTAATGTTAGAAGTTATATTAATGTAATAGTTCATGTTAAGGTATTTGATATTAAGGATAAGGTATTGTGTTAGAGAGTTAAGTTATATGAGATATGGTACTATATTAGAGTGGTGTCTAATATTAGAAGTTTGTATTAGAGTTAGATGTGGAGTTTGAGTTAGAGTGGAGTGGTATCGTAGGATACCAATTTGGTATCATAGGGTAAATAGGATTTACCCTATTTGAGTTAAGGTATTAAGATACCTTCAAGATACGATGGTAAGGTATCAAGATACCTCGATATGGTATCGAGATACGAAGGTAAGGTGTTGCAATACCTTAGTAGGGTATTGGAGTTGCATTAGGGTAAGTGCAAGGTAAAGGGTAAGGTATGGTTCAAAGTTAAGGTAAATTACCTATGTTAAGGTAATGAGCCTAAACAAAGATATTGGTATCAGGATACCATTTTGACCAAGATATAGGATGTCTTGGTTGGTATATGTTAGGAATATGATGCTTAGGCTAGTTTTGACCTCGGTTGACCAACTTTGACTGTTTTGACCAAAAGTCAACTATCAGTCAACGCTTGGCCTAGAAATGACTAGAACTTGACCGAACTTGACCAGAGTTGACCAATTGACCAAAAGTCAACTGTTAGTCAACATTAGCCTAGTTTGAGATATAGTTGACCAGTTGACCAAAAGTCAACTATAAGTCAACCTTTGACCCAGTTTAACCTGGTTTGACTTGGTTTGACTTCGTGTGACCTAGTGTGACTCAGTGTGACTTAGTTTGACCTAGTTTGACTTGATGTGACCTAGTTTGACTTAGTTGGACTAAGATTGACCCATATTGTATATCATACATTAGAAATTCATGCTTAACTCTGTTAAACCCTAATTAACTTACAATATCTCATCTTTAGGTCTGTGAGATCACTCTGAGCATCGACCCTACTTGACAGCTCAGGACAGCGGACGAGTACATTCTCTGATAGTAGTTTTTTGTCTCGATATCTTCTGTATCCGATTCAGTTATAGTGTTTTACTTGATTCTCGACACGATGGTGCGCGGACTAGTATTATCGGATTCCTGTCATGATATGTCATTCCTGGATTTTCTTGATATACTGGTACTTGCTCGATCTTGTTCTTGTACTTGTATTGACACCAATTCCTGAGAGGGAGTAGCTACCTTCTTAGGGAATCCTGTGTCATGACATGCTATGTCTGGATCTATATACTACTCGGAGATTGGGAGTTATTATAGGTTATGTGATCAATACCCCTCCTGCACTTCTGTTACTACTTGCATCATAGCCTTACCCTCGCCTCACGTAGGGTAAAGCCTGACCTGCTACTACTTGCACCATAGCTTTCCATTTGGCTGGCCTGATCTCCAGGTTTACCTACACTTGTTCTTACACCATAGCCGGTCAAATGGAAGAGCCTGATCCTGACCATACCGATCATATAATGCTATAATACTCGAGGCACATTTTATATTTATTATATCAGATAGATTTCCATTCAGTTCTACTTTCCTGTATAATACACTTGGCATGATTTCCTGCTTTATATATCCAGTTATATTTCTATCTCGATATGTTCATCTTGTATTCCATTATGATTGTCTCTTACAGCATCTGTCAATACTATAGAACTGTTGTTGGAGGTGTACTTGCTCATTTTTCTGACTGGATAACCGTTGATATTTACAGAGGACATGTTGGCTGACTGCTCTACCTTCTATGTGTATGGCCAGGATAGAGACTATAACCAGCTGTTACCCCTGGAGCCCGTAGATGATATAGTACCTGTTTAGAACTGCTAGTTAGGTTTGTCTGGACTGTGAGCCAGCTAGTTTATGAGACTTATATTATATTTGTGTTTTGAGACTTGTGTTATGTTTTCGACTCTCTATTTTGTTGTGATTTTGCTTCTATTTTCGTATTTCTAATTCCATCATATCTATATGATATTCATGCCTATCTTTCCAAGATGTCTTGTGATTGAGTTGAGATTATATACCTCTGTGCGGAGATGACAAGTACATTTATATTGTGTCTAGATGCTATACTTTCTAATAGACCTATACTGCGTTCTACCGTCGATTCTGTGGCGTAGGCTGGACGTACCCACGTACTCGTGCCCCTACTCAGGGTACGGGTCGTGACACATTTTTGTGGTGGCCCATGCAGGTCAGAGTCGCAACTAGTGCAATTTCGTAGTGGTGCTCGACTTAGAGTACTGCTACAAGCCTGTAGTTAGGATACAGGTTCTAGGTTGTTATTATAGAAGTTTACTCAATCACACCTAGGAAAATTTTTTGATCTTTCGATTATCATGACAACTCTTCTTACAAATTCGAATTCAATTGTCCTTCTTTAATAACATCTTATCTTGTGCCATATTGATCTCTTTGTTTCAACTCATCTTTAGGATGACGAAGACGCGTTCGCAGGCCACTGGATCTAGTGTTGAGCCAGAGAGGTCTGATCCAGTAGGGGAGGCAGTCCAGGAGACAGTCCCTGTTATCTCTACCGTTCAAGAGGCAGTGACAGTAGCAGCACCAGGAGGTCTTCCACCTCTACCCCAGAGGGTTCCTATCGTCATACCGGAGACACTACTGCCACCACCTCCGATACCGACCGACGCACTACAGATGTTCGCACTCCTGCAGCGGATGATGGAGTCACAGCGAGCCCAGACAGAGGCATCGTGGAGTCAGGCTGACGCATCACATCGCCAGACCGCGGTGCTGAGGCAGAGCATGGAAAATTCTCACCAGTTAGCACTGGCAGCGGTAGAGAAGGTAGCCCAAGGTTCGGTTCAGGACGCCCCCGCCCAGCAGCCACATCAGCAGCAGGCTAGGCATGGAACGGTTTTGTGCTTCAGAAAGATGAACCCCAGGGAGTTAAAGGGGACTGAGGGCATTCTCTATGCCGACGACTAGTTGGAGGACGTGCAGCGGAGCTTGGAGTTGGCAGAACTTTCGAGAGGATTTTGGGTCACAGCTGCGGCGAGTCAGTTTTTTGACATCGCCTTGACGTGGTTTTGCACGGATTCTCGTGCATCGGTGAGAGGTTTGACATGGAAGAACTTTTGGAGGCTCTTTAAGGAGAAGTTCTTCCCCGACGTAGCTCTTACCGCATTGGAGGGCCAGTTCATGGGATTAGTGCAGGGGAACTCGTCGGTGGACGAGTATGCGGCAGAGTTCGCCTGAGCCGATTCGCCCCAGGGATGATCCAGGACGAGGGGGAGAAGGCCCGTAAGTTCAAGAGAGGTCTAATTCATGCAGTTCGTACTCGCACTTCTGGACGTCGCGATGCAACTTTCGACCAGATCCTGATGGATGCACAGATAGCAGAGAAGGATTTCGACCTCAGGCCGAAGAGGAGCAGTGATACTTTAGGAGCTACTTCCAGTGCGGGATCGGCGAAGCGTCCCCATATTCAGCAGCAGCATCAGGCACCAGCACGTGCCTACCAGCAGCAGGGACAGGGCCAGAGGCAGGCCATCCAGTGTGCCTACTGTGGAAGCCGGGACACTCTCGTGAGGTTTGTAGGAGGAGATTAGGCGCTTGCCTGTTCTGTGGAGCGACCGACCATCAGCTGAAGGGTTGCCCTATTCGTGCATCTAAGGGAGGCTAGGACAGAGCACTGGTGGGGCCTGCAGTCCAGCACCAGAGGGGAGCACCCCAGGGTAGAGCTTTTGTACTAGCAGCTGAGGAGTTTGAGCCAGATATAGTGGTTGGTTCTGTTCTACTCGATTCTTTTCCTGTATTTCCTTTTGTTTTTTCTCACCCTTGTTCCTCGTTATCGAATTTGATTTTAATGAATCATCGCTGATTTGACTTCCATGTCGAGATGAATGTTATGGCCTGAGTTACGATATCTTCTGATAACATATGTTGACGAAAATAACAGAGAAGGTAAAACATATACTTGGTTATGGAGCCTAGAGTTTATTGCAGCTATATTAGCCGACGTAGCAAGAACATAGAGACCTGACTTTGGATGTACATATCTTAATTTTGAGATTTAGGATTTCCCGCAGCTATACTAGTCGGCGTTGCGAGGATTCCAGATGACATGATTAAGAAGGTGCATACCCCAGTTATGGACTCTATCGTTTATCGCAACCTTGCTTACTAGCGTGACGAGGATTATGAGTATCATGATTTTGGACAGACGCATATGATTATCAGATTATTATCTTGAGAAGGGCCCTAACATGTCGTCCCTATCGTTTCACTTTTGTTAATATAGATTATGTTTTAGACCATTTGACCCTTCCTACATTTTACTTGTTGATCTTGTGTGTTGCTAGATAAAAGTTTTGACCTTGATTGTTGGGGGTTTGACCTAGGGAAGAGTACAACCACCTTAAATTTTGAGGACGAAATTATTTTAAGGGGGGTAGATTTGTCACTCCCAATTTCCAAAATTGAGGGTAAATTTATCTTTTTTTTATATTTTAATATTTTGGGAATTTTATATATTTAATATTGATTTTACGGGATTTGTTTAGTCGGATTTGAGTTTCGTCTCGTTTCGACTTGTGCTAGTGACCCGGTTAGCTTAGACTCTAGACGGGACCCCAAGTTTAGTTAGTCATGGCCCACAAAATCCACTAATTAAGTTAGCACGATTAGGCTAATCCTACTTTGTTAGTTTAGTCAAATTAGAGACTTAAACTAAATCCTTTTGATCCCAAACTTGAACCTAACTTAGATCTAACCAAATGAGACTTGAGAAGGGCATTGTGGACATTTCACATGGACTCCTAGGGCTCTATTGTGGCCAGCCATATAAGGGGAGAATGAGTGTCATTTCATTCATTCAACTTGCCTCTTTTTATTCACATGTGTTGTTCCCCAAATTTAGAGAGCTCCCCCTTTTGATTTGATCTCCAAATCATATCATTCCTCCACCAAATCATCCATCAATCCTTCACATTCTACCAAGGAATGGTGCTAGTAAGGATTGGAAGCAAATTGCAAGGAGGAGTGTCCATTTTGGAAGGATCTTCGTATCGGAGCTGTGTCCTTGAGAGTTTCATTGGGATTTCACTCTCAATAGGTAAAACCAATCCTCTAAATCGATTTCCTATGCATATTAGTTAGTTTTGAATCCGTAGGATCCACCCCCATGCATGTACCCTCTTTAGATTCAAGTTTGAGGCCGTTTGCAGCTCTCTAGAGCAAGTTAGGATTTTGCCTTGTGTCATACTTGTCGAATCCCCAATTAGGACACCCCTTGTGTTTATGTTTATGCTAGTAGCCTAATTAGGAATCTAATATCAGTTTTATAGACGTTAGAGAGTAGATTGATGTTAGTTAGGATGGTTAGAATAAGTTTCATATAGATACTTATGTTAGTATCCATGTGGTTTAGCCTACATGGTTTATTTTTGGTCTCAACATGTCAATTTGGCCTACTTTCAATAGTGGACTGTTTTATACATGTTATATATATATATATATATATATATATATATATATATATATATATATATATATATATATATATATATATATATATAAGTATTGTAGTGTGAGTGACGGTGGTGTGCTTGTGTTAGAGGAGGGGAGTGATGTTGTTCGTATGGTAGTGTGTGTGGAGTGTATATATACATATGTATAGATATATATTTATGAGTGTGTGTGTTTTTGTGTATGTTGTTGAGAGAGGATTGTTATATATATATATATATATATATATATATATATATATATATATATATATATATATATATTTTGTTATATATATATATATATATATATTTTTTTTATATATATATATATATATATATATATATATATATATATTTTTATATAAAATATATATATATATATAAAATATATATATATATATAAAATATATATATATATATATATATATATATATATATATATATATATATATATATATATATATATATATATATATATGGATGAAGATAGATGTATAGAAAGATAGAGAGGGAGATAGAGAGTGAGATTGAAAGAGAAGTGGAGATGAATAGATGAGAGAGTGAGTAGAGAAGGGGGTGTGATGGCTACCAACCACAGCAGCCATCACAGTGCACTGCAGCAGCAGCAGTCCCCACAGGGGACTGCATACTTTCAGTCCACCGCAACCGCAGCTTGTGCTGCAATTCCACTGCAGCAACAGCTGTAGTGTTACTTCTCAGTCCACTGCAGCATTTACGAGCAGCAACAGCTGCAGGACAGCCCCCTCCCATACATTATTTACTTCACCTACATTTTCATTCCATTTCATCTACCCTTCACTCCACTATATCAGTCTCATTTGATAGTCCAAATTCAGTCCATGTTTACCATTTCATTTACTCCAAATATCAGTCCATCAATCCAATATTCATCCACATTTCAGTCCCCATAAAACAGTCCATCCTTTCACCAATAAATCAATCCATACTTCAACACAATCCATATACTACAAAGTTTACATCCCATTCCATTACATTCACCCATTCGTTTCATATTTCATACTCATTCATAGCCTTCATGTCACACCCGACTAAACCCCCTTTGTGAGATGTTTTGAGTTTGTGTGTGTGTGTGTGTGTGGGTGTGAGTTGAGATTTAGATAGAAAGGAATGTTAGTGTATAGTTAGTGTAATGTTAAGGTATGGTATTGAGATATGGTAAGGTAATGTTAGAAGTTATGTTAAGGTAATAGTTCATGTTAAGGTATTTTATATTAAGGATAAGGTATTATGTTAGAGAGTTAAGTTATATGAGATATGGTATTATATTAGAGTGGTGTCTAATATTAGAAGTTTGTATTAGAGTTAGAAGTGGAGTTAGAGTTAGAGTGGAGTGGTATCATAGGATACCAATTTGGTATCGTAGGGTAAATAGGATTTACCCTGTTTGAGTTAAGGTATTAAGATACCTTTAAGATACGATGGTAAGGTATCAAGATACCTCGATATGGTATCGAGATACGAGGGTAAGGTATTGCAATACCTTAGTAGGGTATTGGAGTTGCGTTAGGGTAAGGGCAAGGTAAAGGGTAAGGTAAGGTTCGAAGTTAAGGTAAATTACCTATGTTAAGGTAATGAGCCTAAACTAAGATATTGGTATCGGGATACCATTTTGACCAAAATATAGGATGTCTTGGTTGGTAAATGTTAGGAATATGATGCTTAGGCTAGTTTTGACCTCGGTTGACCACGATTGACTGTTTTGACCAAAAGTCAACTATCAGTCAACGCTTGGCCTAGAAATGACTAGAACTTAACCGGACTTGACCAGTTGACCAAAAGTCAACTGTTAGTCAACATTAGCCTAGTTTGAGCTAGAGTTGACCAGTTGACCAAAAGTCAACTATAAGTCAACCTTTGACCCAGTTTGACCTAGTTTGACTTGGTTTGACTTCCTATGACCTAGTGTGACTCAGTGTGACTTAGTTTGACCTAGTTTGACCTAGTTTGACTTGATGTGACCTAGTTTGACTTAGTTAGACTAAGATTGACCCAGATTGTATATCATACATTAGAAATTTATGCTTAACTCTGTTAAACCCTAATTAACTTACAATATCTCATCTTTAGGTTTGTGAGATCACTCTGAGCATCGACCCTACTTGACAGCTTAGGACAGCATACGAGTACATTCTCTGATAGTAGTTCTTTGTCTCGATATCTTCTGTATCCGATTCAGTTATAGTGTTTTACTTGATTCTTGACACGATGGTGCACGGACTAGTATTATTGGATTCCTGTCATGAGATGTCATTCCTGGATTTTCTTAGGATATTTGTACTTGCTCGATCTTGTACTTGTATTGACACCGATTCCTGAGAGGGAGTAGCTACCTTCTTAGGGAATCTCGTGTCATGACATGCTATGTCCGAATCCGTATACTACTCGGGAATGGAGAGTTATTATAGGATATGTGATCAATACCCCTCATGCACTTCTGTTACTACTTGCATCATAGCCTTTCCCTCGCCTCACGTAGGGTGAAGCCTGACCTGATACTACTTGCACCATAGCTTTCCATTTGGCTGGCCTGATCTCTAGGTTTACTTACGCTTGTTCTTGCACCATAGCTGGTCAAATAGAAGAGCCTGATCCTGACCCATATCGATCACATAATGCTATAATACTCGAGGCACATTTTATATTTATTATATCAGATAGATCGATTTCTATTCAGTTCTACTTTCCTGTATGATAAACTTGGCATGATTTTCTGCTTCACATATCCAGTTATATTTCTATCTCGATATGTTCATCTTGTATTCCATTGTGATTATCTTTTACAGCATTTGTCAATACTGTAGAACTGTTGTTGGAGGTGTACTTGCTCATTTTCCTGACAGGATAACCGTTGATATTTACAGAGGATATGTTGGTTGTCTGCTCTACCTTCTATGGGTATGGCCAGGATGAAGACTATGACCAATTGTTACCCCTGGAGCCCGTAGATGATATAGTACCTGTTTAGAACTGCTAGTTAGGTTTGTCTGGACTGTGAGCCAGCTAGTTTATGAGACTTATATTATATTTGTGTTTTGAGACTTGTGTTATGTTTTCGACTCTCTACTTTTTTGTGATTTTGCTTCTATTTTCGTACTTCTAATTCCATCATATCTATATGATATTCGTGCCTATCTTTCCAAGATGTCTTATGATTGAGTTGAGATTATATACCTCCGTACGGAGATGATAGGTACATTTATATTGTGTTTAGATGCCATACTTTCTAGTAGACCTATACAGTGTTCTATCGCCGATTCTACGGCAAAGGCTGGATGTACCCACGTACTCGTGTCCCTACTCAGGGTGCGGGTCGTGACAGTACTGGCAGCAGAAGGCCGACATGTCACTCCTGTTTCCCGTTATACGTATCTTCAGTATACGTATGCGAATTTCTGACATTTATCAGGTGGACCGTAGTTAGACTTGTCTTGCTTAGCCTAGTCTTGGTTTAATCTTGACTTGGTTCATTTGATTTGGTTTGGTTCAATTTGACTTGGTTTAGCTTGCTTGGTTTATTTTGGTTTGGTTTTGAGATTGTGAGGTTTACTATATAAGTCAACTCCACTCTCTCTCCTTTATTATTTCTCATAACTTCTTCTTCCTCCTCCATTACTCTCCTACCAACCTAAAGAGCTTAGGCAAGTGCAACTTGCTTTATGATGGATCTTCCATTTTATTATTCTTTCTTCTTCTCTACATGATTCTAAGCATCTTTAGGACTTGGAGTTTTCGGTTTGGACAGATGAATTTTTGTAGATCTAAGTTTGTAGTCTTTTCAGTTTTTTTGGGTTTTGATCTACCAAACTTTATTATTTTCAAGTTTTGATTGTTTTATGTTGTAGAGAATTCGATTTTACCCAAAATAGACTTTTAAAAAGTTAGATTTTGACTTGTTTTGAGGAAGTTATGGCCAAAATAAGATTTGGACCTTTTCTAGTTCATCTGTCCTGAATCTGGCAGGGACGATGAATAGTGTCGCATAGTACAGCCTGCCGCATAGTGCCACGTAGTGCAGCCTGCTGCATAGTGCCGTATGGTAGCGCAGCCTGCCGCATAGTGCCGCAGCCTGCGGCATAGTGCCGTAAAATATCGCATAGTGCCGCAGAAGGCCGCATAGTGCCGCAGAATATCGTATAGTGTCTATTATGGCTGTTTTATGTCCTATTTAGCTGAATTGTGGCCAAAATTTCTTCCAACTCCCAACATAAAAGTTGTAGATCTTTTCCTTGGCTTCAAGAATATGTTACTAGCTATTTTATGCAAGTTTCTCTCATTCATGATAATATAAGGATAGAACATGATAGTGGCCTGTTAAGGCACACTCTTAGCAAGTAACAAGTAACATGACATGATAGTGACCCGTCGTGGTACAGCACTTACATGAACACGACATGACAATGTGACTTTACATGATAACTCTTGATAGTGATCCGTCGTGGTGCACTCTTGACCAGTAACTTGACATGATAATTCTTGATAGTGGTCCGTCGTGACGCACTCTTGACATGATAAGTAATCTAACATGATATGATAATCTTGAACGCTGTTGTGACACCTACCTGGACTTGCTAAGTAACTCTTGTATTGATACCGTGGTAGATTTTTTTTGTTGTGTATGTATAAGCTACATGTCTCGTCTTGCATCATGTCTAGGATATGGATTCCTGATTACCACGGTCAGGGATTCATGTTGAATCTGACTAGGTTAATTACTAGATTGATTAAAGTAGCTTATATAGAGAGATGTTTCCAGTTACAGGCGATCCCGTTATCTGGGCACCTTGAATGGACTTGTAGCCTGTCGTCGAGAAGGGCACATTTCCAGTCCACTGTCATGTGGGGCACTTCTTGAAACAAGTAATATGCATACTGTCATGTGTTGCACTCTAAGTCACCTAATAATTTTTTATAACTCTTACATGAATCTCGCCTGGATAACCTTGATAGCTGTAGGGCTTGTGACTGCCGAACATCTCATTGCATCTTGCTAGTAACTAGGCTTGTGATAACCCTAGTTAGTTAAAGTATCAAGCCGTACTCTTTGCTTGGTCGTGAATGTTGGATGGAGTCCTATCTTTTCTAGTCTTGCCTAGATCCAGTACATGGCTATCTCAGGACATGCTTGTGTATGCTATACTTTATCGATAATTGTTTAGAGACTAAGTTCTGTTCAGGTGAAGGGTTACAACCCCAGTCCTTGTTTAGTTTACGGATTGTAACTTGATTACCGGAATAGTCCTTTAGTTATCTTATCGTTTATCACCCTGTTTTCTCTAACTCATGTCTTTTATTATTTCATTTATGTCCTTATATGCTAATATGCTGGTTTTAGTTCTTAAGTGAAGCCTCCCTTGTGGCACTTGCTCTTTATGGGGTCTGACCCAGCTGGTTTTGTATGGCCAAATTTTGGAGTAGCACCCGAGGATCTCCCAACCTTCCAGCCAGATGGTGAACACTAGGCGCAATACTGGCAACGAGTGGGTTTTATTTTGCTCTCACACTCTATTGTAAATTATTCTTTTGAGGCGTTTAGACGTCGAGCAAGTGTTAGCTCGTGTTGAATACTTATGATTCCTGTCTGCCTAAGGGCTGTAACATGATTGACAAATGTCACTACCACATTTCTAGCTTGAGGGTATTTTTATCATTTTGGGTGAATTTTGAATTTTTAATTAATTTATTGAATTGGTGAATTCTAGTTTGACTTTGACTTGTTGAGTCTAGTAGACTAGCCTAGAAGCTAACCCTAGCTATGGTAACCCTAGTCTAACTTGAGTTAACCCATTTTAGTCATTAGAGATTAGTTTTAGAATGAGAGGATTAAGTTTAGTTAATTTAAGTCATGACTTATGGTTTTATGAAATGGCTTATGACTTCATGACTTAAATGATCATAACTTAAGCCCATGGGCCAATTTAGGAAACCCTAACCCTAATTATTCAACCCATGGCCAACCATAGGAGAACCCCCCCCCCCCTATTTAATGTCATGTTGAGGTGTTCTTGCCTCTTTTAGAGCTTGACCTAGAATTTGAAGAAAAGGTATTTTTTCTCCTTCCAAAAATTCCAATAATTTTATTTTAATTCTTTTTTAACCCTAGTCTTTTGCATTAGGATCTAATGTCTGGTTGTTTATTATTTCTGGAGGTTCATCTCAGTTTTGCTGTCATTTGGAGCTTGGGAGTTGGTATTTGGAACCCTTCCATTTGGGGCTTTCTTGGAGGATTGACACTCATAGGTAAAACCCTCAAATTGTGATTTAATCCTAATTTTAGTATATGATATCTTAGGTATAGGTGTCCCCTAGCTACTGTAGAAATTTCGTGTCATTTGCATTAGGTTACGTGTCCGTATCGGACACGTATCAAACCTATAGGCTAGGTGTTCGACGAAATGCCCGAACCAATTCGATTTGCTGTTTTTGCAAATCTATTTGAATAGAAACCTAGATCTAGGGTTTGCTTATGGACTCCTGTAGTTACTTCCTAATTTTAGTTTCGTGTCGTGTCCACACGGGGACACGAACACGCTGACCGCGCGCACGTACACTGTGTCCTGCATCACGGGGTTGATAACTCCCGACACAGGATACGTGGACACGCCATTTTTGGCGAGGGGCTTGGGGCATCATCTGCCATAATCCTCCCAAAAGTTGGGTCGATTTGGTTGCGTGTGCGAAGAGAAATCCCCCCCGCACTGGCCGTACGGCCTGTCGTTGCACGCGCAAGAGCGCTGCTGATACGCAGTTGGCACGGACACGACATGTGTTATGGACACTGTGTAGGCGGTCCTAGGGGTAGCCCTACCCCTGGCGCACATGTACGCAAGGCCACGTGTCACCACGTGGCCTGTGTCGCGCGCGGGACACGCGTGCATGCGTGCACGACGCTGCGCACTGTCTTGTGCGCGTGTGAGTGTTTGTGTGTGCTGGACACACTTGTGTCCACTTGGATGGACACGTATGAAGTGGTAGACATGTGCACATGTGTATAATGTTTTACCAACCTTTAATTTATCATATTAACTTGATTTTGATACTCGAATTTGGTTTTTCCTAAATCACTAATACTCAAGTTTCCAGTTTTAATATCCTGAGTTAAATTCTATTTTAAACTGATTTAAATGCTTAGATTTCCCTGTTAGAATCAATTACATGTATTAGTTCCTGCTAAGTTGGTTTTACATGTTAGATTAGTTTTGCACTTAGTAATGAATTTTCGAATGTGGTGTGCAAATATGTGGACTGATACACAGTCCTGGTATTTTAATTCCTGACTTTTCATTTCCTTATCAAAAACTGAATTGATGTTTCAATTCCATGTTTTATTCCTATATTTGGTTGTTAGTTGTTTAAGTGTTAGTTGAAATTGTGTTAGAGGATTTTGATATGGTTCTCGAATTGGGTTTGGATGGTATAAACTGTCATTTGAATCCTTTCTTAAAAACTGAATTGGTGCTTATATTGCCATGTTGATTCCTGAACATGTGTTAGTTCACTGTTAGCTAATTAGGAACTGTCCAAATCCTGAAAATCCTGAGAGCTGTAGGCTGAAACAGTATTTCCTATTCACTGTTAAACCAAGTTGACTAATTGCCATGTTTTATCCTGAGCTAAATTGCATTTCCACTATTAGTTTAGGATCAACTTGCCATGGTTAATTAGTTACACATGTTTTTGTTCACTATTCCCTATTACATTTCCTATTTCCTATCACTAAACTGTCACTTGGTTTCATTTTTCTGAAAACCTAATGTTGAACTGCCATTTGCCATGTCCTTCACTGTTTTACACATCACAAACCTAGCAAGCTGTCCCTATTCCCTAATACACATCACTGTAATTGATTTCCTATTCCACACATGTATCCACACTCACTGCCACCTTAAACTCTCTACACACACACACCCTCACATGTCACACTCTCACAGATTTTACTTACACACTGTTCTATGATCACACACACACACATGTACACATAGGCACATTTACACTTGTGCCTTACCCTATCACCCTATTTATATATATATATATATATATATATATATATATATATATATATATATATATATATATATATATATCATAATGTAGCCTAAGTATGTTCCTTACATAAATTAAATATATTATTGATATATGTATATGTGTGAAATGTGTGTGAACTATACTAAATTAGATTAATATTGAAATGTGTGAGAATATATGTAATGTGTGAATATGTGTTCTAGCCTATGGCCTATATCCTATGGCTCATAGCCTGTGTGTGTGGCATGGATGTCAGTTAAGGTGTGTTGTTGGCTTGTATAGCCTAGATAGTGTGTGTGCTTGCTAGAATAGGCTGGTTAGGCTTAGTAAGACTTGTTTGGCTTAGGCTTGACCTAGTTGACCTAGTTTGACTAGTCTAGTTTGACTAGAGTTGACCGAGAGTTGACTTTAGTCCAGTTTGACCCTAAACATCATGTAGATGCATTGTAGCCGTCTGTTACACTATTTTAGACTTGTAGTGACTTGTACTGTTCTATAGGAGACAGACACCACTCCTCGGACAGTAGATTCTCTCCAGATATTCAGGATACCAGGCGAGTACATTCACTGATAGTTTTCATTGTCTTGATATCTGCTATATCCGATTCAGTTGTAGTGTCTTACTTGATTCCTGACACGATGGTTCACGGACTAGTATACGTCGGATCCTGTCATGAGATGTTGTTCCTGGATTACTTGGTATATTGGTACATTACTCGACTTGTTACTTATACTTGTATAGACATGGACTTGGGAGTGGGCTGATCACCTATTTTTGAATTCCGTGTCATGACGTATTATGTCCGGATCCTTTATAGTATTTGGAGATGGGGAGTTATTAGTGGTTGTGTGATCAAAATCCCCACTTGTTCTATACACTCGTACTTATTATTTGTTCATAGCTATACCCTCGCTCACGACAGGTAAAGCCTGACCCCACTTGTTCATAACTTTCCATGGTGACCGGCCTTATTATGCTCAGTTGTACACTTGTTCATAGCCGGTCGGATGGAAATCCTGATCATGTTTTTCCAAGTCGATCACATAACGTACTAATAATTCAAGTCATATTTTATATTTATTTATCATAGGAGGCTAAGTTTTGTTCGGGAAAAGGATTACAACCCCGGTCCTTGTTTGGTTTAAGGGTTGTAACTCAGTTTTCGAATAGTTCCCAAGTCATCCTATATGTATACTGTCGTCCTATTCAGTACTCACATCTGTTATACATTTCCTGCTGATTTTACCCTATATTTCACATGTTCTACATGCTTTTATGCTATACTTTGATTGGAGGCTAGGTTCTGTTCGGGAGAAGGATTACAACCCCGGTCCTTGTTTGGTCTACGGGTTGTAAGTCGGCTTTCGAATGGCTCCCAAGTTTTTCCATATCTTTGTCTTGTATTTCATTATACTGTCTCTTATAGAATTTGTCAATTCATATGAAACTACTGTTGGTGTTTGTACTTGCTCATTTTCCTGACAGGATACCGTTGATATATTACAGATGATTCTGAGGCAGATTGTCCGACCTATTATGGGGACGAGTTAGATGGAGTAGTCCAGGACCGTGGCTTGATAGTTGTCACGACCCGCACCCTAGAGTAAGGGCACGAGACGTGGGTACGTCCAGCCTACGCCGCAGTGTCGGCGGTAGAATGATGTCCTAGGTCAACATACAACTAACAATATATATCTAAATAGTTTATACTCCCGAATGGGGGTGACATAGCAGTAATAAACTCAATCACAACTAAGGAAGAGATAGCACGATATGAAATAGAACTCAAGGAAACAAATAGATGAAAAGTAGTCTAAGATAATCCCAGCAAATATCCAGAAGTACATGGTCTCAGATACAGAATGAAAGAATATATACATCTCAGAACTCAGAATAAAGTCTAGCTAAAACATGACTCAAGACTACATAAAGTAAGATAAGCCTAACTAATCTAGTCTAGGCAATGGGGGTGATATCCTCAGCTAGAGCTGGGTCCTCCTGAGGGTCCAGCTCGAAGGTGTCATCTAAGGCTGCCCCGTAGAAAGTGTCCAGGCAGGCATCCTCCTTGTCATCTATAATATTTTCAACAGGTCCAGTCAGGACAGGAGCGAGTACAGTACATCTCAACAGTTCATAGCAGGTTAGAAAATATAATCATGCAGTAAAGTAAGATACAGGTGCTGAAGAATACAATATGTAAACAGAGAGAGAGAACTGTAATAGAAATATCTACTATAAGTAAGGAACTAACAGTGGCTAGTGAGTCAGAGTACAGGATAGCACATGTGAACGGGACAGATTTGTACATGATCTACACTAAAGAGTTGTACATGATCTACACTACTATAGAATTGTTCACATGACTACTAGCACTCCCCCGTTCCCCAATTAATACACAAGTATCTAAGCAGGTTATGTTATTGTACATGATATCACATGGGGCCCTTGAAAGGGTGCACATGATAGTATACATGAAGGCTCTGTAAACATGAGAGTACATGGTTCACAAGAGTGTACATGTATAATGAAAGCACAGGAGTACATGATGAAAGTGAAATGCACATGACACAATGTACCCGATGCTCCCGAGGGGGATAACATCGCATGAAGAGATCCGTATAGTACTAATCCGTGATAATGTCGTGATAGCACAAATAAAGTAATTTAATGCAGGAAATAATTCTAAGCAGGATATGAAATGATCAGAGAATGTACTCGCCTGGTATCTGAGTGTCCAATATGAAAGTACTGTCCGAGGAGTGGTGTCTGGCTCCTAATCAGAATAGCACAAGTCACAACAAGTCCAAAATGGTATAATGAAGTCCTACTATGCATTCTACATGATTCTAGGTCAATCTAGGCCAAAGTCAACTCTTGGTCAACCTTGGTCAACCAAGGAGTCAAACCTAAGTCAACTATGGTAAAACTAGATCAACCAAGTCTAAATTAGGTCAAACTAGTCATTCTAGGCTAAACAAGTCTATACTAGTCTAAACTGACCTACACTAGCTAGCACAAACCCTTGCAAGGCTATGCAAGCCTATACTAGCTATATCACAACATAGCTACTAGCTATAAACTAGAATACATTCAACAAGTCTAACATCATTCATCATTACACCTATTGATTTAGATACTTTACATATAGTCTATAGTATAGTACATTAGGAACATCACATATTTATATATATTATATATACCTAGGCTCAAAATACTATATATACATTAATATCTATTACATGCATACTTACTTACATATATATAGAGAGAGAGAGCATGTGAGTGTGTGTGTGATGTGTGTATGGAATGAGTGAGAGGGTGCCATGTGTGTGGGCAAAATCATGAATGCAAAGTGTGTGTGTGTGCAATGAGAGAACACATGTGTATGTGTAATGCTTTTGTGTGTGTGTGTAATGAGAGAAGACATGTGTATGTGTAATGCTTGTGTGTGTGTGTGTGTAATGAGAGAAGACATGTGTGTGTGTGGGTGAACAATACAAGAGGGCTGTATATGTGAATGAAAGTCTATGTTAGAGTAAACAGAAAAAATAAGAGAACAATGCACAGCAAATCAGCAAGGAGAAAGGGATCAAAGCAATTCAAAACTGAAAACCCAATTCAATTTCAGAAACTGCATAACAGTTTTTCCTGTTTTCTTCAACTCCTCATTTTGACTCCCACACACCACCAAATCACATAAAAATCGATACACGATACACAGCTAGTAAACCCATAGGGGAACAATAACTGGTACTAAAACCAATGTTTAAACAGTAAAATATAGGTTAAATAGGTGCCAAGTTTGGATTTTAAAAACTGGAAATCTGAAAAAAGGTATTTTGTATCATAGATTGGGAAATTAATAATTAACTATTGAAAAATCATTAAAAACCAAAATAAAGAGTTGGTAATTTAATTATATGATGCATACATGCTATAAGAGGTGTTTGGGTCCAAACAAAAGGACACAAACGTGTCCAAATGAACCAGGACACGAAACAGTGCACACAGGCACTGTTTTAGTGCACTGTGTTGTGCACGTGTGCACGCGTGTCGTGCACACGACACAGCACGAATTAGGCCACGTGCTCGTGCACACGTGTACACCTATACTAGGGCTAGGACTCGGTCTACCTGCACCGTGTCCTAGTGTCCACGTGTCCAACTTATACGTGCGTATCAGTGCTCGAATACACGTGCGCACTGCACAGGCAAATTCCCGTACGTCGAGGATTTCTTCCTCGATATGCCACGTGGGCCCACAAAATTTGACACATGGCGTGTCAGTGGGTGCCCCGAGACTCCCCCAAAATCTTGTGTCAAAACTCGCCGTGTCGTGTCCGGCACAACCCCCGAACAGCAGGGCATGCTGTCCCGAGCGCGCGCGAGCGTGTCCCCGTGTCCAGAACGACACGACACGTGCACGAATCCATCTCAGTGCACAAGAAACGTGTAAGCGACACTGAATAGCAAATTTTCATTCAAAAACATTTCGAAAATAATACAAAAAGTCCCACTGTGGCATTTCCACAAACACAAAGAGATAGGCACTGGTACGTGTCCAGATTGGACACGAAAGGACACGAATTCTTAGGGTTTCCTATTCCTACTGTTAGGTTAGGTCTAGGGCTCCCTAATGATGCAAAAATCTCAGGATTCTATGGTGAGAATAAGAAGTTATCTCTATGTATCAAAACCCCCAAAAACTCTAAAAAGAGATGCTCCTCTTGATGGTGAAACTCCTCCAAATTGATTTGAATCTGAGAATAAATTGTAACAACAGCAAGAATACTTAAATTAAAACATATTGCAAATTGTTTGGATTAAAAAGGAGGTAAAATGGATTTTCTATGGATTTTTGAAGTAGAGAAAAATACCTCTTTCTAAACTTGCTCCTTCCTAAAGAGGCTAGCCCTAAATTCTAAGAGATTATTTATAAGGGGGAATCCCTAGGAGGGTTAAGTTGGCTGGACAAAATTGTTAGGGTTAGGGTTTGGGCACTTGGCTAATGAGCTTTGGGCTTAGGCATAAATTAATGACTTAAAATCATAAGTCATGACTTGTGGTCAAAATCCTTCCATTCAAATCTCAAAATTCCTAATTGGTTTCCCTAACTAGAGTATGGTTAACTTAACTTAACCTAGGATCTCATATCTAGTCAAGTCCAACTTAACTAGGGTTAGGTCACAAAGTCAAAGCTAGTCAAAGTCAACCTAGTCAACCCTTATTCAAACAATTCCAAAATAATTTCTAAAAATTCCCATAAATTCAAGTAAATTCTAATAAATTTAAATTACCTCAAAAATGTCAAAAATACCCTCATATGGAAAACTGGGTGTTACAATCCTATCTACCTTATAAAAATTTTGTCCTCGAAATTAAAGGTGATCGCACTCCTTCCAGGTTAAGCCCCCAGCAATCAAAGTCTCAGAACCTAATCAATCATTCAATTTAAGAAGACGGCATACAGGATCATGGCATGCAATATCAGTCTGGGGTCTCATCTAGTTACACCAACATGCTATAGTACTAGGCAATCACAAGGTATCAAAACATACAACAAGGGATGCATCAAATATTCACAAAAATGGATACTAAGGTTAGGTCAAAACTCACCTCTAGCTGGGTCTGAGAACTAGAACTCCCTCCTGAAAGCAGGGCCCTGGTTGGTAGGTGCATCAGGACAATGCTGCACCCATTGTGCAGCTGACCCACAGAATAGGCACAATCCTAGTCTCTTTCTACAGTTGCTCCACTTGTGCCCAGACTTCCTACAGTAGGCACAGATAGGCTCTGGCTCAGCTGGCCTCTGCTGGACAGGAGACTGGGCTGGGTATGATGATATCGGCTGGATAAATGGGTACTCCTCAAACTCTGGGTAGGGCTGGGTACTGCTCCTCGCCCTCTTGGAGCTAGGCTCTCCTCCTAGAAGCACAGAGTCCCGCAGACGTAGAAACCTCTGGATTTGCTCCCTCATAGCCTCCTCATGAACTCTCTGTGACTCCAACAGCCTCTCTTGAAAATATCCAAACACCTGGGCTGTGTCAAGTAACAAACCTCCGGGTGGTACAGTAGGGAGTATCATCCCAAGGGGTAGGGAAAGGCTCTCGATCTCAGGCAAATCTATAGCTCTCTCCTGAACGACAGGAGATGAAGGAAGACTCTCTGACGAGGCTACCACCATCTCCTCAAAGGCAGGAGGTGCCACCACCCCCCTGATCAGATAGAGGGATCACTACCTCCTGAACAGTAGGAGGTGGAAGCACACTCTCAGTAGCTGCAGCTGCTCTCAGGCGACGGGCTCGGGTCATGGGTGCCATACTGGAAAGGAAAAGAAAACAACAATCATCAAGGCTGTAAGGCAGTCTACCATCCTATCAGAAAACTGGTACTTATTTAAAAAAAATAAAGGTAACCACCAATTATCTATTAAGGAATACTATTCAAGAAAATAAAAAAACGAAGTTAAAGAAGGAAAGTCAATTGCATTTAAATCCAATCACAATATATTTATATATATAGCATTAGAGAGGGAAAAGCTAACATTATGTAAAGGTTATGTGGTTTGTGTGAATCATACATGAAAGTGCATAAGAGGTTCTGTGTCTCAACTATAGCTATCAAGTTATACTATTCATGGCATATTGGTTAAGCAGTCTACAAGGCACAAGTTATTTACTCATAACATGCATGGCTAACCATATATATATATATATATATATATATATATATATATATATATATATATATATATATATATATATATATATATATACGTATAGAGAGGTAGAGATTTTATTGCATCTATATACATTATAACATATATACAGGACTATATATATATATTTATATAGCTACATGAACATAACATAGAGATGAAGGATTAGGTTTTCATGGCAGTGGTGAACATTAGTGTAGAGTGTCAAGTGTACATGGGTTAAAACTTGAAATGAAGGGTTCAATCATTCAGTTTAGCTCAACATTACATATTAGATCTGAAATTGAACTACACATTTGAAAGCAATGTAAAAATGTTAACATGTATTCAGTTTTCAAAATTTTGGAGAAATTCGAACATCAAAACCAACTCGAGGTTTATCACAACAACAACCTAACATGTAAGAGTATGAAACCTAACATTATATCCCCACATACAACAATGTATACGGCTCAAAACATTACAATTTAAAACTGCAATTTGAATTAAACACTTAGAGTTCAGGCTTAAAGGGTTAATATGTACACAGTCTCAGGTTTGACAAATTTAACACAAAACTCAACCAATTTTCTTTAAGACTTGAAACCCTGCATGTAATATACATGTGCAGTAATATCAACAACAACTAATAACATGAAATTTTAAACTAATTTACGAATTTAATCTGGAAAACAGAGAACTAGTCACTGATACTGTCCTATATTAGAATCATTAGGATTTGAGAAATTAACATCAACATATTAATATGCATTTAGATAGGTTGGTGATCAAGTATAACATGCATACGTGTCATGCAAGCATCTGTGTCCACTATATTATATATTCTAAGATAATACAAAAATTAATGACAAGAAGAAAATAACGATAAAATCTGTTCTGCTTATCTGTTTAAAAGAAGGAACCATTTGAAACCAGAGTTATAATATCAAATCTAAGTCAAGGTCTGGCAAAATCACTGATTCATTGTATTAGAAAGTATTTATAGCAAAAAGTTACACAAGGTTATAATAACAACTAAGCTACTCCTACTCATACTCCTACTCCTAAGTTATTCATAACAACAGAAGGATATGATGTTTAAAACCTTCTCAAGATACAACCTGTTAATCATATGCGTCTGTCCAAAATCATGTTGCCCAGAGTCCTCATCATGCTAGTGGGCAATGCTACGATAATCACAGAGTCCTTGACTAAGGTACGTACCCTTCGGTTCATGGTATTTAAAATTTTCGCATTGCCGTATGCGACGGCAAAAACCTTAAATTTCCATACCCGAGAAATATATCCAAAATCTGACTACATGTCCTCACTATGCCAACTAACACGACCATCAAAGATTCTAGATTCCATAACTGAGGTGACCTAGCCCATATGATTTTCTCAGAAAGAAAGAAAAAAAAAAGAAAACAAACATCACAAAAGAGTAACATAACAAAATTTAATCAATCAACAAGGAACAGATGGAATCGGATTTCAAGGTAGTTATAAAAGGTAATTGCGAGAATGGAATTGAGAAGAACGAAACTTGCAGCAAGATCTCCAATGGTCTGTGCTTCCTCAATTGTTCCGACGATAGCTCGCCCCTGCTGATTTCCCCCGGTCTGCTGCTGATGCGGCATGAACTGCTGCTGCTGAAAGAAATCAGAAATGACGGGAAAATTCCCTGTACAGTCAGTGGTGCACCTCCTATGTAGCAGAAATGCCAACCTGAGTCGGCACAACAGAAACTGCGGTCTCGAGGCCCTGATGAAAAGGACGAGAGGTGGCCAGCCTCTCGATAGTATCCTCCGAACCGAAGCGATGAGATCATGCCTTCATAATCATCATGAAGACAGATCAAAACAAGAAACAATTTCTGAGAATGAAGCGAAAATTCAAGGAGGACAGTTTATATTCAAGGGAAACAACGAGTAGCATATTTAGATAAAAGGGATCTGATAAGGAGTTTTTCCTAATGTGATTGAGTACCTTCAAATATCCTGATCCTACTGCAGGCTATAGTGATACTCTAGTTCGAATACCACTACATAAACTCGACCTGCATGGGCCACCACTAAAAATGTGTCACGACCCGCACCCTAGAGTAAGGGCACGAGACGTGGGTACGTCCAGCCTGCGTCGCAGTGTCGGCGGTAGAACGCTGTCCTAGGTCAACATACAACTAACAATATATATCTAAACAGTTTATACTCCCGAATGGGGGTGACATAGCAGTAATAAACTCAATCACAACTAAGGAAGAGATAGCACGATATGAAATAGAACTCAAGGAAACAAATAGATGAAAAGTAGTCTAAGATAATCGCAGCAAATATCCAGAAGTACATGGTCTCAGATACAGAATGAAAGAATATATACATCTCAGAACTCAGAATAAAGTCTAGCTAAAACATGACTCAAGACTACATAAAGTAAGATAAGCCTAACTAATCTAGTCTAGGCAATGGGGGTGATATCCTCAGCTAGAGCTGGGTCCTCCTGAGGGTCCAGCTCGAAGGTGTCATCTAAGGCTGCCCCGTAGAAAGTGTCCAGGCAGGCCTCCTCCTCGTCCTCTGTAATATTTTTAACAGGTCCAGTCAGGACAGGAGCGAGTACAGTACATCTCAACAGTTCATAGCAGGTTAGAAAATATAATCATGCAGAAAAGTAAGATACAGGTGCTGAAGAATACAGTATGTAAACAGAGAGAGAGAATTGTAATAGAAATATCTACTATAAGTAAGGAACTAACAGTGGCTAGTGAGTCAGAGTACAGGATAGCACATGTGAACGGGACAGATTTGTACATGATCTACACTAAAGAGTTGTACATGATCTACACTACTATAGAATTGTTCACATGACTACTAGCACTCCCCCGTTCCCCAATTAATACACAAGGATCTAAGTAGGTTATGTTATTGTACATGATATCACAAGGGGCCCTTGAAAGGGTGCACATGATAGTATACATGAAGGCTCTGTGAACATGAGAGTACATGGTTCACAAGAGTGTACATGTATAATGAAAGCACAGGAGTACATGATGAAAGTGAAACGCACATGACACAATGTACCCGATGCTCCCGAGGGGGATAACATCGCATGAAGAGATCCGTATAGTACTAATCCGTGATAATGTCATGACAGCACAAGTAAAGTAATTTAATGCAGGAAATAATTCTAAGCAGGATATGAAATGATCAGAAAATGTACTCGCCTGGTATCTGAGTGTCCAATATGAAAGTACTGTCCGAGGAGTGGTGTCTGGCTCCTAATCAGAACAGCACAAGTCCCAACAAGTCCAAAATGGTATAATGAAGTCCTACTATACATTCTACATGATTCTAGGTCAATCTAGGCCAAAGTCAACTCTTGGTCAACCTTGGTCAACCAAGGAGTCAAACCTAAGTCAACTATGGTCAAACTAGGTCAACCAAGTCTAAATTAGGTCAAACTAGTCATTCTAGGCTAAACAAGTCTATACTAGTCTAAACTGACCTACACTAGCTAGCACAAACCCTTACAAGGCTATGCAAGCCTATACTAGCTATATCACAACATAGCTACTAGCTATAAACTAGAATACATTCAACAAGTCTAACATCATTCATCATTACACCTATTGATTTAGATACTTTACATATAGTCTATAGCACAGTACATTAGGAACATCACATATTTATATATATTATATATATACCTAGGCTCAAAATACTATATATACATTAATATCTATTACATGCATACTTACTTACATATATATAGAGAGAGAGAGCATGTGAGTGTGTGTGTGATGTGTGTATGGAATGAGTGAGAGGGTGCCATGTGTGTAGGTGTGCAATGAGAGAACACATGTGTATGTGTAATGCTTGTGTGTGTGTGTGTGTGTGTAATGAGAGAAGACGTGTATGTGTAATGCTTGTGTGTGTGTGTAATGAGAGAAGACATGTGTGTGTGTGTGGGTGAACAATACAAGAGGGCTGTATATGTGAATGAAAGTCTGTGTTAGAGTAAACAGGAAAAACAAGAGAACAATGCACAGCAAATCAGCAAGGAGAAAGGGATCAAAGCAATTCAAAACTGAAAACCCAATTCAATTTCAGAAACTGCATAACAGTTTTTCCAGTTTTCTTCAACTCCTCATTTTGACTCCCACACACCACCAAATCACACAAAAATCGATACACAGCTAGTAAACCCATAGGGGAACAATAACTGGTACTAAAACCAAGGTTTAAACAGTAAAATATAGGTTAAATAGGTGTCAAGTTTGGATTTTAAAAACTGGAAATCTGAAAAAGGTATTTTGTATCATAGATTGGGAAATTAATAATTAACTAATGAAAAATCATTAAAAACCAAAATAAAGAGTTGGTAATTTAATTATATGATGCATACATGCTATAAGAGGTGTTTGTGTCCAAACAAAAGGACACAAACGTGTCCAAATGAACCAGGAGACGAAACAGTGCACACAGGCACTGTTTAAGTGCACTGTGTCGTGCACGTGTGCACGCGTGTCGTGCACACGTCACAGCACAAATTAGGTCACGTGCTCGTGCACACGTGTACACCTATACTAGGGCTAGGACTAGGTCTACCTGTACCGTGTCCTAGTGTCCACGTGTCCAACTTATACGTGCGTATCAGTGCTCGAATACACGTGCGCACTGCACAGGCAAATTTCCGTGCGTCGAGGATTTCTTCCTCGATACGCCACGTGGGCCCTCGAAATTTGACACATGGCGTGTCAGTGGGTGCCCCGAGACTCTCCCAAAATCTCGTGTCAAAACTCGTCGTGTCGTGTCCGGCACAACCCCCGAACAGCAGGGCATGCTGTCCCGAACGCGCGCGAGCGTGTCCCCGTGTCCAGAACGACACGACACGTGCACGAATCCATCTCAGTGCACAAGAAACGTGTAAGCGACACTTAATAGCAAATTTTCATTCAAAAATATTTCGAAAATAATACAAAAAGTCCCACTGTGGCATTTCCACAAACACAAAGAGATTGGCACTGGTACGTGTCCAGATTGGACACGAAAGGACACGAATTCTTAGGGTTTCCTATTCCTACTGTTAGGTTAGGTCTAGGGCTCCCTAATGATGCAAAAATCTCAGGATTCTATGGTGAGAATAAGAAGTTACCTCTATGTATCAAAACCCCCAAAAACTCTAAAAAGAGATGCTCCTCTTGATGGTGAAACTCCTCCAAATTGATTTGAATCTGAGAATAAATTGTAACAATAGCAAGAATACTTAAATTAAAACATATTGCAAATTGTTTGGATTAAAAAGGAGGTAAAATAGATTTTCTATGGATTTTTGAAGTAGGGAAAAATACCTCTTTCTAAACTTGCTCCTTCCTAAAGAGGCTAGCCCTAAATTCTAAGAGATTATTTATAAGGGGGGAATCCCTAGGAGGGTTAAGTTGGCTGGACAAAATTGTTAGGGTTAGGGTTTGGGCACTTGGCTAATGGGCTTTGGGCTTAGGCATAAATCAATGACTTAAAATCACAAGTCATGACTTGTGGTCAAAATCCTTCCATTCAAATCTCAAAATTCCTAATTGGTTTCCCTAACTAGAGTATGGTTAACTTAACTTAACCTAGGATCTCATATCTAGTCAAGTCCAACTTAACTAGGGTTAGGTCACAAAGTCAAAGCTAGTCAAAGTCAACCTAGTCAACCCTTATTCAAACAATTCCAAAATAATTTCTAAAAATTCCCATAAATTCAAGTAAATTTTAATAAATTTAAATTACCCTAAAAATGTCAAAAATAACCTCATATGTAAAACTGGGTGTTACAATAGTAGAGCCACTAGACTTTGCACACCCAGAGTAGTGTGGCTTAGTTAGATTTGCCTGGACTGCGATCCAGCTAGTACTATCAGACTGTAGTATTTTATATTATAATTCTGTGACTCGGTGATGTTGTGTATATCTTGGGCTTGTGTGGGATCTTGAACTTATTTCCTATTTCATCTATCATTTTTTTTCAGTGCTATCTACCGTAGTTTTATCTTGTGATTGAGTCTGTATTGCTATGTCACCTCCATTCGGAGTGTATATACTGTACAGGTACCTTTACACTGTTTAGTCGTAGTATTTACAGACTTTATATACAGCGTTCTACCGTCGATTCTGCGGCGTAGGCTGGACGTACCCACGTCTCGTGCCCTTACTCTAGGGTGCGGGTCGTGACAACAAATCCTAGGTTTGATCATGTATGACTGAAACTCTTGCTAGTCCTTGCATTTTGTACGACTAGCTTCATGATCATCTGTATATGAAATGTATGGGACGCCTTACTATTGAACATCTGATAGTCTAAAATCTTGTAACTATTTATTGCTTGCTTAAGATTGAGACACTAGGCTTGTTCTTGACCATAAGTGACTGTTGGCTTGTAGATAAACCCTCATACATCTAGACAGCCGTGACCGTATATCGAGATGGTTTACACTTCTATATACGTAGCTGGCTGTGTCTGCCCTCGCTCTCCAGTATTCTGGTTCTGGGGCGTAACACGACATGGGCTGGCGGAGGGCTAGTCGGGCTGCATTGGAAATGCCTTAAGAGAGTTGTCGGATCGAGCGGGGCGTGGTGGGGAGCGTCATGGTGCGGTCGGATTTGAGAGAGGAGGAGTATAGGTGGAGATAGAAGAGATTTGTGAAGGAGTTGGTAGAGAGCTTCTGTGAAAAGGTTTTGCGAGATTTCTCTTTTGTTTGTATGGGGGAGAGATTGTCAGATCCGGAAGTAGGGGTGAGGAGTCAGAATAGTCGGGTGACTTGGGGAGTATGTTGAACGGGTAGATGGGTTTGGATAGGAAAATGGGTTAACGGGTTGAACCAATAGGTAACGGGCTCAAGCTATGGGCTTTAGCTAGTAGGCCTAATTTAAACTAGCTAAAAGTCAATCAATTAATAACCTGATAATTATAACCAATAATTAATAAATCTATATAAACTAAAATTGTTTTTCCTGTTCTCCGACAAAATATATATATATATATATATATATATATATATATATATATATATATATATATATATATATATATATATATATAACAACAACAACAACAACAACAACAACAACAATAATAATAATAATAATAATAATAATAATAATACACTGCAGACGACTTAAATATTGTGAAACCAATTTATTATTAAATTACAATTTGTGGGTTTTACACATATTAATGTAATTGTAATTCCATTACATTACAAACTCAATTATATTACAAACTCAATTCCATTACGATTACGATTACGATTACATTACAATGAACCCAACACAACCTAGATCTGGTAGGATTTAGAATCTTGATGGCGGTAGCTAATATACACATATATGCAAGTTTCATTATATTTATTTTAAGAAGGATATAAGATTTTATCTTTACCAGAATTGATGTTCTATATATTTACCTAACTTGATTACTTCTAATATTTACTTTATTTAATTAACCATCTTATTTTTTTTTCTTTTATTTGTTTATAAAACGTATTCACTATTCAATTAATTAGGTGTTACCATTTATCTATTTATCTAGAAACTTATAAGTTATAATTAACTTTATATTTCCTTTAACAAGTTTGTTAATATCCTAATTAATGTGAGGAGAAAATAATGGAAAATTAAAATACGGGATAGAGGATTTACATCATCCGCTTCATTGTGGCAAAAGACAGTCCCCCCTTATTCATAATCTCTTTGGTTAGTGCTTTCAGACTAACTCCATTATCTCGACCAATTGCAGTCGTCTTCTCCTATGTTAATTCTATTCGAGATCTCGTCTTGGTACTCGACGTTGGTAAACCTCGACGTGGGATATGATTACGCATCTTTTTTTTCCACTCGTGAAGGGTGGTTAGATCTGAATTCTTCTATGTTCGATGTTGCAGAGACACGAGAGCTGACTATGCACCTTGGCCACTTTTGTCGCCCCCATTTGGGAACATAAACACGTAACAAACGTCCACCTGCCGTCATAAATACCATATTTCTCCTATTGAGAACCAGAGCCATCGTTGCTACCTTCTTTCATTATAGGTATATACACACACACACTATTATTAGAATACTATCCTTATTTGCATTTAAAGAAACATGTTGTGTCTTTTCTCTCCCTCCATCGTCGGTCGAACAAAGCGAAGAAATAGTAGAAGGACATGCCTAATGTAAGGCAGTTCCTTCTAGTCCGAATCTGTGTTGGCCCTTCGGCCTTATTTCAACTTGAGCATAAAATTTCAATACATTTTGCCAATTTCTTCTTCTTATTATTATTTTAGCATAAGCACTGAACACTGATGACTAGTTCATGCATGTAAACACAACAAATCAAACCAAACAAAGACACTAGCATAGTAGTAGATCTCCACGCATTAAAACACACTACTTTGTATTGACGGATTACTTATACACACCGCATGTCACACCGTGTAAATGGGTTTCGCAAGAAGCATTAGACCAATGATCACCCATGAACTTTGTGTACCACTAGGGCCACAAAGGCTTTTGGTGGTCTTATTGGCGCATGCCATGGTGGGATCTTCGACTGTGACGAAGTCGTAACTACGCAGTCGTAGGGGAACCTGTGGCTGGATTGAATCCTAAGCGACCTCTCGACTAACGACCTGCAAATGGATGCACTACAATTATCTTCATCACGGTTGCCGTTTCAACTTTTCTGAGCGACTAGTAATCCCTGATTTTACAGAATAGCTTTAGAAAATACAGATTATGCGTCTAAATTGCATTCATACATAAATTAGTTTTAATAACAGTTCAAACCAAACTTTTCTACCGAACTAGAGTGACCATTGCAGTTACCCCGGAGGATTACTATTACTTCCATTTAACAAAAAAAAATAAAAATGGTGGGAGTTGGGACACCTTAAAAAAAAAGAACCAAAAAAAAAAAAAAACAAACTTTCCTACATCGTGAGCGAATACATATTGGGAGGGACATCTACTTCAGTTGATCCTTCCAGCATCTGCACCACCTTCTTCATGTTGGGTCTCATCCACGGCTCCTCCTGAACGCAGGAGAGACCCACCATCACGAACCTCTCCAGCCTCATCCCGTCCTTCTTCGCCTCCTCGTCCTCCTCCCCCAGCAGCTCGTTCAGCCTCCCCGTCCGGCAGCACTCCTTTGCGCGGTCGGTCAAGGTCGGCCTCGTCTCGCTCTCCAGGTCGTAGCCCCAGTCCAAGTTCCTCCTGCAGAAAACGATCTCCAGCAGCAGCACCCCGAAGCTGTACACGTCCACCTTCGCGGTGATCGCCGAGTTCTTGAACCACTCTGGTGCGAAGTACCCGACGGTCCCCCTGATGCCCGTGCTCGTCCGCGTCTGCTCGAGCCGCAGGAGCTTCGCCATGCCGAAGTCCGATATCCTCGCGGCCAGACCGTCGTCCACGAGCACGTTGTGGGGCTTTATGTCGCAATGTATGATCTGCGTCCTGCACTCCTCGTGCAGGTACGCCAGCCCCCTCGCGACCCCCAGGGCGATCTCGACGCGCCGGCTCCAGCCGGGCCGGACCGGGCCCCCGAACAGGAACTTGTGCAGCGACCCGTTGCTCATGAACTCGTACACCAGGAGGCGGCGTGTCCCCTCCTTGCAGAACCCGAGCAGCCGGACCAGGTTCTTGTGGTGGGTCATGCCGATGGTGCGGATCTCGTTCATGAAGTCCTTCTCCGCTGCTTCGAGCTCGTCGTCGTGCACGCATTCCAGTTTCTTGACGGCGATCGGAAGAACTTCGTGGTCCGGTGCGGCTAGCGCGCCTTTGTAAACCGTGCCGAAAGCTCCTCTGCCTAGCTCTTCGCTGAAGCCCTCGGTTGCCGTCTCGAGCTCCCTGTAGGTGAACGAGCAGAGGGAAGGCCCGGCCACGCCACTCGAAGTCCCGACCAGTCGTCTGGGCTTGCTTCGACTTACGAGCAAGCAAGCTGCGAGCAGGGCGAGGTTCAACGCAGCGGAACCAGCAAGGAACGACGATGCGCCGACGGCCCGAATCCTCCAGTCTGGTCGTCTCTCTCCCTGATCAGGCCGCGCGGAGCTGCTCCGTGTCGAGTACTTGACTAGCGCGTGTCGGTTGACGTCGTTCCCGAACCTCCCGTTCGAGAGGGGGTACTTCTTCTTCCAGCAGTTGCCGTTGTTGTATATGGCCGCCGCGCAGAAGCAGTCCTTCAGGCAGTTGGCCCTGCACTCGGTTTCGTTCATCGAGCTGAAGGACTCCGCGTCCGACCACGGCCAGTCGAGGTAAGTGACCACCTGGAAGTCGAACGATGCTTCTCCCCCCGGCTCGCAGCTCTGGGCTACGAAGTTGGGCTTGCAACCTAGGTACTTCCGGCCGTCGTCGACGAAAGAGTAGTTGGGCGGGCACAGGCAGGCGACCCTCTCGTCGGAGCCCATCGTGCAGTAGCTGTTGAATCCGCAGGCGCCGCTTCCGGATACCGAGAGAAGCTTGCTGCAGATGTCCTTGGCCAATGCTTGGTTCACCATCCAGTCCCCAGTACCTGGCTCGTTCTTTGGAAATGCATACTGCCTGTGTCCAGACAGTTTGGAGCGAAAGTTACAATTTACTGAGCAGTATTTATATTTCGGAAATAATATTTTTTCCGCAAACCGCAGGCCACGTACCAGCCAGCCAACTATTGGTCTTTCTATTATTATCGGACTCCACCATCTTAAAACCCGGGCCAAGCATGAAAATTTCTCAAAGTTCTATAAATTTGGAATGATATGACTTGCATATGTAAGGCCAAAATTGAGTATGGTGAAATCTGTGGAGATTTAGAAAGGAAGGCCAAAAGTGAAGGCAGCCCTATGGGTCTCTACCAAGATAAGTAGGAAAGCAAATGAGAGCCTTGTCTGGTGCATTTTGTGTTGGTGCTCTTGCTCCTTGACATGAAGAGAACTTGTTCTCAACATGTTTTATAAAGTTTAGTCCCACATTGGAAAAACACCATGAGTTATCTCAACATATATATATGAGTATGTGTTGTTGGGATATGCACATGGGGTGGCCCTAAGGAGGGAACCATGTGGGTGATTTTACTAAGAAAAAAATGATTAATTCCAACAAGGACGTAAGTTGATTTTTGTTGTGCGGGCTCGGACTCGACACGGATTCCAGGTTGTCTCATGCATGCACGGGAGTGTTCGGGGGGAAGGCGTGGGCTAGCACTCGACTATGTTGATTGTGGGATGATGTAAAACATCAAACTCTATTTTAGAGTATTGGTATTTTAGTCCCACATCGGATATGAGAGATGGTGAGGTCTCACTCCACTCTATAAATAGAGCCCCCTTGCCTCCTTTCCAAGATGCACAAAAGAAAAGAGTTAAGGGAGCCCGTAAAGTTCAGGAAGCCCGTTCAAGTCACAAATATTGACTGACGAGCGTTCCTGAAGTTCTCTTGAACTTGCTTGTTCCTGGAAGCGGATCGTATAGAGGCGAATCTTGCTTTGAGCAACGGTATTTTTACACCCCAGCAGATTTAATCCTCCTCCTCTTCTTCTTCTTCTTCTTCTTCTTCTTCTTCTTCTTCTTCTTCTCTGTAACTCGTTCTTCAGGTTTTAAGGCACCTACTGAGTAGGGAGGCCTAACTTTGTTCTTAAGATCTATCTCATTTGTGGCACCTACTGTGTAGGCTTGCTAAACTCCTCATTTGTGGCACCTACTGTGTAGGCTTGCTAAACTTCTTATTTTTGGCACCTACTGTGTAGGCTTGCTAAACTCCTGTTTTTCATCTATATCCACGCCTCGGGACTAACAATCTCAAAGCAAGATTAGTACGATGGAAAATATTAATGCTTCACTGCTCCAAACTGACTATTGCAAGTTGGAAAAGTTTGATGGAGAGCATTATCAAGTCTGGAAGAGGAAGGTCTTTCTCACCCTTCAACTCCGAGACGTTGATCACGTGCTCTTTGAAGAGGAACCTACTGTTCCAGATACTGGGTCTGTTGCCGCTATAACTGCGGCTACTAAACTTCAAGCCAAATGGAGAAGGAAGAATATCATTTGTAGGCTTCTGATCCTAAATGCTATGGAGGATTCCGTGGTAGAATCCTACTCAAAGAAGGATAGTGGCAGAGAAATATGGGAGTCTGTGGAAAAGCTGTACGATGAAGACAAAAACAGGAGCAAGATATTTTTCGTCGAAAAATATCACAAGTGGTTCTTTGAAGACGAGAAGGCGATGCTTCCTCAAATGAAGGAGTTTCTGAAACTTCGTCAGAAACTGGACGATGAAAAGATGTCCCTCGTCGACAAGTTTGTTGTTGGAGGGATCGTCTCGAAACTTCCTGCTGGATGGAATACGTTCTATGCAAGAATGCATTGAAAGAAACTCGAGATCAATCTGGAAGATCTCTTGCAAGAAATTCACGTTGAGGACGAGATGCATTCTCAACAGAAGATGGACGCTTTGTCCAAACAATTGGCCGAGCCAATCTGGTGCAGACGAGAGACTCCAAGGGGAAGCAGGCGGCTTCTCACCACAAGAATGACTTCACTAATCTGAAAGTGAAGGAACCGTCTTTCAAACAGAAGAAGCCCAAGTCCAATGTAACTTGTTTTAACTGTGAAAAGAAGGGCCAACACAAGAGTGAATGCAGATCCAAGCCCAAACAATCAGAGAAAGTTGAGCCTAATAAGGTTTCATTCATTACTGACGATATTGCTATAATTGCTCAGGTCACTTCGGTGGGGGCTGACTCTGACTAGTGGGTAGATACTGGTGCCACCTGCCATGTCTGCTCAAGCAAGAAATGGTTCACTATATACCAGCAAACCTCTGAGAAGGTGATGGTGGCGAACCAAGCACAAGCTGAAGTTCAAGGGATCGGAATGGTGGAGCTAAGCTGACATCCGGAAAAACTCTAACGCTTCAAGGGTGTGAAGCATGTTCCCGTGATTGCCAAGAACATGATCTCTGGAGGCCTGCTCTGCAATGCAGGCCTGAGGATGGACATCAATGCTGGTCAGATGGAAATGTCCCTGAAAGGAACATACTTCGAAAAGGCTTTTCAAACCGAAGGGATATTTAAAATTTAGCTTGTAAACCAATCTAATGAAATAAATACAATCGTTCTTTCTGCCTATTCTCTTGAGTTGTGGCATAATAGGCTAGGACATGTTCATTGTAAAAGAATAAACAAAATGTCTAGTCTAGGACTTATCTCCAAATATGGGGGTAAGGTAGAGAAGTGTGAAATATGTGCTCAGACTAAGATCACTAGAAAACCCTTTCATCGGGTCAATCGAAGCACAGATATTTTGGAGTTGGTACACTCCGATATCTGTGACTTCAAATAATTCTCCACGAAGGCCGGGATGAAGTATTTCATAACCTTCATCGATGACTACGCGTTCTTCTACTTGATAAAAACAAAAGATGAATCATTTGAGAAGTTCAAGGAGTTCAGGGCTGAAGCTGAAAGGTAAACTGGACAACAACTCAAGAGGTTGAGGAGTGATCGAGGCGGAGAATATCGATCTCATGATTTCACATCGTTTTGCAAAGAACATGGAATCATCAACGAGACTACTGTTCCGTATTCTCCTTAGTCCAATGGAGTAGCAGAAAGGAAGAACATAACGTTGACAGAGATGATGAACTCAATGTCGTTAACTGCGGGTCTTCCAAAGTGCTTTTGGAGAGAAGCTGCATTGACGGCTACATTCATTCTGAACAGAGTGTCGTATGCAACTTCTGATATTACTCCTCATGAACTCTGGTTCAAAGTCAGACCCAACTTGAATATCATTCGAGTGTGGGGGTGTCTGGCATACGTAAAACTTTCGGATCTGAAGATTCAGAAACTCGAAACAAGGACTACGAAGGCGATCTTCTTGGAATATGCCGAGAAGAGTGATGCCCAGAGATTTCTTGACATTGAGTCAAATCATATTATCGAATCTCGCGATGCTGAATACTTTGAAGACAAGTTTGTAAGACACAAAAATATTGTTCTTCCAGATATTCCGGAGAATGATGTAGGTGCAAATGAGACTGAGGTCTCATATGAACCAGTAATCCAAGATGAAGTTGTTGGTGGAGAAACAATAATTGAACCAGAACTCGCTAAGCCGTCGACGAAGCGAGCAAGGAGGCCGAAGAGATTCGGAGATGACTTCGTCACCTATCATGTGGAAGCAGATCCGCTTACCTATGATGAGGCGATGAAGACCAGAGATGCTGTCTTCTGGAAGGAGGCAATAGATAATGAAATTGACTCAATTATCTCCAATAACACATGGATGTTAGTTGATTTACCCGAAGGAGCAAAACCCATCGGATGCAAGTGGATCTTCAAGAAGAAGATGACAGCTGATGGAACCATTGACAAGTTCAAGGCCAGGCTAGTGGCCAAGGGGTTTTCTCAAAAATAGGGGATCGACTACTTTGATATATATGCTCCAGTAGCACGGATGACAACCATCAAATTGTTGATTGCCCTTACAGCAATACACAAACTGGTAATACATCAGATGGATGTGAAAACAGCATTCCTGAATGGCGAGCTGACTGAGGAGATTTATATGCAACAGCCAGAAGGATTTATCGTCAGAGGCCTAGAAGACAAAGTCTGCAAGTTGGTAAAATTTCTATACGGCTTAAAGCAAGCTCCCAAAATATGGCATGAGAAGTTTGACAAAGTTATCAGATCAAACGACTACAGGGTCAGCGAAACAGACAAGTGTGTCTATACTAAATTTGCTGACGGAAGAGGAGTCATCGTTTGTCTGTACGTGGAGAACACGCTAATCCTAGGTACGGATATAAGCTGTGTCACTGAGACAAAGAAGTTCCTCTCGACAAAGTTCAGTATGAAGGACATGGGGGATGCTGATGTTATCTTGGGACTCAAGAACATCTGAACAGACACTAGAGTGGCGCTGTCACAATCTCATTACATTGAGAAGATGCTCACACGCTACGGGTATCAGGATAGGGATCGATACGCCATACATGTGTGATCAGAAGCTGAAGCCAAATTCGAGAAAAAGCGTCAGACAGCTGGAGTATTCTAGCATTATCGGAAGTTTGATGTACGCAACTAATGCCACAAGGCGTGACATAGCTTTCACCGTGGAAATGCTGAGTCGGTTCACAAGCAACCCAGGCATTGAGCACTGGAAAGCTGTGAAGCGGGTGATGAGATATCTCAAGAAGACTTAGACATATGCACTGCACTACAGCGGATATCCGACAGTAGTGGAAGGCTTCAGTGATGCTAGTTGGTGTTCAGAGGTGGAGAGCGAGAGATTTACAGGTGGATACATCTTTTTCTTGGGTGGAGCTGCTATATCGTGGAAGACGTCGAAGAACCAGACTATACTCTCTCGTTCCTTCATGGAATCTGAGTTCTATACATTAGAAGCTGCAGCAGATGAAGCAGAATGGCTTCGGGAGCTTATGTATGATCTTCTAGTGGTTGGAGCTCAGATACCGATGGTACCGATAAACTGTGACAACCGGACGACTACAGCAGTAGCATCAAATGACCTCTTCAACGGAAAGAAAAGAACTGTGCGGCTGAAGCACAGAGTAATAAACGATCTCATTAAAAGGGGAACTATTGCTGTAATTGATGTTCGGAGTCAGGAAAACCTGACAGATCCGTTCACAAAGGGCCTCAAGCGCCAGCTGGTCGATGACACAGCAAGAAAAATGGGTTTGAAGGCATTCTGATATTGTATCTGTGTAATCCTACCATAAAATTTTATGCTATTAGTTCAAAGAGAAATCTACTAGGCATCTAGCTTTTGGTTCAAGGGAGGACCACTGATTGGGAAAATATCAGGTAACAGTGGGTACATAGTCCTGAGGGACATGGAAGGGATACGGATCCATAACCACTGTTGTCTACTATAGTTCTCTGCGGAGAACATGTCCTGTGGGGAGGATGGCTTAAACGCCTTAATGAGTTCTCAGACAGAGTGAATGTCTGTTGTGCTTTACAGGAAGCATGGTAGCGCATCACTACAAAGGAGCTCATGGACTCCATGCTACAGTGGGGTGACACCACAATGAGGTTCCCAGGTAGGGGTAATGCCTCGGCTTAGCAAGCCATGTCACTGCGGCGTAGCACCGCTTACAGGCAGGTAGCTTAATGCTGTATATTATAAATGAAAAGTGGTAGACAACACTATAAAGAGGCCAGTGTCCTCATGTTATAGTGGCATGACACCACGAAGAGGTACCAGGTAGGGTAAAGCCTCGGCTTCGTAAGCCATGTCATAGCGACGTAACACCGCACGGAAGCGCAAGGCTTCATGCTGGGTAGTTTGGCACTACAAAGAGGCTTGTGACCTCATGCTACAGTAGTATGACTCTACGATGAGGTATCCAGTTAGGGATAAAACCTCGGCTTTAAGCCATGTCATAGCGGCGTAGCACCGCACAGAAGCGCAAGGCTTCATGCCAAGAACTCTTTAAAAGAACTCACCTAGAGTGTATGGATAGAGATACAGGCCATCTCTTGAGGGTAAACTTGTAAACGCCCAAAATACACACACCGAAACCAGGCTGGCACATGGCCTTTAATGTGCACCCAGAAGCACAGATAACTACATTATGTGAGTGGAAAGAATTGCAGCTATGATGCAGAATTCAAGGCTTAGTCCATTCTTGTATCATACTATTATTTGACCCATGCGGAAAGATTCAAGTCGTCTGCAGCGACATCTATCCTAATGCAAAATGGACAGTTACTGTAGGGAACGCTCAACCCTAGACACATATATATGATGAGATATGTGGAAGATTGTTGGTGCTCTTGCTCCTTGACATGAAGAGAGCTTGCTCTCAACATGCTTTGTAAAGTTTAGTCCGACATTGGAAAAGCACCATGAGTTATCTCAACATATATATGAGTATGTTGTTGGGATATGCACATAGGGTGGTGACCCTAAGGAGGGAACCATGTGGGTGATTTTACTAAGAGGAAAATGATTAATTCCAATAAGGACGTAAGTTGATTTTTGTTGTGCGGGCTCGGACTCGACACGGACTCCAGGTTGTCTCGTGCATGCATGGGAGTGTACGGGGGGAAGGCGTGGGCTAGCACTCGACTATGTTGATTGTGGGATGATGTAAAATATCAAACTCTATTTTAGAGTATTGGTATTTTAGTCCCACATCGGATATGAGAGGGTGATGTCTCACTCCACTCTATAAATAGAGCCCCCTTGCCTCCTTTCTAAGATGCACAACAGAAGAGAGTTAAGGGAGTCCGTAAAGTTCAGAAAACCCGTTCAAGTCACAAATATTGACTGACGAACGTTCCAGAAGTTCTCTTGAACTTGCTGGTTCCTGAAAGCGGATCGTATAGAGGCGAATCTTGCTTTGAGCAATGGTGTTTTTACACCCCAGCAGATTTAATCCTCCTCTTCTTCTTCTTCTTCTTCTTCTGTTTCTCTGTAACTCGTTCTTCAGGTTTTAAGGCACCTACTGAGTAGGGAGGCCTAACTTTGTTCTTGAGATCTATCTCTTTGTGGCACCTACTGTGTAGGCTTGCTAAACTCCTTATTTGTGGCACCTACTGTGTAGGCTTGCTGAACTCCTGTTTTTTATCTATATCCACGCCTCGGGACTAACATTTTGCACGACTAGAAATACCATTATACTAAAGAATAATTTATATTTTATACATTGTACTAAAAGAATAATTTATATTTTATACGTTGTTTATCGATCGACTTCAAAATCTCCATCAACGGATTGGGATAGGTGCCACCTTTCCCAGTAGTAACTATGGCCTAAGAAAGACATTAGGTTATAGAAATGACATACACTACAAAAATGTTGACTTTTTACGACACCGAAATTATGGCATGCCTACAAAATGCGTCATAAATAATCGAATGGCAAAGGAATGCCGTAAAATTTTATTAACGACATGCATTTGAATGTCGTGATTGTGCATTAACAACGTGTATATGTATGTCGTAAAAGTGTACTAACGATGTGCTAATACGCACCATAATTGTCTTTCCAAGACACATAATGAATGTCGTGAATGAGAATAGAAGATGCACAAATTGGATTTAGACAACACACAGATTATGTCGTCTAGCATGTGCACCATCTCAAATATTTTACGATGTATATTGCGCGCCGTAAATGTAGTGATATTGTCGAAAGGATTCTAATAAGGACTTCAAAGGCTCCAACGACGAAGACATGTTCATAGCTTGGTAGCTCGTACGCACGGTTGGTTGATAGTGAGACATGCGTCAGCCAGTCGAGCTGCAGCATGCAGTTGGAGTTTGGTATATTGAATATAAATTCATGCAGAAGTATTTCTACTCGAACTCCTTGCTTCTAGTGAAGATCCTAAAACCTTTTGGGTTCATAGTCTAACATACATTGTCATATCAAAAGATTGAGACGAACCTGCGAAAATATATAGAAACTACAAACATAAACCCTAAAATATATAAAAAAGACAGTAACCTAATTGAGTTCAGAATAAGATTATAAGCCCATGAAAAGGTATGGTCCAAAAGCTCTATCCGATGGTTACAACATGTCTATGAGTTAATATCTTATGCACATAGTTGGTTGCTAGTGAGACACATATCCGTAGACTTTGGAGCGGGAGAAATTTTTTAGAGGGGCTGAAAGTAGTAGAAAGGAAAAAGAAAATTCAAAGAGTAAAAATTACCATATCAAAAAATTACCAATTGAGCTACTTCCACTCCTTGTTATGTGTAATACTATATAATTAACTCTTTAGTAAGTTCGGGTTACAGTTCAGGCCGGTCGAGCTTATGCTCTACCACTATATTCATGCTTAAAATTTAGTTTTTTTTTTATTCCAATTCTTTGTCGGTACTGAAGAATTCTAAAACCTTTTGGATTCATAAACAAACCTGAGAAAATACCAACACAAACCCTAAAATATATATAAAAAAAGAAGACAGTAAACTAATTGAGTTCAGAAGAAGATCATAAGCCCATGGCCTTATAAATGAAATATTGTATGGTTTAGTCCAAAAGCTCTAACGTCCGATGCATGGTTACGACACGTCTATGATCTTACATGTACGTGGTTGGTTGCCAGTGAGACATATATAATATAACTGAAGTTTGCAGTTGGACTTTGGTGTGTTGAATATATATATATATATATATATATATATATATATATATATAAAATATATATATATATATATATATATATATATATATATATATATATATATATATATTCATGCAAAAGTATTTTTATTCCGATTCTTTGTCTGTACTGAAGAATTCTAAAACCTTTTGTGTTCATAATCTAACAAGCCTATCAAATCAAAGATTGAGACAACCCTGAGAAAATATATAGAAAATACCAACACAAACCCTAAAAAAATATATACATGAAGAAGACGTCCAAGTTAGAGGTGAGCGTCGGTATTTGGTCGAAATTTTCATTAATCGATATTTAAAAAATCAATATCAATATCTTACTATTTAGAATAGATTTTTTCTGTTTCGGTTAAATTGGTATTTGATCGATTTTGCTCGGTATCAATATTTTACCAATTAATATTTGATAAATCAACACACTTAATATTATAAAACCTCTTAACCTAAAAAAATATTTTTTTTAATTTTTTTTGAAGCATTAAATTTCAAAGCCAAATCTCTACCAACCAAGCAATTAATCAAATTTATTAGAATATGTCACCCCCAGTTTTCAAATTGGGGGTATTTTTGTCATTTTCAAGTTTAATAATATTTTAGAAATTTTATATGATTTTATATGATTTTTAGGAATTTATTTGAGTCGGTTTGAATTTTATCCAATTCGGACCCAATTTGGAGACCCGGGTAGCCTGGACCCTAGTGGGACCCCCATACTAGCTGGGCTTAGCCCATGTACCATCATAAATAGGCTAGAAATTATTAACCTAACTTCCATGGCTTAATTAGTCGATTTAGAGACTTATTTAGTTGTTTAGAATCAAACCGAATTGAACCGAACCAACCCGATTTCAAATTAAACCAAAATAGGGTTAATGGGTTGAGGGCTATTGGATCCCAACCCAATAGCCCTTGGAGTGGTGGCCGGCCATGAAGTAAACCCCCCCCCCCCCCCCCCCTCTTCACTTCATTAATTCTCTCTATCTCTCTCCACTTCATTTCTTCTTCAAGTTCTTCTCCTCCTTCTTCAAGAACACCCCAACCTAGGTATGCTCTCTAACCCCCCATTAACTCCTCCTTTATTTTAGTTTCCTTCATTAATGTTGTAGAGGATGCTCTCCTCTTCATTTTGCCCCCTAACTTGTTAGGTTTTCCATTAATTCTAGTTGTAGGTTGGTTAGGGGTTTTTCATATATATGTATATATATATATATGTATGTATGTATGTATGTATTTGTGTGTGTGTAGAGAGTGGTGGAGGAGAGGATGAGAGTGGTGGTGTGGTTGTGAGTGGTGGTGTATATGTGTGTGTGGTTGTGTGTGTGGTTGTGTGTGTGTGAGTGTGTATATATATATGTATATTAGAGTGTATATATGTGTATATGTGTGTGTATATATATATGTATAGGTTTGTGTACCTATGTATATATGTGTGTATATATAGGTATATGTGTGTGGGTGTATATGTGTATAGAGAGGGAAGAAGAGGATATGTATATAAATATATGATTATATATAGATAGATAGATAGATAGATAGATAGATAGATAGATAGATAGATAAATAGATAGAGAGATGTATATATATAGATATATATATAAGAGAGGAGAGGAGAGGATTTAGAGGAGAAGAAGAAGAGATAGCAGGAGCAGCAGCAAGCAGGAGCTGCAGCAGCAGCAGCTTGCAGTTGCAGCAGCAGCAAGCAGGAGCTGCAGCAGCAGCAGTTTGCAGTGCAGCAGCAGCAGCTAGCAGCTCCTTCCCCCCCCCCCTCCATTGTGACCCCCTAGCATCCTATAAACCCCCCACTTAGTATATATATGTAGGTATATATATATAGATATATATATGTTGATATAGAGAAGTTTAGATAAGGAAATTAGAGGTAGAGAGGGAAAGAGAGTTTAAGATTTAGAAGAGTTTAAGGATTTAGAAATTAGAGAGGGAAGCTAGGGAAATAAGGAAATTAAAGAAGAATAGGAGGGAGGATTAAGAAGAGGAATAAGGGAAGAAGAGGGAGATTAGAGGAGTTGAGAAGAAGGGAAATTAGAATCGAGAATCAAGAAGGGTTAGAATCAAAAATCAAAAGAGAAGGTTTTAGTTAGAAATCGAGTTAGAGGGCGAATTTGAGCCCGGAGCGTCGGATCGCGACGAAACTTGACATGGACCTAGGTTACGTGATTTAGATTTTGCGGGTAAGCTCCCGGGTGGAAATCGGGGTCGTAGGGCGCCGGTATCGCGCCGTGTCAGTGCGTATCTCGAAATATTCGAGATTTCTGCAATGGACCGTAAGGTGGACCAGACGTCCACTTTACTTAGGTATTTTGGTAGATAACGAACCTATAGGATAGTACCCTACTACCCTAGGGAGATCGGGTCAAAATAACTAGCGTAGGTAGGCTATCTAGATTATCGCCGAGGGTAGAATTTTACCCTTAAAAAGGGTAAAATAGAGATTTGGCCCACGGCCAAGATTCGAGTTTCCAAGTCCAAGATGGACTTGGATATGGATTGTATAGGTTGGTAATGAGTAGGATTAGCTGTCTAAACCTAGTCTTGGACCCGGTTGACCACGGTTGACTTTTTGGACTAAAGGTCAACTATGGGTCAACACTTTACCCAATTTAGTCCCAAATTTCATTAGACTTGTGCAGTTGACCGAAAGTCAACTATTAGTCACCAGTGACCTAGGGTTGACCTAGAGATGACCTAGAGATGACCTAGAGTTGACCCGTTGACCAAAAGTCAACGGTAAGCCAATTTTTGACCTAGTTTGATTCGGATGGATTTCCAATGTCCTTCCATGACCAAGTATGACCCAACTAGAGTTGTCTTGGCCTCGTATGACTTTGTTAGGTCTAATATGACTTAGATTGACCCCGTACAATCTAGTTTGACCTTGTTTGACCTAGATTGACTTAGTTTGACGTGTCTTGACCTATTTTGACTCAGTATGACTTAATTTTATTTTCAAACCATTATATTGATACAGTATTCCATCTATAGGTCCTCGAGGCACTGATCTTGGACTCAGTCGACTTATCCATCACAGTACAGGCGAGTACATTCTCTGATAATATTTCTGTTTTATGATATCGTCTTTGTTTCTAGTATTTAGTGCAGATTATCCTTGTTCTCTTGACACATTGTTCACACGGATTGATATTTGTCTGGATCCCGTCATAAGATGTTATTCCTCTTATATATGGTATACACTAGGCAAGTCTACATTGTTTATTGTTCATTGTATAGATACGATTCCTGCGAAGGCTAGCTACCCTCTCAGAGAATATGTATCATGACGTGTCATGACTGGATCCACTATATTGGTCAGGGATGGGGGTGTTAGCGTAGATATGTGATCAATACCCCACAGATATTGTATCATCATTGTATAGTGTTAATCATACACTCACGTATGATTAGCCAGGCCAAACATTGTATCAAGTTCTAAGCCGGTCACATGTTGAAACTAGTGCTAAACTCACATAGATATAGTTCCAGATTCTTGTACATGATTTATACTGTTTTTCCCTGTTCTTACATTCAGATTACAGTCTTGATATGCCTTACCATGATTCATGTACACATTATTTATCTCGTAGATTCTCTCTATTTACTGCTACATTTTCAATATCGTCTAACTAGAACTGTTATGGAGGTTTGTGCTCGTTCCATCCTGACTGGATATGTTGACAAAATTTTACAGATAGTGGCGAGGAGGATTGTCCTACCTACTACGGTCCGGTTGACGTAGTGGGCATAGACTTGGAGACCTTGGTTCAGCAGGGCTTAGCTCCGCCCGACGAGCCTTTAGCTTAGTTTAGTTAGGTTAGACATTTTGGACTGGACCTTGTCTCCAGCTTGCTACTTGTTATTTTATTATGTTCTGGGACTGTATTAGAGACTTGGACTGTATATATTCTTGTGTTGGACTTGACAGGCTATATATTATTTTATCGTCTTGTTGTCTTTTCATTTCAGTCTTTACTTTGTTATCATAGAGTCGTGATTGAGTACTCGTATATATATTCATTGCTTGTCCTCCGTTCGGAGTTGACCATGGACTTGACAGGTTTTTGTTATATATATAAACTGTTTAGAAGTAGAAAATCCACAGCGTTCCACGCCGATTTTTCGGTGAGGGCTGGGCGTTGTCGCGTCACGTGCCCTTTTAGCGGGTGCGGGTCGTGACACGTTTTAGTGGTGGCCCACGCAGGTCCTGAAGTCGCAATTAGTGCGATGTCGTAGTGGCGCTCGACTTAGAGTGCTATTACGAGCCTGCGGTACGTATCTAAGATAGGCTATAGGCTAGGGTACTCAATCACAGTAGGATCTTTCCTTACTTATCTTATTTACCGTCTTTGATATCGATTTACTGCTTTCTAGCTGTCCTCCTTTGATATTGCCTTCATGTGCCATATTGATATCTTCTTCTTAATTTGTCTCCAGGATATTGATGACTCATTCTCCTGGCGAGGGGCTCGGGGAGACGGAGAGGTCTGCCACTTCTGGCGGACAGGCTCCGGTTACTTCCCCGGCTGATGGGACTTCTGTTGGGGCTCTTGGGGGTACTCCTCCAGCTACCTCTATGACCGTCCCTGGGGCCATTGCGGGTGTTCTTCCCGTAGTGCCAGGGGCTACAGTGGGAGCTGCGGCGGGTATTCTTCCTCCTCAGCAGGGGACTCCTCCGGTGATGATGGGAGCTATTCCTCCATTGCCTCCTCTGCCCGCAGACATGGGGCAGATGCTAGCGTTCTTCCACCAGGTGCTTGAGTCCCAGCGGGCTCAGCACGAGGCTCAGCACGAGGCTCAGTTGAGGCAGACAGAGGTTATACGCCAGGGCATGGAGGATGCGCACAGATTGGCTATGGCGGCAGTGGAGCGTCAGGCTCCCCAGAGGGAGGTTCAGCAGCAGCAGCAGCCGAAGATCGGGGATATCCATGCTTTCAAGAAGCTTGGTCCGAGGGATTTCAAGGGGACTGAGGGCATTATCTATGCTGATGATTGGCTCGAGGATATCGAGCGCCAGATGGGGGCCTGCCGCCTGGCAGCCGACCTGAGGGTCGAGGCGGTTGGGTTGCAGTTGTTAGATATTGCCCGGACATGGTTCCGGAATGAGCCGGCTCTTGCAGGAGAGGGCCATACTTGGGCAGAGTTCAGGACCTTGTTCAGAGAGAAGTTCTTTTCCCCTACGGACAAGATTGGCCTGGTGCGGCAGTTCCAGAACCTGCAGCAGGACAGTATGACCGTAGAGGAGTATGCGGCGGAGTTCGGCCGGCTGAGCCGATATGCCGAGTACATGGTGAGTGACCCGGTGATCCGAGCGGAGCGCTTCAGGGAGGAATTGGCATGGGATATCAAGTTCCAGATCCCTTCTTTCTACGCGACATATGCGGAGGTTTACGCAGAGGCTCGGAAGGTAGAGAGGGACTTGGGCTTGAAGCCGAAGAGGGATCGAGATGTGTTTTGTGGGGCCAGTAGCAGCGCAAGGCCTGCTAAGCGTCCTCAACTCCAGCATCATTCTATTCCGCAATGCTCGCAGCAGATTCCTGCTCCGATCAGGGCACCAGTTCAGCAGGTGCCCCGGCAGCAGCAGTAGGGACCGACGCAGCAGGCACCTACTTGCCACTACTGCAAGAGGTCCGGACATCTCTGGGTGGTTTGCAGGAGACGTTTGGGATTGTGCCTATACTGTGGCACCGAGGGGCATCAGGCGAGGGATTGTCCTTCGAACCATCGCCGTGCAGCTCAGGGAGCACAGGGTAGGCCACCTGTGGCACCGCATCACGCCCTCCACCAGCAGCGGGATATACCCCGCCAGGACAGGGCTTTTGCGATGACAGTTGAGGATCCTGCACGCATTGGACTAGGAGGTAGGGTCTTGCTCTTTCTTTTACCTGTTCTTTCCGCCCATTGATTGATGATTTCTTTCTTAGTACCTTTAGTTTGCATATGTGATGATCATGCTAGATTAAATAGAAAATCCTAATGAAGACTGCAATAACATGATACTGTAGAGATTTAAAACCATGCATGTGTCCTGATTTTCTAGATTACATGTTATATAACTTAGGATAAAATTTAGTAGACCTTGATTGTTGGGTGCTTGACCTAGAGAAGAGTACGACCGTTTGAATTTCGAGGACGAAATTTTTTAAGGAGGGTAGATTTGTCACCCCCAGTTTTCAAATTGGGGGTATTTTTGTCATTTTCAAGTTTAATAATATTTTAGAAATTTTATATGATTTTATATGATTTTTAGGAATTTATTTGAGTCGGTTTGAATTTTATCCAATTCGGACCCAATTTGGAGACCCGGGTAGCCTGGACCCTAGTGGGACCCCCATACTAGCTGGGCTTAGCCCATGTACCATCATAAATAGGCTAGAAATTATTAACCTAACTTCCATGGCTTAATTAGTCGATTTAGAGACTTATTTAGTTGTTTAGAATCAAACCGAATTGAACCGAACCAACCCGATTTCAAATTAAACCAAAATAGGGTTAATGGGTTGAGGGCTATTGGATCCCAACCCAATAGCCCTTGGAGTGGTGGCCGGCCATGAAGTAAACCCCCCCCCCCCCCCCCTCTTCACTTTATTAATTCTCTCTATCTCTCTCCACTTCATTTCTTCTTCAAGTTCTTCTCCTCCTTCTTCAAGAACACCCCAACCTAGGTATGCTCTCTAACCCCCCATTAACTCCTCCTTTATTTTAGTTTCCTTCATTAATGTTGTAGAGGATGCTCTCCTCTTCATTTTGCCCCCTAACTTGTTAGGTTTTCCATTAATTCTAGTTGTAGGTTGGTTAGGGGTTTTTCATATATATGTATATATGTATATATATATATGTATGTATGTATGTATGTATTTGTGTGTGTGTAGAGAGTGGTGGAGGAGAGGATGAGAGTGGTGGTGTGGTTGTGAGTGGTGGTGTATATGTGTGTGTGGTTGTGTGTGTGGTTGTGTGTGTGTGAGTGTGTATATATATATGTATATTAGAGTGTATATATGTGTATATGTGTGTGTATATATATGTATAGGTTTGTGTACCTATGTATATATGTGTGTATATATAGGTATATGTGTGTGGGTGTATATGTGTATAGAGAGGGAAGAAGAGGATATGTATATAAATATATGATTATATATAGATAGATAGATAGATAGATAGATAGATAGATAGATAGATAGATAGATAGATAGAGAGATGTATATATATATAGATATATATATAAGAGAGGAGAGGAGAGGATTTAGAGGAGAAGAAGAAGAGATAGCAGGAGCAGCAGCAAGCAGGAGCTGCAGCAGCAGCAGCTTGCAGTTGCAGCAGCAGCAAGCAGGAGCTGCAGCAGCAGCAGTTTGCAGTGCAGCAGCAGCAGCTAGCAGCTCCTTCCCCCCCCCCCCCCCCCATTGTGACCCCCTAGCATCCTATAAACCCCCCACTTAGTATATATATGTAGGTATATATATATAGATATATATATGTTGATATAGAGAAGTTTAGATAAGGAAATTAGAGGTAGAGAGGGAAAGAGAGTTTAAGATTTAGAAGAGTTTAAGGATTTAGAAATTAGAGAGGGAAGCTAGGGAAATAAGGAAATTAAAGAAGAATAGGAGGGAGGATTAAGAAGAGGAATAAGGGAAGAAGAGGGAGATTAGAGGAGTTGAGAAGAAGGGAAATTAGAATCGAGAATCAAGAAGGGTTAGAATCAAAAATCAAAAGAGAAGGTTTTAGTTAGAAATCGAGTTAGAGGGCGAATTTGAGCCCGGAGCGTCGGATCGCGACGAAACTTGACATGGACCTAGGTTACGTGATTTAGATTTTGCGGGTAAGCTCCCGGGTGGAAATCGGGGTCGTAGGGCGCCGGTATCGCGCCGTGTCAGTGCGTATCTCGAAATATTCGAGATTTCTGCAATGGACCGTAAGGTGGACCAGACGTCCACTTTACTTAGGTATTTTGGTAGATAACGAACCTATAGGATAGTACCCTACTACCCTAGGGAGATCGGGTCAAAATAACTAGCGTAGGTAGGCTATCTAGATTATCGCCGAGGGTAGAATTTTACCCTTAAAAAGGGTAAAATAGAGATTTGGCCCACGGCCAAGATTCGAGTTTCCAAGTCCAAGATGGACTTGGATATGGATTGTATAGGTTGGTAATGAGTAGGATTAGCTGTCTAAACCTAGTCTTGGACCCGGTTGACCACGGTTGACTTTTTGGACTAAAGGTCAACTATGGGTCAACACTTTACCCAATTTAGTCCCAAATTTCATTAGACTTGTGCAGTTGACCGAAAGTCAACTATTAGTCACCAGTGACCTAGGGTTGACCTAGAGATGACCTAGAGATGACCTAGAGTTGACCCGTTGACCAAAAGTCAACGGTAAGCCAATTTTTGACCTAGTTTGATTCGGATGGATTTCCAATGTCCTTCCATGACCAAGTATGACCCAACTAGAGTTGTCTTGGCCTCGTATGACTTTGTTAGGTCTAATATGACTTAGATTGACCCCGTACAATCTAGTTTGACCTTGTTTGACCTAGATTGACTTAGTTTGACGTGTCTTGACCTATTTTGACTCAGTATGACTTAATTTCATTTTCAAACCATTATATTGATACAGTATTCCATCTATAGGTCCTCGAGGCACTGATCTTGGACTCAGTCGACTTATCCATCACAGTACAGGCGAGTACATTCTCTGATAATATTTCTGTTTTATGATATCGTCTTTGTTTCTAGTATTTAGTGCAGATTATCCTTGTTCTCTTGACACATTGTTCACACGGATTGATATTTGTCTGGATCCCGTCATAAGATGTTATTCCTCTTATATATGGTATACACTGGGCAAGTCTACATTGTTTATTGTTCATTGTATAGATACGATTCCTGCGAAGGCTAGCTACCCTCTCAGAGAATATGTATCATGACGTGTCATGACTGGATCCACTATATTGGTCAGGGATGGGGGTGTTAGCGTAGATATGTGATCAATACCCCACAGATATTGTATCATCATTGTATAGTGTTAATCATACACTCACGTATGATTAGCCAGGCCAAACATTGTATCAAGTTCTAAGCCGGTCACATGTTGAAACTAGTGCTAAACTCACATAGATATAGTTCCAGATTCTTGTACATGATTTATACTGTTTTTCCCTGTTCTTACATTCAGATTACAGTCTTGATATGCCTTACCATGATTCATGTACACATTATTTATCTCGTAGATTCTCTCTATTTACTGCTACATTTTCAATATCGTCTAACTAGAACTGTTATGGAGGTTTGTGCTCGTTCCATCCTGACTGGATATGTTGACAAAATTTTACAGATAGTGGCGAGGAGGATTGTCCTACCTACTACGGTCCGGTTGACGTAGTGGGCATAGACTTGGAGACCTTGGTTCAGCAGGGCTTAGCTCCGCCCGACGAGCCTTTAGCTTAGTTTAGTTAGGTTAGACATTTTGGACTGGACCTTGTCTCCAGCTTGCTACTTGTTATTTTATTATGTTCTGGGACTGTATTAGAGACTTGGACTGTATATATTCTTGTGTTGGACTTGACAGGCTATATATTATTTTATCGTCTTGTTGTCTTTTCATTTCAGTCTTTACTTTGTTATCATAGAGTCGTGATTGAGTACTCGTATATATATTCATTGCTTGTCCTCCGTTCGGAGTTGACCATGGACTTGACAGGTTTTTGTTATATATATAAACTGTTTAGAAGTAGAAAATCCACAGCGTTCCACGCCGATTTTTCGGTGAGGGCTGGGCGTTGTCGCGTCACGTGCCCTTTTAGCGGGTGCGGGTCGTGACAGAATAATATGTAACAAGTCGCAAATATCTAAAAATGAGCTTAAAGATTAAACATGATCACTAAGTTTAATCCTTAGTATAAATTTAAGTACATCAAAATTTACTTCAAAATTCTATGAAACACAAAAAAATAAGCTAGAAGATCAAAAACTCAATTCTTAGCGTTTTTTAACATAACTTCAAGTCCACCATAATTTATTTTAAGTTCTAATAAACTGATTCTCCACTAAAACAAAGATAAAAATGAAAATGAGTAGCATAAAATTAATCACGAACAACATTCTAAGAATATATATATATATATATATATATATATATATATATATATATATATATATATATATATATATAGTTGGTTATGTTCGGTATTTTTTGCACAAACCGTACCATTATACCATATTTTAGTTGGTTCGACAATTCGATATCGATACATAATTTCGATTCAATTTTTGAAATAATTTTAATCGAGCATTCGGTCAATTTTTTGTTAGCGGTCGGTATTTGCTCACAGCTAGTCCAAGTAAAGTGATTGAGTGAGAACAACATTATTGAGCAGATGCTTCAGCAGCAACATTAATGGCACTCGAATCAAGGACTTGCCTGAAAATTCCGTCGGAGTCGAGCGTCGCCCTGTGGTAGTGATCTCCGGGGACTGCAGTAGAGATCACAGACAGAAGCGTGCTGTTGTGAGAGAGGTCGATGCTGCCGGACTCATTGTAGATGAGCTGAAACGCCCCCGTCCCGGAGGTGTCGCTATCCCAGTACGCCTCGGGGTAGTGCGTCGGCGTCGGGTAAGCGACGGGAAACATGGCGAGGTTGCCGTTTCCCAGCAGCGCCAGCACGAACCTCCCGCGGGCGTAGTCGGCGTCCGCCAGCCTCGCGAAGACCTGCGCCCCTTGCTGGAGCGTCTGGCCGGGCAGGATCGTGTCGGTCGGGTGGTCAAAGCTCTGCCACAGGACCCTGGAGTCCGCGGCCGAGAGCACAAGGTTGCCCGTGTCGAGGACCGCCGCCGCGTGGGCGGCCCCGCTCGCGCCCGGGTTCCATATCTCCAAGCCGGAGGGGTCGGTGAGGGAGAGCTGCCCGTCGGGCTTCAGCGTGAGCTTCGAACCGTCCGCGGCGACCGGACGGTCTCCGTTGGCGCACCACACGATGGTTTTGTTGTCCATTTTGTCGAACCACACGGCGAGGAGGGAGAGGGAGGCGTTGGCGGGGTGGGGGAGGAAGCCGAAGGCGAAGTCGCCGGAGGGGGAGGGCCATGAGGTGGGCTTCCTGAGGGGGGTGAGCGTGGTTCCTGTGGTTATGTTAGTGTATTTAGTTTGAGCTAGGGATAGATGGCTCGGAACAAGAAGGAAGAAGAAGAAGAAGAATTGTGGTGCCATTATTTGTTGCTAAGGAGACCGATTAGGAAGTAATTAAAGAAATAAGAGATGTTATTAGTGGGAAGGAAGAGAAGGAAAGCTTCAACACGGTTTAGCTGAGGGAAGCAACTGTTAAATAATCCAAACTGTTTTAGTAATTATTTGGTGAGATGGAGATGTTTCCTGAAATTGTCAAATTATCTCTCTCTCTCCCTCTCTCTCTCTCTCTCTGTGTGTAATGATTAGACAATTTCACGAGTGTGTATATATATATATATATATATATAGAGAATAAGGGAGGTGGGATGGCACCTCACTCTCAAATGAGGGTGGCGGTGATGTGGCGCCATCCCAACCCTCCATCACAAATTATTTAATTTGTCCCAATCAAAGCAGCTTCTAATATTTTACTTTTAATGTGGTGGTGGGACCGGAGAATAAGAAGCATCCCATATTTATTTCTTTCCTTCCTCTCCTTTCTCTCTCTCTCTCTCTCTCCCAACTTGATTTTTTTTTCTCTGTACGAGTGGCCGGGTGCTCTCCGAAGGCCGAACGTCGGATCCTCACTCTCCCCCACCGCCCCCATGCCGCCGCCGCACGTCGGATCCTCACTCTCCCCCACCGCCCCCATGCCGCAGCCGCCTACCGCCCCCACCGCCCCCATGCCGCCGCCCCTACCGCCCCCACCGCCCCCATGCCCCCACCGCCCCCATGTCTTACGAGCGCCTACCGCCCCCACCGCCCCCCCCCGTCCCCATGCCGCCGCCTTCCGCCCCCACCGCCCCCATGCCGCCGCCCCCACCGCCCACATGCCCCCGCCGCCCCCATCACTTACGAGCCCCTACCGCCCCCATGCCGCTGCTGCCTCCAACTCCGTTGACGTTCTCCACCGTCACCGGCGCCCCTACCGCCCCCATGCGGCCGACATGTCCAACTCCGTATAAAGTTGCAGATTTTTATTTTGTTGCAGATTTTTATTTTGTTTAGGTAGATTTAGTTTGGCTAAAATTCTTATTTTGTTTGGCCATATGTTTGGCAAAATCTGGCTGTAAAAAACTTACCTATGCCTAGCGTTTGGCATTTGTTGCAAATTATTTGTTGGGCTATCTGTTCAATTTGAAGTAAGTTCAACCTGGAAGAAATTGATTGATTATGGTTGTAAAATTATTTTGTTTGGCTGTGTTCAAATTATTTTTTGTTTGGTGCTTTGATTGATATTTTGGTAACCTGGAACAAATTATTTTCTATTTGGCATTTGTTGCAAATTTAGTTAGGCTATTGTTGTAAGGGAGGTATTTGGAAGAATTATGGTTGTAAGTTCAACCTGGAAGAAATTTCTTGCATTCTTCACTACTGGTTGCCTGAGCTTACAAGTTACACACAAGGGGGGAGTCTATATCTCGTACGAAAGGACAACTCTTCACATATCTCTGTTCAAACTCGGCTTCCACCCTTGTAATATAGGTTTCCTTTATGATTCACTACTGTGGTTCCTTCCGTGTAAACTTATCTATGTTTTGTTGGTAACAGGAAGAACTACAAAAGAAACAAGTTTCTGTTTAAGCCTATAATATTTGCAAAGCTTCCATTATGACTCTGGCATGCAAACATTCCAGAAAACAAATCTCAGAAAATATTCTGGCTACTTGTATGCAAAAAAACTTGCAACTTGTTGAGTATCAAAGCAAAAGTACCACGCCTGAAGTTGAGAATGATAAAACAACCCAAATAGTTGAACATCAAGTTCTAACTGGAAATGCTGGAAATATTTATTATCATCCTGGCAAAAAAAACATCGAATCCGTACAATCCAAATATTACATGAATAGAACAAGCGTCTTCGACCATTGATTACATGATTGCACCCCAAACAAAATATGCATAGATGATCAAACAATGGGGAAATTGTTGTTCTCAACATGAGAAATTTGGCAATTCAACAAAAAAAACTGGCCAGGTAACGATAAATGTAGTTAAACAACATATTTCACTTTCAAAAATCCCCTCTTTGTACATGGCATTCTCAGTATGCAACTACAATGATCGTCTAAATTAGCCAAATTTTTACAGTGGGCATCTTGTCTAACTATCAGTTGGTGTTTGCCACCCAAAAAATGCTTCCAGAAACCTGCAAATTGTGGACTGGACAAAAAATAGACTGCCTAGTTGCTCCGATGTTCATTGCTGTTGATATGATGGAACTAGCCCCCAGAGGGCAATCATTTCGTTGAAAGGCGCTCCGATGTTCATTGCTGTTGATATGATGGTCACATTACGCTCCCTCATTCTTGCGGCAAAACTCCCCGTACCTACGCTGATATCAACCCCGATCCTGATCTCCCCTGGCTTCACTGCAAGCACATCGTCAATGAGGAAGTCGGCAAGTGTTGAGTTGGTCAGCCACTTTACCTGTTATAAATATTGGTACAACAGATTAAGGCCAAAGAATCGAAGTTCAATGTTTCCCAGAAAAAATGAGAAAGGCAAATTGGATTAAGTTGAAAGCAGGAGTCTCAGTATAAAGTTCACAAATTTCATACATGTGCATGAATATCAAAGATATCAAGTACCGTTGAGGAGCTTCTTATCTAGAGAAGAAAACCAAAGGAAAGAAAACAAAATGCATCTTAGACATTCTAAAATGGTTCTCCCTGAAGTAACTAATATGGCCAAAATATTATGCAATCATCTGCTTTTAGCATTGTTGATTTTTTTTAATTTTTTTTTTGCTAAAGGCCAACACACCGCAACAAGTAACTCTGCCAATTGTTAGAAATACTGAAACAAGCTTTCTATTATCATGTACCCCCAATAAGTAAAATAATACTTGGAGTAATCAGTCTATAATACACGCCTGAACATGCTAGTATAGTATAGTTAATTGATCCACTAGATGCATCTGTCCACTATCAAGGAAAAAAAAAAACTTGATCCTAAATCCTAATCAGAAGAACATTTTGTGATGTGATGGTCTAGCTAGCATTATCATGTTATATTTAGAAAGAAAATATACGTAATCATGGAATGGTATTTCTCATATGCTGTAATGTTGATTATATGTTGAACAAAGTGACTGAGGTAATAAGCACGCTCTAGTAGTAGATAATGCGCTACTAATAGTCAGTCTACAATATGAAGATTCTGAACACAGCAGTGCGAGAGCTTTAACAGGCTAGAGCTCCTCTTCCTTTTTCAACCATTCAATTTCCAAGGATGTATTCTTTTCCATTTGTCAGGCAACACTAGAAAACGAGAAACAGAAAACTAGGTACAGATGACACTGTCCACTAGGAGTTCCTTATTGAAATCATGGTTGACCTAAATGGAGGTCATGGGTGCTTTCTGCCATACAAGGTAGTTGTTACCCGATGATTGTGAATGGTTGGAAGGGTTACTTAATGATGTAGATGCCAGTGACGCTTTAGTATTTGTAAACCCTCTCTAAGGCAATTGGCTGTCCTAAAGCAATTGGGAGAATGAATAGCATGGAGAAAGAAGAAGAATAAAAAAAGAAAATCAATTTAAGCACAATACATACACATTTTTGGCCTGGTGCTATGTCTGAGAACCCTTGTGTCATTTGCAGCACAATGCTTGTCGGTTTTGTAACACTAACTAGCAGCAAGAATGACAAAAAATAACTAAATATAATGTATTAATGGCTGGTTGCATTAGAGGATTAGTAGTAGATCCTCTTCATCGACCACATGGTTGAATTAAAAACATGATGAGATCGTATGCTTATTACATTCAAAGGAATGAAATGGTTCGTTATCTTTCAGAGCATGTATATTATAGTTTTTATGTAACTTTACCAGGATGGGTCATTAAATACAGAAAAGCCTTCCGAGGTTAGGACTGAAAACCATATGGGAAAGCAAAGTTATCCTTGCCTACCTATCCAGTTGCATCTGCTACATATGCACATCCTTTTGAATGAATAAAAAAAAGCCGTTATTACTTACCTGGCTAGTTTCATCATGCACCTGATATTTCCCCAATGACATTCTTCTTTCCTCCTGCATGAATGTAAATCCAAGGATTGTTAGGCACAAATAAAGAACGATAACAGAACACAAAAAGTTAATACCTAACACATATGTGAGTTGAGGTAGGGGCTTTGTTAGAGTTAATTCCTAACACATGGTAAGACAGGCAGTGACATAAGAAACCATTGACTATCCTGTTACTTTCAAAGCCATTTGTTCAAACATTGTATTGTAGCTAGCAATAAAAAAAAGAAATAAGAAACAGAGTTAAATAGATCACAGCAACATAACAACCTGCCAGTTTGAACTTTGAACTCAACCAAATTTTTTAAAAGAAAGGGATACATTAACATAACAACCTGCCAAACTAGAGTTTCGATAATGTGTATTTCAATTTCAAATACAAATGAGTTATCAAATAACATAAGATCTCACCCAAAAATCAGCAAAAAGCATATATTTTATTTATTGAAGAGAAGAAAATTCATACCTTGATTGCTTGGAGCATTGTAGACACCTTCTGCAGCAATACTTGATACAGAGTTTGTTTCGCCTTGAACTTTGAATATTGTTGGAGAGCTCGGTGTAGGAAGAGTATATCCCAAGACCAGTTGAAGCAGCCAGATGAGTTGTGTTCTCAGTTTCCATTATGTCTTATTGAAAGACTATAGACCCTTTGCAAGTAACACGACAAAATGGTGATTGAAAGACTCCCAAAACAAGATCCCAGGCCTGGCAATTCGCACTCCAAGCATATCCTAAACCAAAAAATCTTCAACATATTTCACCTGCTCTAGATAGTAAAAAAAACTGATTAAGAAATGTAGTCTCACAATCTTCTTCTCTTGTTTCTTAATTTGTTTTCAGGTAATATAGCAAACCTCAGGAACAAGACCTAGGACACATGAGACAAATAGAAGATTATTAGCTTGGAAGTGCTTGTGAACCACCCGAATCAGATTGACCATTGCTTGCCTGAAAGTTCAACATTTTCTCAATTAACTCATTAAAGAGAGATATAGAAAAAAAATATTGAACTTATACAATACCTTAGCTTTGCTACACCCAGTCCTGTAATGACCCTTTTCCCCACAAAATCCGCATGTTTTCTTTTTTTTAGTTGCCTCTTCTTGAGACAATTCTAATCCGGAAGGTAATCTGGAAGCAAGTCTTGGTCGCCCTTTATGCCTCAGAGACGTCATAGGATCACGGATATTAATTTCCGGAATTAAACTTGATGAATTTTGGGATAGGAGTGGTGCAATAGGATCAACTTGGTGATTCAGTCCTTGGGATGACACATCAGCTCCTTCAGGCGATCTTAAGTTATCATATTCTGCTAACTTGCTTGTTAGAAACCTATCAAATTCAACAGCAAAGTTAGGCACCTTGTATGCAACCTCCAAAGCCTTGTTGCATTTGTAACGAATATCCCAATGAAGATTACGATCTACTTCAGAATTTCTGACAGTAGCACCCATGCCAACATCTCCAAATCGATGCCGAGATTCAATGGTCCAACGCCTCAAAATATAACGATCTGGTATCTCTGAAACATGTTTCTTCCACAATATACACAGGACATGTCTGCAAAGTAATCCAACAGATTCAAAATGTCTACAGGCGCATGAAACTACAACCCCATCGGAATCATATAACACAGTCCTCCATTTACTTCTCTCTTTTGTCGCCCTTCCAACAAGATATGTAGTTACAGTCCCTTCTTTGTGCACTTTATCAGCCCAATAAATTTGGGCATCCTTCATTTCTTGTTTGAAAATAGAAAATAAGGCTCTGGTATAACATCTACCAGCTTGCTTCTCAAGTGGCCATTCCAAAGTTAGTACGGGCTGGGAGTCCATAGTTTTGAAATCTTCATCCTCCTCGGCTTTTCGACGACTTGCCAATGCCTTGTCATATTGAACGACAAACTCAGTTAAGGTTGTACCTGGATGAATATAGAAGTATGTGAGATTGTGAAAGTGGGGTTTCAGTGTATTATATATGTGAGATAAGGTGTGTTTACACATGTAGGAGAGTGGGATTTCAGTGTAATAGAGAGTGTACATAGATGTATGTGAGAGTGTGAAGAGAGCATACATAGGTGTACCTGCATGAACATATGTATCGAAAAAAGCATTTATGCTTTCCGCTCTTTGACTCGTTCGCGTGCCGGCAAGAAACTTATCATTCAAATAGCAAGGTAACCAACTAGCTCGCCGCTCCCACAACTTTGGCAACCAACTTTTTTCTCGTAGCTTGTACGTTGCCATCATCTCTTTCCAACAATCTTCGGCTTCACATATACTGCTACTACTTCGCAGTCTATTGAAATGCAATTCAAACTCGGGTCCATGGATAGTTTTGAGATGGACCATATGCTCTCCAACATTCTTGTCTAGATGCCAATCACAATATCGGTGTACAGTATTTGGAAAAACTCTAGCAATTGCATTCCCAATAGCCGCATCCTGATCAGTAATAATAGCTCCTGGTGCTTTACCCCCCATACATCTAAGCCACTGCTCAAATAACCACACAAATGTCTGCTCTGTCTCATCAGCTAACAATGCACATCCGAACAAGGTAGATTGTCGATGATGATTGATACCAGTGAAAGGAGCAAATGGTAAACATAAATTATTAGTACGATATGTCACATCAAATATAATTACATCACTAAACTTCTGGTAGGATTCTTGTGATCTTCTATCAGCCCAAAAAACACTTCTTAATGTGTAGTCATCATCTAATTCAATGCTTGAGTAAAAAGTCGGATCTTCGACCTTTTTTTCTATAAAGTGCTTAACAATTTTAGCACAATTTTTACCCAAATTGTTCTTCCTCTCAATTCTTAGGTGATCATGGACTTGCTGTGGTGTAATCAAGTGTTGTGGATCAGGCTCGAAGGAATTGACAACCCTAGCAATGCTTGCGTTTGATATGCCTTCGCTATGAAGCTGAGTAATTAAGTTCTTCACTACTGGTTGACGATGGACCTTTTTATGAGACCGATGCTTTAATGCTTTCGATGGAGTTGATAAGTTGTGATTGTTATGTTCAGCAACAAATTTGCCAACTCTCCATCTTCCTGACTTTGTGAGGTAGATCTTAATCATTGCTTTGCAATCCACCCGTATTTCACGACGATGATCTACCTCTTCGTCCATAATTGGTTTTTTCAAGGTTCTCTTTTTTCCTTCCTTGCTACATACAATTAATCTTGATATTACTAAACTAGGATCAGACCTAGACCTACTAGTGGATGACCATCTAGTTCCAAATCCCATCTTCAATGCATACCCGTTATAAAAATTGTACGCATCCTTCTGTGTAGCAAATTCCATTCCTATCTTCGGCGTAATGGTGTCCAAATCATCTTTATCTCCATCTCCCACACCATCTCCCAATTCAACACCATCTCCCAAATGAACACCATCTCCTACATAATTAAAACGAAACCAACGAAAATTAGGATCAGGCCTAAAAAAAATTCAACTTAATATGAGTCGAATATATTAAGTTTTAGAATGCCATTCATGCAAAAAAAAAAAAGCTTGGTCTGCCACATAATATTTGATTTGTATACACATGACTTTCGTTTTGCAATTATAAGTATGATTAGCTGTTACAACAGTTACAAAACTCATGTGTATCCAAATCAAATTCGACTGTTACAACAGTTGAATATATTAAGTTTTAGAATGCCATTCATACAAAAAAAAAAGCTTGGTCTAACTCATAATATTTGACGAATAGATTAACCAAATAAGAACAAAACCAAAAGAAAATTAATTTTGCATCAAAATCACACCTCGTGACTCGTCGATGATGGTGGAGAGCGGCAGTAGAGTTGGGAGCGAATACGGAGATTCGCCGGTGATGGTGGAGAACGGCAGCGTAGTTGGGAGCGGGTATGGAGATTCGCCGGTGATGGTGGAGAGCGGCAGCGGATATGGAGGTTCGCCGGTGACGGTGGAGAACGGCAACGGAGTTGGACATGTCGGCCGCATGGGGGCGGTAGGGGCGCCGGTGACGGTGGAGAACGTCAACGGAGTTGGAGGCAGCAGCGGCATGGGGGCGGTAGGGGCTCGTAAGTGATGGGGGCGGTGGGGGCATGTGGGCGGTGGGGGCGGCGGCATGGGGGCGGTGGGGGCGGAAGGCGGCGGCATGGGGACGGGGGGGGCGGTGGGGGCGGTAGGCGCTCGTAAGACATGGGGGCGGTGGGGGCATGGGGGCGGTGGGGGCGGTAGGGGGCGGCGGCATGGGGGCGGTGGGGGCGGTAGGCGGCTGCGGCATGGGGGCGGTGGGGGAGAGTGAGGATCCGACGTGCGGCGGCGGCATGGGGGCGGTGGGGGAGAGTGAGGATCCGACGTTCGGCCTTCGGAGAGCACCCGGCCACTCGTACAGAGAAAAAAAAATCAAGTTGGGAGAGAGAGAGAGAGAGAAAGGAGAGGAAGGAAAGAAATAAATATGGGATGCTTCTTATTCTCCGGTCCCACCACCACATTAAAAGTAAAATATTAGAAGCTGCTTTGATTGGGACAAATTAAATAATTTGTGATGGAGGGTTGGGATGGCGCCACATCACCGCCACCCTCATTTGAGAGTGAGGTGCCATCCCACCTCCCTTATTCTCTCTCTCTCTATATATATATATATATATATATATATATATATATATATATATATATATATATATATATATATATATATATATATTTTTGTGTGTGTGTGTGTGTACATCCCATGTATTATAGAAGGACCCATATATGTGTGTGAAAGGTCTTTACTTGTCTAATCATATACACACACACACACAAATATATATATATATGTATATATATATATATATGTATATATATATATATATATATATGGGTCCTTCTACATTTTGTGTGTGAAAGGTCTTTACTTGTCTATATATATATATATATATATATATATATATATATATATATATATATATATATATATATATATATATATTATATTATACAAAACACAAAGGTTTTTGAATCCTAGGGCTGACTGTGCCAAGATAAAGAGTGGTTGGGATTTAATCTTGGTGAATCAACGGTTGTGGGATTTTATGGGGAAGAGCATTATTGGGAGTGGGGTTTTATGGGGAATCCAAAGATGGGGATTTAATATTTTGATGGTTGGGATTTAATATTTTGATGGGGGCCTCATAATGGTTGTGGATGAGCATTATTGAGAGTAGAGTTTTATGGGGAATCCAAAGAAAATTCACATCCAGCAGTGGTTGGAATTTAATATTTTGATGGGGGCCTCAAAATTATTATTGTTCGTTTAAAATTGGGGGTCCAATATTTTGAGGGGGAATACCTTAAATGAACCATGCCCTATGGGCACGTGTTTTGACTAGTATATATATATATATGGGTCCTTCTACAATACATGGGATGTATCAATACATCCCAAACAATTGCATTAAAAATGCATTGAAAATTGTGAAATGTCTTTACTGTTACTTTGACTTTACCTGTTACTTTGACTTCGGCTTTAATCTGAACCATTGGATCAACATCCAATGATTCAGATTTGGGATGTATCGATACAAATTTTTACATGGGATGTATTGAAGAATTTTCATATATATATATATATATATATATATATATATATATATATATATATATATATATATATATATATTGAAGAATGGGTACTATATAAATGTGAAAAATGGAGGTATCCCTCCTAGCTGCTTACAATCACTTTCACTGCCTACAAAACTCTCTACTATCTCACCTATCACCTCTCCATACAGTTAATGTCATATTCGATATTGTTAATGATACCTGACATTCTAATAGCTTTTCCTTCAAAGGTTCTTCTATTCCTCTCTCGCCACACATGCCAAATAGCTGATAGCAGACGAAGTCTGGCTCTTCTGTGTCTTATCCCCTATTTTTCAGAGCAGTTATCTCCTCGAAAATATACTGGAGGCCCTCATACCTGGGGTTAGTAATGCCTATCGAGTCTCTGAATCTCTGCCAAATAGCTCCAGTGAACCCACATTTGAAGAAAAGATGATCATGTGTTTCCCCCTCCGATTCACTCCCACATAGCATGCAGCCTCTCCTGTGGATTTGTATGTCAAATCTCTCGAGCCTATATTTGGTTAACAGTCTGTTGCGAAACGCCTTATAGGCGCACTCGCATCCCCTCACTTTTGCATCCCCCATACAACTCCAAGATAACACCCGTTGGATCTTGTTTAAATCATCTAATCTTAACCGTTGAAAAATTAACAATTAAGATTAGAATACTTAAACAAAATCCAATTGATGTGAAAGAGGGGATGCATGGGGGATGCAAAAGTGAGGGGATGTTGATCCATCATATATATATATATATATATATATATATATATATATATATATATATATATATATATATATATATATAGGAAGGATCAACATCCCCTCACTTTTGCATCCCAATCATCCCCTATTTTACATCCATTGGATCTGGTTTAAGTGGGTAAATGACAAAAAAATCCTCGTTAGATACCCGACTTTCACAAATTAAGACCTATTAGTCATTTTTAGCAATTTGCCCCTGCTTAGAATACAAATCCGCTCAATAAGGCCCCTCCAGCCAAAATTAAAATTTGTATTCCCAAAAATGCCCCTTCCCCCTCTCCCCCCGATGGCGGCGGCGACCCCCCCAACCCCGCCCGACCCCCTGCCCTCCCCCCCGCCGACCCTGCCCCCTGCCCTCCCCCCGCCCGACCCCACCCGCCCTCCCCTCGCCGGCCTCCCCCCGGCGACGAACTCCCACCCCCGCCCGTCCTCCGCAAGCCTCCCCCCGACCTCGCCCCCTGACTTCCCCCGCCCGACCCCCCTGCCCTCCTCCCGTCGGCCCTCCCCCGGCTCGACCACACCCGCCCTACCCCCGCCGGCCACCCCCTGGCGGTGAGACCCCAGCCCCGCCCGTCGGCCGTGAGCCTCCCCCCGACCTCGCCCCCCTGCCCTCCTCCCGCCCGACCCCCCGCCCTCCCCCTGCCGGCCCTCCCCCCGCCCGAACCCACCCGCCCTCCCCCCGCCGGCCTCCCCCCCGACCTCGCCGGCCCTGCATGGCCCTCCCCCACACTCGTCGGCCCCCCGCGGTCCACCCCCGCCCTCGCCCCGGCCCCGCGGCCCTCCCCGTGGCATCGCCAGCCACCCAGCCCCTCCACCAACGACCGAGGAAGGAGGGGGAGGGGTAAAATTGTCATTTGGGGGTCTTTTGTAACAAAAAATAACTAGTAGGAAATTTAAGAGCATGGAATCTTTTTTTGCGAAAGTCGGGTATCTAACGAGGGTTTTTTGTCATTTATCCGGTTTATCTAATCTTAACCGTTAATTTTTTAATGGTTAAGATTAGTTGACTTAAATAAGATCCAACTGGTCTTATCATGGGGATGCTTGGGGGATGCAAAAGTGAGAGGATGCGGATCCCTCATATATATATATATATATATATATATATATATATATATATATATATATATATATATATATATATATATATATATATATAACATGACTTTCCTTTGTCATAAACAATTGTGGTGTAGTGTTAGTATGTTAAACTTGTACACAAGAGGTCCTAGGTTCAATTCTTGGTTGCAACTTTTTTTTAAAATTTACTTTTAGTTCAATTTTTTTATATTATATATGGGCCCTATTTTTAAAGTTTGCCTAGGGCCCCCATGAACTCAGGGCCGGCCCCGGGCTCCGGCTGCTCCCAAAACCCCAGCCTCCTCCCATCTCCCATAGACCTCTCGAAACCCTAATACTTTTCCTCTATCATCTCTGTAAACCATAATCCTCTTCTATCTCACCTAGATCTCTCGAGATCTAACCTAGATCTGTAGAGATTTAGGCTAGATCTGTTGAATATCATCTCTGATCTCTCTCTCTCTCTCTCTCTCTCTCTCTCTCTCTCTCTCCCCCTTTCCAAGCTCACTGATCTCGAGATCTAACCTAGGTCTGTCAAGAGCTAACCTACATCTGTCGAAGTGTGTAGTTCCCAACTCTGAATCCTTTATTCTGGTAAGTCATAACCTAAATTTGTCGATATTATTTGTTCTGTAAATTTTTATTTCTTTAATTTTTGTTATTTATGCATGAATTATGAAAGGAGACCCTAAAAACTGCGGCAAATAACTGTAGCACTTGGCCCCTTATTCTTGTTGTCTAGAAATTTGGTTAGGATGTGCGGACATGAACAATTCTTCTTGATTGTAATTTGTATATTTGTTCGGTTCTATTTGGGAGAGTGGAATCTGGGGGTTGGATTAGAATTTGGAAATTAGAATAAAAAATTTAAAATTTGTAACTTGATTATGGAATTTGTATATTATAACTAGATAGACTGGGGATTAGCATTTGTTGCAGCACCTTATGTCCATTTGTGACTTCTATTATGTTTATTTGTATATTTGGAGATCTCACCTGAATTTGTATATTATACAGGACTTTTAAGTCCAATTTGGAATTAATACATGATATTGAATGTTCTGTTTTTATTTATATATTTCGATATCCAAATTTGTATTATGTAGGACTTTTATGTCCAATTTGAAATTCGTACACATTCAGCTTCATATTTGGAATATGGTTTTTTATTTTTGCTCTCCCATACTGTCACCCCCAATTTTTAGAAATAGGGGTATTTTTGTCATTTTGTACTTTTGAATATTTTTAAAATTTATTTTATTATTTATGATATTTCTTTTGGGTTATTTGAGTCAGGTTCGAATTTCAGCTCATTCCGACTTGTATCGGGGACCCGGGGTAGCTTAGACTCTGATCGAGACCCAGCTGGAACCGACCAACTTGTCATGACCAAACCCATATATTTATATTTGACTAATTCCATTTGATTTTAGTGGGATTAGGGATTAGAATTAGATTTAGAACTTGAAATTAGGAGTTTTCAAGTTACCATTTTGATCCCAACTCAAACCACTCATTTCTTTGACTTGGAGGGCATTTTGGTAAATTGCCAAATGCCCCCAACCCTCTAAAATGTGGCCGACCATGTATGGAGCACCCCCTCTCATTTGCTTCACTCCAAAGCAATCTCTCTCTCTTCATTTCATTTCTTTCCAAGCTCCTTCCCTCTCAAGAAATAAATTAGATATGCTTTTAAAACCTTCATTAATTCTCTTTTGCATTTATTTCTTTCACCATAAATGAGGAGAAGACCACCCTCTACATTTTGCCCATAGAATTTGTAGGTTTCCCTAGAAATCTAGTTTAAGGACCATTAGGGGTTTTCCTTTTTAGAGAGAAATATATATATATATATATATATATATATATATATATATATATATATATATATATATATATATATATATATATATATATATATATATATATATATATATATATATATGTGTGTGTATGTATATATTTCTATATGAGTATGTGTGAGTGTCTGTATATATATGTAGATGGATATATGTGTTTGTGAGTTTATATATATATATATATATATATATATATATATATATATATATATATATATATATATATATATATATGTGTGTGTGGATGTGTGTGATTTTAGAGGAAGAGAATGAGAGTTTGGGAGAGAGGAATAGAAGTAGAAGAAGAAGGAATAAGAAATAGCAGTAGCAGCAGCAGTAAGAAGTAGAGCAGCAGCAGCAGTAGGAAGTAGTAGCAGCAGCAGCAGTTAGGCATTAGGAGCAGCAGTGGTAATAAGAAGACAGAGAATAAGGAGGAGAAGACGGAGAATAAGGAGAAGGAGACGGAGAATAAGGAGAGGACGGAGAATAAGAAGGAGAAGACGGAGAATAAGGAGAAGGAAACGGAGAATAAGAAGGAGAAGACGGAGAATAAAGAGGAGAAGACGGAGAATAAGGAGAAGGAGACGGAGAATAAGAAGGAGAAGACGGAGAATAAGGAGGAGAAGACGGAGAATAAGGAGAAGGAGACGTAGAATAAGAAGAAGACGGAGAATAAGGAGAAGACGAAGAATAAGAAGGAGAAGACGGAGAATAATGAGAAGGAGACGGAGAATAAGAAGGAGAAGACGGAGAATAAGGAGGAGAAGACGGAGAATAAGGAGAAGGAGACGGAGAATAAGAATAAGGAGAAGGGAATGTAGGAAATCAAATTAGAGAGGGTTTGTGAGTGAGTCAACACTTTGTCTAGATTTGACCAAAACCAAACCAGAGTTGACCAGTTGACTGAAAATCAACTGTTAGCCAATATTTGACTTGTTTGACCTAGGGTTGACTCAGTGTTGACCAGAGTTGATCATAGTTGACTTTTTGACCAAAAGTCAACTGTAAGTCAACCTTGATCCAAATTGACCTAGTTTGACTTGGATTGACTTCCTGTGACCTTGTTTGACCTTGGTTGTGCTAGTGTGACCTAGTTTAGCTTGGTGTGACTTAGTTTGACCTAGTTTTGACTTAGACTTGCATATCATGATTAGATTAGCTTTTCTTTCATTATTAAACCATGTTTTGACTTGTAGTATCTCATCTTTAGGTCTGTGATTACTCTGAGCGTCTGTTCACCTTATCAGCTCAGGACCACAGGCGAGTACATTCACTGATAGTTTTCATTGTCTTGATATCTGCTATATCCGATTCAGTTGTAGTGTTATACTCGATTTCCAGTCACGATAGTTCACGGACTAGTATATGTTGGATCATGACACGGGATGTTGTTCCTAGATTTTCATGGTATATTGGTACATATTGTCTTATTTTCATGTATTGGTATAGACACCGATTCTAAAGGAGACTTGCTACCCTCTTATGGAATACCGTGTCATAACGTGTCATGTCCAGATCCATTGTACTATTCGGGGATGGGAGAGTTATTAGTGGTTGTGTGATCAAATTCTCACATGGTTCTATTGTACATATGGTTCCTAGCTATACCCTCACCTCACGACGGGTAAAGCATTACCCTATATGGTTCATAGCTTTCCATGGTGACCGGCCTTACTGCTCTATTGTATTTATGGTTCACAGTCGGTCGGATGGAAAGCCTGAGTATATTTTCCTAAGCCGATCACATAACACACTAATAATTCAAGGCACCTTTTATATTTATTATCTTTGGAGACTAAGTTCTGTTCGGGAGAAGGGTTACAACCCCGGTCTTTGTTTGGTTAAAGTGTTGTAACTCAGCTTCCGAATAGTTCCCAAGTCGTCCTTTATAAATATACTGTCGTCGTTTTTAGTACTCACATCTCGATATATATATTTTCAGTTGATTTTGTCTTGCATTTCATTACACTATCTCTTATAGAATTTGTCAATTTATATGGAACTGCTATTGGTGTTTGTACTTGCTCATTTTTCTGACAGGATACCGTTGACAAATTTTACAGATGATTCAGAGGCTGATTGCTCGACCTATTATGGGGGCGGGTTAGATGGAGTAGACTTGGAACGTGGCTTGTTAGTAGAGCCACTAGACTTTGTTCTCCCAGAGTAGTATAGATTAGTTGGGTTGCCTGGCCTGCGAGCCAGCTAGTACTTTTCAGACTGTAGTATTATATTATATTATGTGATGTTATGTTTAGTTTTGGACTTGTGTGGATCTCGAACTTGTTTCCTGCTTCATCTATCATTTTCCTTTCGTGCTATCTATCCTAGTTTGTTTATGTGATTGAGACTGTATTACTATGTCACCTCCATTCGGAGTGTATATACTGTACAAGTACCTTTATACTGTTTAGTGTAGTTTGTAGACAACCTAGACAGCGTTCTACCGCCGATGCTGCGGCGTAGGCTGGACGTAACCACGTACTCGTTCCCCTAATCAGGGTGCGGGTCGTGACACGTTTTTGTGGCGGCCCATGCAGGTCGGTGTCGTAATTAGTGCGATCTCGTAATGGTGCTCGACTTAGAGTGCTAATTACGAGCCTGCGACTAGGACATAGGATCTAGAATATGATAGGAGTTACTCAATCACATTTTAGGAAATTTCTGATCTTTTGATTACCATGACAACTCTTCTTGCATTTGAATTCAATTGTCCTCCTTTGATCATATCTTATCTTGTGCCATATTGATCTCTTTGTTTCAATTCGTCTCCAGGATGGCGAAGATGCACCCGCAGGCCACTGGATCGAGTAGCTTGCCCGAGAGATCTGACCAGGCAGAGGAGGAGGTTCACGAGACTGCCCCCAGTGATTCTACTATCCCGGAGACCCCGGCAGTTGCACAGGGAGGTCTACTACCTCCACCCCAAAGGGTTTCGGTCGTCGTTTCGGAGATGTTACCGCCACCACCTCCGATACCGACGGATACACATCATATGTTCCTTCTCCTTCAGCAGATGATGGAGACTCAGCGGGCCCAGGCAGAGGCATCGCAGCGCCAGTCGGAGGCGTCACACCGTCAGATTAAGATGCTGAGGCAGAGCATGGAAAACTCGCATCAGCTTACACTGGCAGCCGTGGAGAGAGTGGCAGCGGGTACGGTGCAGGGCCCTACTGGCTAGCAGCCGTACCAGCAGCAGTCCAGGCCGGGGACAGTATTAGACTTTAGGAAGATGAGCTCCAGGGACTTCACGGGCACAAAGGACATCCTTTATGCAGACGACTGGCTAGAGGATGTACAACGGAGCATGGAGCTGGCAGAGCTTCCTAGAGCAATTTGGATTTCGGCCGCAGCTAGCCGATTCTTCGACATTGCGATGACATGGTACCATACGGATCCTCGTGCGTCGGTGAGAGGGCTGACATGGGAGAACTTTTGGAGACTCTTCAAGGAGAAGTTCTTCCCGGACGTGGCTCTTACAGCATTGGAGGGCCAGTTTGTGGGTCTAGTACAGGGAAACTCGTCGGTGGACGAGTATGTAGCAGAGTTCTTCCGCCTTAGCAGGTTTGCTCCCGATATGATCCAGGATGAGGGGCAGAAGGCTCGTAAGTTTCTGTAGGGGACTTATTCATGCAGTGCGCACCCGCACCTCGGGACGTCGTGACGCGACGTTCGATCAGATATTGATGGACGGACAGATTACAGAGGAGGACTTCGGCCTCAAGCCGGAGAGGAGCGGTGATACCATGGGGGCGAGTTCCAGTACGGGACCGGCCAAGCGCCCCCACTTTCAGCAGCAGCAGCCTCAGTTACAGTTTCAGCAGGCACCAGCGCGTGCCCAGCAGCCGCAGGGACAGGGCCAGAGGCAGGCCATCCAGTGTGCCTTCTGCAAGAAGATGGGGCACACCCGGGAGGCTTATAGGATGAAGCTGGGAGTTTATTTATTCTGTGGAGCTCCAGACCACCAGGTGAAGAACTGTGCTGTCCGCGCAGCCAGACAGGCAGGCCAGGACAGGGTGCAGCAGGCTAGAGGAGGCCAGCAGGGGCGAGCTTTCGCCATGACAGTTGAGCCCACTCAGGCTGTAGCAGAGCAGATAGCAGGTTCCAATCTTTCGATCTCATTCCGTATTTGCTTCCTTATGAACTGTTTGAAAATTCGATTCCATCTGTTTCTTGTTTGTTTGATGAAAAGTTTGTCCTTGTGATGTGATATTCTTCTGAGATAAGTCGTATGGACTAGGTCGCCTCGATTATAAGATTTTAGAATTCTCCAGGGTCATGCTAGCAGACAGAGTGAGGACATATAGTCGGACTATGGACGTATTTCTCGGGTATGGGAATTTAAGGTTTTCGCTGCCAAGCTAGCGACAATGCAAAAATTTTAAATACCATAATTCTAGAGGTACGTACCGTAGTTGAGGACTCCGTGATTATCGTTGCCTTGCTCACTGGTATGACGAAGATTCTAAGTATCATGAGTATTGGACAGACGCATACGATTATCAAATTGCATGAATGTTCTGTGTTTACTTTGTTTTAATTTTTGAGGATAATTCTTTTAAGGTGGATAGACTTATAGCACCTAGTTTCTATTTGAGAGTAATTTTAAATTTTAAATTTTAGTCATTTAATTCATGCTTTGATTTTTGAGATTTTAATCATTTTAAATTTTAAGCCATGACTTGTGATTTTGATATTTTACTATTGTTTGGTTTTAATTTCGAGGACGAATTTTTTTTAAGGTGGATAGATTTGTCACCCCCAGTTTTTAGGAACAGAGGTATTTTTGTCATTTTATACTTTTGAATATTTTTGAAATTTATTTTATTATTTATAATATTTCTTTTGGGTTATTTGAGTCGGGTTCGAATTTTAGCTCATTCCGACTTGTATCGGGGACCCGGGGTAGCTTAGACTCTGATCGAGACCCAGCTGGAACCGACCAACTTTTTATGACCAAACCCAGATATTTATATTTGACTAATCCCATTTGATTTTAGTGGGATTAGAGATTAGAATTAGATTTAGAACTTGAAATTAGGAGTTTTCAAGTTACCATTTTGACCCCAACTCAAACCACTCATTTCTTTGACTTGGAGGGCATTTTGGTAAATTGCCAAATGCCCCCAACCCTCTAAAATGTGGCCGGCCATGTATGGAGCACCCCCTCTCCTTTGCTTCACTCCAAAGCAATCTCTCTCTCTTCATTTCATTTCTTTCCAAGCTCCTTCCCTCTCAAGAAATCAATTAGGTATGCTTTTAAAACCTTCATAAATTCTCTTTTGCATTTATTTCCTTCACCATAAACGAGGAGAAGACCACCCTCTACATTTTGCCCATAGAATTTGTAGGTTTTTCTAGAAATCTAGTTTAAGGACCATTAGGGGTTTTCCTTTTTAGCGAGATATATATATATATATATATATATATATATATATATATATGTGTGTGTGTGTGTGTGTGTGTGTGTGTGTGTGTGTATATATATCTATATGAGTATGTGTGAGTGTCTGTATATATATGTAGATGGATATATGTGTTTGTGAGTTTATATATATATATATATATATATATATATATATATATATATATATATATATATATATATATGGATGTGTGTGATTTTAGAGGAAGAGAATGAGAGTTTGGGAGAGAGGAATAGAAGTAGAAGAAGAAGGAATAAGAAATAGCAGTAGCAGCAGCAGTAAGAAGTAGAGCAGCAACAGCAGTAGGAAGTAGTAGCAGCAGCAGCAGTTAGGCATTAGGAGCAGCAGTGGTAATAAAAAGACGGAGAATAAGAAGGAGAAGACGGAGAATAAGGAGAAGGAGACGGAGAATAAGGAGAGGACGGAGAATAAGAAGGAGAAGACGGAGAATAAGGAGAAGGAGACGGAGAATAAGAAGGAGAAGACGAAGAATAAGGAGGAGAAGACGGAGAATAAGGAGAAGGAGACGGAGAATAAGGAGAAGACGGAGAATAAGAAGGAGAAGACGGAGAATAAGGAGAAGGAGACGGAGAATAAGGAGGAGAAGACGGAGAATAAGGAGGAGGAGACGGAGAATAAGAATAAGGAGAAGGGAATGTAGGAAATCAAATTAGAGAGGGTTTGTGAGTGAGTCAACACTTTGTCTAGATTTGACCAAAACCAAACCAGAGTTGACCAGTTGACTGAAAATCAACTGTTAGTCAACATTTGACTTGTTTGACCTAGGGTTGACTCAGTGTTGACCAGAGTTGATCATAGTTGACTTTTTGACCAAAAGTCAACTGTAAGTCAACCTTGACCCAAATTGAGCTAGTTTGACTTGGATTGACTTCCTGTGACCTTGTTTGACCTTGGTTGTGCTAGTGTGACCTAGTTTAGCTTGGTGTGACTTAGTTTGACCTAGTTTTGACTTAGACTTGCATATCATGATTAGATTAGCTTTTCTTTCATTATTAAACCATGTTTTGACTTGTAGTATCTCATCTTTAGGTCTGTGATTACTCTGAGCGTCTGTTCACCTTATCAGCTCAGGACCACAGGCGAGTACATTCAATGATAGTTTTCATTGTCTTGATATCTGCTATATCCGATTCAGTTGTAGTGTTATACTCGATTTCCAGTCACGATAGTTCACGGACTAGTATATGTTGGATCATGACATGGGATGTTGTTCCTAGGTTTTCATGGTATATTGGTACATATTGTCTTATTTTCATGTATTGGTATAGACACCGATTCTAAAGGGGACTTGCTACCATCTTATGGAATACCGTGTCATAACGTGTCATGTCCAGATCTATTGTACTATTCGGGGATGAAAGAGTTATTAGTGGTTGTGTGATCAAATTCTCACATGGTTCTATTGTACATATGGTTCCTAGCTATACCCTCACCTCACGACGGGTAAAGCCTTACCCTATATGGTTCATAGCTTTCCATGGTGACCGGCCTTACTGCTCTATTGTATTTATGGTTCATAGTCGGTCGGATGGAAAGCCTGAGTATATTTTCCTAAGCCGATCACATAACACACTAATAATTCAAGGCACCTTTTATATTTATTATCTTTGGAGACTAAGTTCTGTTCGAGAGAAGGGTTATAACCCCGGTCTTTGTTTGGTTTAAGGGTTGTAACTCAGCTTCCGAATAGTTCCCAAGTCGTCATATATATATATATATATATATATATATATATATATATATATATATATATATATATATATATATATATATACTGTCGTCCTTTTCAGTATTCACATCTTGATATATATATTTTCAGTTGATTTTGTCTTGCATTTCATTACACTGTCTCTTATAGAATTTGTCAATTTATATGGAACTGCTATTGGTGTTTGTACTTGCTCATTTTTCTGACAGGATACCGTTGACAAATTTTACAGATGATTCTGAGGCTGATTGCCCGACCTATTATGGGGACGGGTTAGATAGAGTAGACTTGGACCGTGTCTTGTTAGTAGAGCCACTAGACTTTGTTCTCCCAGAGTAGTGTAGATTAGTTGGGTTGCCTGGCTTGCGAGCCAGCTAGTACTTTTCAGACTGTAGTATTATATTATATTCAGTGATGTTATATTTAGGTTTGGACTTGTGTAGATCTCGAACTTGTTTCCTGCTTCATCTATCATTTTTCTTTCGTGCTATCTATCCTAGTTTGTTTATGTGATTGAGACTGTATTGCTATGTCACCTCCATTCGGAGTGTATATACTGTACAGGTACCTTTATACTATTTAGTGTAGTTTGTAGACAACCTAGACAGCGTTCTACCGCCGATGCTGCGACGTAGGCTGGACGTAACCACGTACTCATGCCCCTAATCAGGGTGCGGGTCGTGACACATACATTCCATTTCCATCTACAATTCGTCCCATTGGTCAAATTCATTTTAATCGTTTCATATTTAAGAAGAAAAAATTCGGCCCAGTCAGTGGCCCATAAAACCGAACCAATTGAAAACCGAATCGTTCTAATTTGGTTCGGTTCTGGTCAGATTTTATGTGGATGGTTCAGTTTTCGGTTTTTAACTATCGGTTTATGATTTATGTCGGTTTTTAATAATATGGTTCGGTTCAAGCCGAATCGAACTGATACTCACCCCTGGGTAGTTGGAGAGGTTATGTCGCGTCAAATCAGGTTATATCCAACATATATGACCTCTGTTTCTCTTAAATATTGACTAAGAATTGAGAGAGAAATAAAGAAAATAATTTTTGGTGGTTGAACTCTTTTTAAAGGGTTTCTACCATGTCTATTTATAGTAGTCATTGACTTAACATATTTTGTAAAATGGTCATATGGTGTGATAAGGATCATTATAATACCTATCTTATATGTTAATTGGCACAATAAACTAATTTAGTTAAAATTAACTTCAACAATTTTTCTGTTGGAGTGGGTGGGGTTCCCAAACTATATGAATAATACCCAGGAGTATGACGTGCGTTATCTGTGTGTCGGAGAACCTCGAGGAGTGCATCGATCGCCATATATTAAAACATATATGGTAAGCAAATATATGATTGGATTTCCATCTTTAACTTTGATCATATATTTATGATTAGATCTTTTATATATTGACTTTCCATATATTTGGACTTGCAATTTATGACAAACCAATTATGACTGGATTTCATTAAATATATTATTGATATATATTGGACTTTCTATATATATTGGGCTTCCATATTTTTCATATATGTCACATTCCAGTCCCAAAATATATGGGATTAGGCCACGTGGCAATGGCCAGCTACGCATTTAAGCGAACTCCAATCGAACTCGAATACGTATAAGTTGTCCAGTTCAAAACAAATATCCAAATATCTATATTATACATCCACAATTCTAACTAAACTACTATGAAACTAAATATGAAATACTGCAGAAGAATGATAAGAAGACATCATCTAGTGATACCTGAATCCCGAAGAAGTATCTCCAATATCCTATGTCATATCTCAGTAAACACCTGGAAGAAAACCAGGTCCTCAGAGGGACGTAGCAAGATACATACTATGCATGCGATATGAAATATTGTAAATAACATGTGAATGTAGCAAACATGTGATCCAGGTAAGAAACAGGTAATCAAGGAAATAATCAAGTGATCCAGTAACACTACTACTAGACAGACAATCTAGTCTGTATGAAATGCACTTAAGGACAATGTTCAACGAATGGAGCTATCTCTAAGGGGTACATGTGCAGTGGTCTGAGTCACCAGCTGCAGCAACATCAAATCATAAAATAAAACAACCTATAAGTAGACGCCCCACCTAGTGACTGTCCTTTCCATCCAATGATACTACATGTGTCGCATCCACGATACGTTCAGTCTGACTCTAAAAAATAATAAGTCCAGAAGTCTAGTCAAACATGTAACACATAAAAATCTATCATCAAATAAACATCCATAAAACATAAAAAAATCACCTATATGCCATGCAATACGAATCCGTATATCATGTCTATGTGTCAGCAGGTATAATCATGTAAGCATACAGATAAGAGCAGGTAAAACATATAACAGTATATCCAAAGTAAATGACTAGTAACGAATACATGCATGTAAATACTGTAGATCAATAAGCAAGGTATACTTGCCTGGAGTTCGTCCAATGATGCGTTGAGATTGCGGATACCAAAAGTCTACCCAAGACTAACTACGCAAGGCTGCTATAATCCCTCAAGAAATCTATCGTAGCCAAGACAAGTAGCAAAGAGTCACACCACCAAATATGTATCTACATATAAACAAATTTCTTAATTAGTGATTATGTTATAAAATAATTTCTTTTATGAAAAAAACACTTATATATATATATATATATATATATATATATATATATATATATATATATATATATATATATATATATATATATATGAAGCTCACATTTATTTAAAATAAATAATCCTTTTAACTAGTAACTTATTTACTACCCTGTTTTGATAACATTTTAACTGTTCCTTGTACACTTTTTTCTTGCTTGCAAGATTCTTTCACTATTCCTTTCCTTACACACGCACACGAGCTCCTATGTTCACACTCCATTTTTGAATGAAAACAATGTCGGCCTAGAAAATGGACTAGGAAGCACTCAACGAGAGGAATGAGAGAAAGTCTTTGTTAATATGCAACTTGTTGTGTACTTAATTCTTATTAGAGGAGCCTTTAAATAGTTCACAAGTAAATGGTAGCAACCAAAAAACTATGAGCAAATGACTCCTTACCACAAGCTTAACCAGGAGCAAAAAGTTCCTTACCACAAGTTAACTAAAGACTGGGGACTTCAAAAATAAGAAAGAAGAAACAATCAACATGATTAATTCACCCCCTAATCCTGTTGTACGACATTCACGTCCATGTGGTGCACCGTCCACCCTTCATGCGCGACGAGTGCGATCAACAAACGGACGGACTCGAGGAGAGCAACCGATACGAACACTTCCTCGAAGTCTACTCCTTGCCTTTGCACTACTAAAATCTGCTCCATTAGCGACGTAAATTTAGCGACGTTAGTATAACGTCGCTAAATTGTGCACATTAGCGACGTTTAATTGAAACGTCGCAAATAGTCGCTACTAGCGACAAAAATAGCGACGTGACAACGACGTATATTAGTTACACGAGCTAGTCGTCGCGAAACGTCGCTATGACGTTGCTAATAGCGACTAAATTTAGCGACGTTAGGATGAACGTCGCTAAATTCTAATTAAATTAAATCCCCCCTCCGATTCATTTCCTTTCATTTTACTCTCTCACTCTCTCCCTCCGGAGCTCTCACTCTCACACTCTCCGGCGCTCTCACTCTCTCCGACGATTCTCACTCTCTCCGGTGACTCTCCTCCCTCTCTGGTACGTGACTCCCTCTCTCTATTTTGGTTGTTGGTGGTTGGGGGGGTACGGGTGGCTCGAGGGGAGGGGCAGGGGGTATGGGTGGTTGGGGGTAAGGAATGGTTGGGGGGTGGCTGGGGGGTGGGGCAGGGGGGGTGGGACAGGGGGGTGAGGGCGGCTGGGGTGAGGAGGGGGACTGGAGGGGGAAGGGGCGGGGAGGGGGGGGTGAGGGAGGCTGGGGATGAGAAGGGGGGCTGGAGGGAGGGAAGGGGAGGGTTATGGTTAGGGTTCGGATTAGGGTTAGGGGTGGTTGGTGGAGGTGGAGAGCAGGGGGGTGAGGGGGGGCTGGGGAGGGGAGGGGGGCTGGTGAGGGAGGGATTAGGGATAGGGTTCGGGTTAGGGTTAGGGGTGGTGTAGGGTGGGGGTAGGGGTGCGGGGGGGGAGGGGGAGGGGGGGGGGCTTGGTCAGGGGCACCGATAGTGCCAAAAAATCTGATAATTTAGTAATAATTATTTGTTTTCCGACACCGAAAAATTTGATACTCCGATTCGAAACCACAGATAGTGCCGATATTTATAACAAGTAGTTTTGTTGGTTGGTTAATGCCGTCGTCTATTTTTCTTGATCCCGATACTCATAGTAATGGTCCCGAGTCACGGCCGTACGTCGGGTTAGGACCTTCTTGCTGCTTGTGGGGTTGGGGGATCTGCTGCTCGCACTACCAAAATAAGTCATATCAGCGACGTATTTAGCGACTCCAAGATAAAACATTGCTAATATTTGGGGGTTTAGCGACGTTTATCTAAGACGTCGCTGTTTGTCGCCAACAGCGACTAAAAGCGACGTCTAGCGGCTACAATTTGTTAAATGGAAATCTGCGTCGCAAGTTCGTCGGTACACGTCGCTGATACAGCGACGAGTAGCGACGCATTTTAAGTAGCGTCGCCGTTTATTAAATATCAGCGACGTTTAGCGACGGCTGAAAAGGACGTCGCTAAATGTTTCATATAGGCAGCGAGGGTTTCCTTTTCGATCATTCACAAATTTCTCCTCCCCAATTTTTCGCGCGCTCCTCCTCCGCGACGCTCCTCCGGCGATTTCCCTCCTCCGGCCTCCTCCTCCGTGGCGCTCCTCCGGCGATCTCCCTCCTCCGGCCTCCTCCTTCTTCTCCTCCTCCTTCCTCAGGTAGCTCCTCCTCAAGTGATCCCCTGTCCCCGCTTCCCAGTTTCTCCTCGTCTTCTAGCTCTCTCTCTCGCTTCTAGTTCGTGTCCACGAGAGCGTGGACTCGCTGCGGGGGACACGAGACTCACAGTGGACTCGCTGCGGGGGACACGAGAGCGTGGACTCGCTTCTAGTTCGTGTGGCACCTATTTTGTTGGTTTGGACACGTCGTGTCCTACTGTGTGGACACGAGACTCACAGTGTGACACCTATATACTGATACTAGGAGTTTTTGGGCATATCAACTGTCAATTTGATGTTTTGCTTGGATTCGAATTCTAATTTAGGTTTCGAGCCCTATTTACTGATACTGAAAGTTTTTTGGGCTTTTTTCGGGTTTTGAAATGATGAATAAATTGACTAATAATTATTATCGAGCCCTATAAAATTTTAGCTATGTCACGAAGGATGGATACTAATCCTGTGAATGAGTTTTCTCCTAAGTATTCTCGACATTTGAGTATGATTTAGCTCACTGACATTACTAAAATATGGAATGATTAGTATAGGGTATGTTGGTCAGGTTTTGGCAGAGTTGGGATATGATAGTATGCATGTTATAATTAACAAGGAATGCTGTTGACACCAAATGTTGCACGACAGGTTACTTGAGTAACCTGGAATGTTTTACCTACTGAAACAAATAGTTTGGGCAAGGGTGTGTATAGGTTTGGAAAAATGGTGAGATACACCAAGTCAGACACTGTCCCTACAGCCATTCGACTGGCGAGGTAGAAATCTATGTACGACATTTGCTATAAGGACTTTGCATTAATCTACGGTACGACATCGTGATCAGGACATAGTCCCTGCAGCCATTCGACTGGCGAGGCAGAAACTATGTAGCCGTAGATAAAGTTGACTATCCTCCGACCCTCATCCCTTGGCAATGATGATACGACAACCTATCACTATATCTTATATAGTAGTAGATGATGTCTTAGTATTACATTATGTGAGTTCATCTTGATTCTGTTACATTCTTTAGATACTAGATACAATAAGAACATATACTACACCATATGTACATAACATAGATGATTCACACTAATGTATGCTAGAATGAATCTTGGGTTGTGTTCTGAGCCATCCGTTCTCACACTTGGCAAAAAAATTGAATTTTTTATACTTTATCTGCTTTCGAAAATGTACTCAAATTATATGATGGTTCCTTTAGTTAGCTTGCTTATGTTACAATTATATTATTTGTGACTATCGATCTTACCAGATGTCATCCATGACCCGAGGAGCGGCACGTCGTTTGAGGTAAAAAGTGAATGCTGAGGTGGCTTATAAAACCCCTATTTTTTAATTATTTTTTATTAATTGATTAGACTTAAAAATGAATTTATACAATTTATGGTTTTATTTATATTTTTTTGATGACCCGGTTTGGCCAATTCAGCCCGAACAGGGCCTGAACAAAAATTTAAGCCCATGTGAGCATGTGGCGTGACTAAGATGGCCATGTAGGAACATTTCATGTGTGTACAAATATTTTTAAATAATTTTGAGACTTGTTGAATATTTATTGACTTTTGTTACAAAATTTATGTTTTATTAATAAAATAATATTTTACAAGATGGTACAATTTTCTGGACCCATACATGGGTAAGCTGTAAAGTTCATCCATTGGGACGATTAGTATTATTTTATTATAATTTAAGTTATTTAGTGGAGATTTAATAAATATGTTTTCCTATTTAAATATTATTATTATTTTGAGTTGATTTATTAAAGATTGAATTTTTATATATATGTAGATATGCTCAATTATATTAAATAATTAGATCGTTGACTTTTAAATGGTATTTGGTTTGTAAAAAGATTTTTTGGAGATTTTGTGCATATATATGGATATGTATATAATTATGTATCCATATAAATGTCAATATATATTAATATATATCATATAGCTTATATAATATAATATATATTATAAAGGGGCCGACTACCCACACCTCACGATTCAACCCCAAAGCACAGCAGTTGTGCTCTTGTGCGCCCCCACATATAAAACAAAGCACCAATGGCTGTTACAAAGGGTCGACCCCCCTATTAGCAGTAACCTATTATTTAAGCCGAAACACCCCCACAACCCTTTATATATATATACACACATATATATACATATTTGATTCTAAAGAAAACCCTAGTTTCTTCACCATCTTCTTCCTCCTCTCTCCTCCATCCTCCTCCCTCTTCTCGGCGTGCGTGCCCAACTTCGCCGGAGCGACATCAGTTCCGCCTCCCGGTCGTCACGACAACAACAAAAACAGATTCCCACTTTAAGGTACCCAACTTCCCTGTTTGATTTCTCTCTCGATTCTATTCCGTTTTTAGATCCGTAAATTCGTGTAGAAAGCCCACATGACCCTCTTCGAGATCCCCCAGGTGGATTTCGACATGGCCATCCAACTTGCTCGAAAAATCGAGACGAAGTTGGAGAAAAACCCACTTTTCTGAATATTAAAAACTGTTTTGAAACACCAACTTGTCGGCCACTTTTCTCGCTGTCCATTAAAATTTCGTAAAAGCTAATTGAAGGCAATCAAAGACAACATAACCGAGATTGTAACGCACCTTTTGGATTCACTTTTCATCTAGTATGTAGAAAGCTACACGTTGTTAAAGTTTTCCAAAAAAATTGTAAATTCTGTTTTCAAAAAGTGGGAAGACACCCGATACGGCGTGTGCCCCGACAAACCGGGCGACGTGGTTGCGCACTATACGTATCGAAAGGCGCGTATGGATGTTGTCGACGTGTGGGAACTGACGGAACCCGATTTTGTTGCATGTGCGCGACGAAATCAATGCGTATCCGTCGAGATACTCCGTATCGACCCTTTGTAAATTAATTCACAACTTTGTGCACACTCATCAAATCGCGACGAAACTTGCGCCATTGGACTCGAAATATTTTTCTGGTCCTGTGAGCCAAGCTTGGTCCGATTCTGACACCGTTGATCGGGACACTATTTTGGCGGGCCCACAATCCCACTCAACGAGCGATTTTGTGCATAGCCCACCGGAATCCAAAATTGGACATACCGTTGGGTTCTTCTCATCAAAACAAATCTGTAGGCATGTAGTTTGACGACTTTAGAGACCGTAGATATTGGCACGCATTTTGGTGCAAAGCAGGTCCAACGGCGGACATCGTTTTGACCTGAAATTACGATTTTGCCCCTGTTCCAGAATTTAACTTTTGGACAGGCGTTTCCTAGGTATATCTTATATTCCAAACTCGTTCGTGATATTTGTTGCAGCATCTGGAGTCATCTGCGGAATTTGGCTTTTCTTGCCTCGTTTATTTGTCTGTTCGAGCTACTGGATTATTCCCTTTTGCACATAACCTCAGGCAAGATACCTTGCCATTATGCTGTTTATATTCAGTTACATATTATTACATATCACTATTCATTTATTTCCAGTTTTTACCGTTCCTGATATACTGTCTGCTCAGTGATATTAGATATACTTTGTTATTATCCTTTGACTGCATATGGACTTAGAGTTAAGAGACTACCGTCTGTAGTGTATCGCATATACCTTGACACAGTTGTACCACGAGGATGTGTGAGATGAGTAGCATGTAGAGGTTCTTGTGTGTGGGCTGATCACCTATGCGCATGCGATAGGGCTAATTGCTAATAGAGGCATGTTAGGAGACTTAGCAGTTAGTAGAGATTTATGAGACATGGATGTGACTCTATTAGGCATTGGGTGGGAAGAACAGTTCCTTGACGTATGGGCCAAGTATGCACTTCCCTATTGCCGGTTATCTCTGCGGGAGATACAGTCCTGGATCCTGATACTGATTTACTGCTGGCCTTTGACATTCGATGAATGTTATGCTTTGAGGTCCCTAGTATCCTGATGGGCCATACCTGAGATTACTGCTACTGAGCCAGAGTGTCCATGCGTTGGAGGTTTGTTCTTAACTGCATAAATACTGTAGTACGATTAGATTACCTTATTGTCGTCTTGTCACTTATTTCGGGTTGTGACATATTATATATTCAGTTTATTATGGCATGTTCTTTATGTATCATGTTATGTCCCTCTGAGGAACTGGTTATCTCTCCAGGTGTGTGCTTCTGTGATTTTGCAGGTGTTCTAGCCAAGGCCGTGATCTTCTCCATTCTTTCGAAGATGATTGCGCTTGGTTCGTCTCGTTATTTTTTCGATCACTTCTTGTACATTTAAATTTGAGATAGTTGGTAGTGGACTTTGTCTCCGCCCAACGATTGTATACAGAATAAATTCAAAGTTGCTTTTATATCATTTATTTATCTAGTGGATGAGATTTAGCTATATGGTCTACTGCATTTTACAGCTTATGTATTCATACGAGGTTTCCATATATTGGAGTATATTTTGTATGTATACAGCTGGCATGTCGATTGACCTAGTCCTACGTATTTTGGGACTGGGGTGTTACATGTTTTTGTGGTGGCCCATGCAGGTCGAGTTTGTCACTTCGGTTACGTTACTGTACCGATGTGGACCTGCAATATTGGATTAGAATTATAGGAACCTCATCTATACAGCTTGACCTCTTCCCTTGGCTTCAAATTCCGAACTCTCGTTCGACTTCCTTGAATTGTATCTTGTTTGATTCCTTTCTACCGTCGATTCTTAATCGTGCTTAGTGTCAACTAGGAAGATGACTACACTAGTATATGCTCATAGGTCAAACACATGGCTAGAATGGTTATATTGGTAATTGGAATACATTCAAGACTCTAATTGAGTTAAAAAAAAGTTTTTTTTTTGTGTGATTTAATGATTAGTAATTGTTAAAATAGGATATTACCAAGGAAAGTTTTAACCTTGAGATTTCTAAATAGTAAACACCAGAGGATTTATAGGATTTCATACTTGGTTTAAGAAATTTATTGATTTTCAAAGATTTGATATTTATGATTTATTGGATTATAGTTAGACATCCTTGCACAAGTATAAAATTGATTTGCTTTTCGAGTTGTGATATTTATGAGTTTGGGTGATAGATATACATCTTTGAACAAATATAAAATTTATTTGATTTTTGAGTTTTAATGTTTATGATTTATTGGATTATGGTTATACACCTTTGAACGGTTATAAATTTGGTTTGAAAATGATCGTAGATTTTAAATGTGGCAGTATAAATTATTTAAACGGAGTTGTACAACTTACGATTTTCGTGTTTAGTAAAAATTTGAATTTTAAGTGGAAGTAATGATGGTAAATTTTGGTTTACAATAATTAAAAACAATTTTTGGGAATTTCTCTTTATTTTAAATTGTGTCCTATGATTGAGGATTTACAAATCTATTTAGATTTTTGGTAAAAAAAAGGATTTTGACTGATAAGATTATTTGAAAATTTAGTTTAATGTGAGATTGCTAATATTAAAATTTTTGGAAGAATTTCGAAGGATATGATGGAAAGTTATTTTGATTGATTAAAGGAAGTTACCATTTACAAGTTGTGATTTTGTTGGAATAACTTAGCATTAATATAAGTTAAAATTGATGAGAGCACTGAGCTTAATTTTTGAGATTGCTTTTAATACGCTAAGAGTATTATTATGAGTTATTTGAAAATTTAGAGTGTTAAATTTTTGATTGATTGTAAAATTTTTATGGATTCGTAAATTATGAACTCTTGAGTTACATAGTTGAACTTAAACGTTAATTTTGGAAAATGTTAGTAGTAACGTGATAAAATTTTGCATTGAGATTTATGAGAGTGATTTAAATTTTTATGATGAATTTGAACGGCTTGGAGTAAATACAAATTTTGATGGTATATTTTTGAAAGTTTATTTTTGAAACTTTTTGGAGGATACTTGAGCTAAATTTTAAATAGTAGGCCATCAAGATAGCTCTAATAAGACAGATGTACTCCACACTAATTGCCATATCACTTATGACCATGATAGTAGTATATACACAAGTGTTGTTAGTCATCTACCAAGCTATGTGACTGTATTTCTACCTCGGCTTACTCGACCTTCCTTCAATTCTAGATCTTTTAATTGCGACTTTCTAACCCATTTGCAATTTTAATAATGATTTAATGGTTCCTTAACTGTATTCATCTAGGAGACTATCTTCTCTCCGAAATTGTGTTCCTAAATTATTTTTACTGGATTCTTTAATTAATTTTATTTCATGCTTTAACTTGATCTTCTTTATTTTTTGCATTAATTATCATCTCGTGAACTCCCACTTTCTATTTTAGATCTTTTGGCGTCCCTTACCGTGACTTGGATAGTTGGAGTACAACACTAGACTTTTTCTTCCAACAAATTTCATATATAAGACCTAGACAAGCCCACCTTCCTGTAGACATATCATGTCCCCACCAAAACCCACCTCCTTATACTCTATTTCTTGATATGACCTTATGGTCAAAATGGCCAAACTATAATCTTTACCATGATACCGATATATTTTTGACCACGGATGGGGATTCAACCTCGACTCAATCCTTTCGACCCGATATGTGATTTTGTTCTACTTAATTCCTTAAATGCTTAAAATTGTGCTTTATCTTGATTGCTTGACTCATTGTCCCATCACACTACTAGTCTAACTCTTATAAGTTGGGTAGAATACCTCACCACCTAACAAACCTTTTTCCTTGTGAACCACATTGGTAAGTTCACTTAGACTCTAAATTCAGTGGACCCTACCTTATCTAGTCTACCAAGCCATAAATGAAGAAACACTAGGACAACTGTATAGGCCCAAACTTCGGGCGCGCCTTGATTTTAAAAGATCCGGGACTATTTAATTTCCTTCATCAGTACCTCCCTTGCACATATTTTGACTATCCCGTGCTGCTAATGTAGCTTCAGTTTTGTAAGCTTATTTCGTTATCAAGCTTGATCATGACATATTTTATTGGGTGCACCCTCTAACATATTGTCTAATCAGAGCCGGTGCATGATGGTCTGATCAACCTATTGTACTTTGGTTCGCTTATCATAACTTATTCTATGCGGATGGAGACATAGTTAAACTTGCCTTAGAGTCTCATCCACGACCGTCTTGACAATTCTCTTTTGAATTATTTTTGCCGCCTATGAACCCAGCAATTCGTCCTCAATATATAACACCGTCTTTGAAACCTTTGTTGTTTTTGTCTTTTACTCATTTTGGAAAGACAAGGCACTGTACTTGCTAGATAGACTCAAGGTATCATCTTTGGTTGCCCAATCGGTCAATTATACACAAATATAGAAAGCCACCGACCGACTCATGTGGCTATATCCTCGCCTTTAACTACTCATCATTTCTCAACCCTAGAATTATTATCGTGTCCTTCCAATTGTTCTTGAGCACTCGAGAATGATTATAATCATTCACTTAAACCAAACTCTCAAACGAGGCGATTAGTCTCCAGTTTCTCTCTAGGAACCACATCTCCCAAATGTCTAAATTATTCCCTTTGATCTACACAATTCCTTATTACTTTCCAAATTGGATTATCAAAATTTTGCTACCATCATAGGCAACCCTTATTCAATTCCATAACCATGATATATTTTCGTATATATCGACTCCACAATTTTCTATTGCATGGTAGTGTTGAACGCCGTTTTATCGCCTCCTCCAAATTTAATTATATTTTGGTATTGACGAACTCTTCCTATCCCCTAACCCTATCTATCCTATTATTCCTAAATTTCGAGGATGAAATTCTTGTAAGTTGGGTAGGATATAAAACCCCTATTTTTAATTATTTTTTATTATTTGATTAGACTTAAAAATGAATTTATACAATTTATGGTTTTATTTATATTTTTTTTGATGACCCGGTTTGGCCAATTCAGCCAGAACAGGGCCTGAACAAAAATTTAAGCCCATATGAGCATGTGGGGTGACTAAGATGGCCATGTAGGAACATTTCAAGTGTGCACAAATATTTTTAAATAATTTTGAGACTTGTTGAATATTTATTGACTTTTGTTACAAAATTTATGTTTTATTAATAAAATAATATTTTACAAGATGGTACAATTTTCTGGACCCATACATGGGTAAGCGGTAAAGTTCACCCATTGGGACGATTAGTATTATTTTATTATAATTTAAGTTATTTAGTGGAGATTTAATAAATATGTTTTCCTATTTAAATATTATTATTATTTTGAGTTGATTTATTAAGGATTGAATTTTTATATATATGTAGATATGCTCAATTATATTAAATAATTAGATCGTTGACTTTTAAATGGTATTTGGTTTGTAAAAAGATTTTTTGGAGATTTTGTGCATATATATGGATATATATATAAATATGTATCCATATAAATGTCAATATATATTAATATATATCATATAGCTTATATAATATAATATATATCATAAAGGGGCCGACCACCCACACCTCACGATTCAACCCCAAAGCACAGCAGTTGTGCACTTGTGCGCCCCCACATATAAAACAAAGCAGCAATGGCTGCTATAAAGGGTCGACCCCCCTATTAGCAGTAACCCATTATTTAAGCCGAAACACCCCCACAACCCTTTATATATATACACACACATATATATACATATTTGATTCTAAAGAAAACCCTAGTTTCTTCACCATCTTCTTCCTCCTCTCTCCTCCATCCTCCTCCCTCTTCTCGGCGTGCGTGCCCAACTTCGCCGGAGCGACATCAGTTCCGCCTCCCGGTCGTCACGACAACAACAAAAACAGATTCCCACTTTAAGGTACCCAACTTCCCCGTTTGATTTCTCCCTCGATTGTATTCCGTTTTTAGATCCGTAAATTCGTGTAGAAAGCCCACATGACCCTCTTCGAGATCTCCTAGGTGGATTTCGACATGGCCATCCAACTTGCTCAAAAAATCGAGACAAAGTTTGAGAAAAACCCACTTTTCTGAATATTAAAAACTGTTTTGGAACACCAACTTGTCGGCCACTTTTCTCGCTATCCATTAAACTTTCATAAAAACTAATTGAAGCCAATCAAAGACATCATAACCGAGATTGTAACACACCTTTTGGATTCACTTTTCATCTAGTATGTAGAAAGCTACACGTTGTTAAAGTTTCCTAAAAAATTATAAATTCTGTTTTCAAAAAATGGGAAAACACCCGATACGGCGTGTGCCCCGACAAACCGGGCGACGTGGTCGCGCACTATACGCATCGAAAGGCGCGTATGGATGTTGTCGACGTGTGGGAACTGACGGAACCCGATTTCGTTGCATGTGCGCGACGAAATCAATGCGTATCCGTCGAGATACCCCGTATTGACCCTTTGCAAATCAATTCACAACTTTGTGCACACTTATCAAATCGCGACGAAACTTGCGCCATTGGAATCAAAATATTTTTCTGGTCTTGTGAGCCAAGTTTGGTCCGATTCTGAGACCGTTGATCGGGACACTATTTTGGCGGGCCCATAATCCCACTCAACGGGCGATTTTGTGCACAGCCTACCGGAATCCAAAATTGGACATACCGTTGGGTTCGTCTCATCAAAACAAATCTGTAGACATGTAGTTTGACGACTTTAGAGACCGTTGATATTGGCACGCATTTCGGTGTAAAACAGGTCCAACGGCGGATATCGTTTTGACCTGAAATTACGATTTTGCTCCTGTTCCAGAATTTAACTTTTAGACAGGCATTTTCTAGGCATATCTTATATTCCAAACTCGTTCGTGATGTTTGTTGCAGCATGCGCAGTCATCTGCAGAATTTGGCTTTTCTTGCCTCGTTTATTTGTCTGTTCGAGCTACTGGATTATTTTCTTTTGCACATAACCTCAGGCAAGATACCTTGCCATTATACTGTTTATATTCAGTTGCATATTATTACATATCACTGTTCATTTATTTCCAATTTTTACCATTCCTGATATACTGTCTGCTCAGTGATATTAGATATACTTTGTTATTATCCTTTGACTGCATATGGACTTAGAGTTAAGAGACTACCGTTTGTAGTGTATCGCATATACCTTGACACAGTTGTACCACGAGGATGTGTGAGATGAGTAGCATATAGAGGTTCTTGTGTGTGGGCTGATCCCCCATGCGCATGCGATAGGGCTAATTGCTAATAGAGGCATGTTAGGAGACTTAGCAGTTAGTAGAGGTTTATGAGACATGGATGTGACTCTGTTAGGCATTGGATGGGAAGAACAGTTCCTTGACGTATGGGCCAAGTATGCACTTCCCTATTGTTGGTTATCTCCGCGGAAGATACGGTCCTGGATCCTGATACTGATTTACTGCTGGCCGCTGACATTTGATGAATGTTATGCTTTGAGGTCCCTGGTATCCTGATGGGCCATACCTGAGATTACTGCTACTGAGCCAGAGTGCCCATGCATTAGAGGTTTGTTCTTAACTGCATAAACACTATAGTACGGTTAGATTACCTTATTGTCGTCTTGTCACTTATTTCGGGTTGTGACATATTATATATTCAGTTTATTATGGCATGTTCTTTATGTATCTTGTTACGTCCCTCTGAGGATCTGGTTATCTCTCCAGGTGTGTGCTTCTGTGATTTTGCAGGTGTTCTAGCCAAGGCCGTGATCTTCTCCATTCTTTCGAAGACGATTGCGCTTGGTTCGTCTCGTTATTTTATCGATCACTTCTTGTATATTTAAATTTGAGATAGTTGGTAGTGGACTTTGTCTCCGCCCAATGATTGTATACAGGACAAATTTAAAGTTGCTTTTATATCATTTATTTATCTAGTGGATGAGATTTAGCTATTATGGTCTACTGCATTTTACAGCTTATGTATTCATACGAGGTTTCCATATATTGGAGTATATTTCGGATGTATACAGCTGGCATGTCGATGTACCTAGTCCTACGTATTTTGGGACTGGGGCATTACATGGATCCTCCTACAGTTAAGGAGGAAGTGGCACCGGTTGCTAGTGAGACCGGGAGTTATATTCATCCAGCACCGGTAGCTAGTGAGACCGGGAGTTCTATTCATGCAACACTTGCAAGGGACGACATCTCTCCTCACGCCAAAGATCTCGCTTTTTCGAGGTGGTTGCGTGATCGTATCACTGAGCGTTTGCGTGAGCTGCATGGTTCTCATTAGCTATTAGTACTTATTTGTAATGGACTATTTGTATTGGGTTGTTTTTGTATTAGACTATTTGTATTGGACTACATATATGAATTAGTACTGTGTCAATCTCTAGATTGTATTGGTACTACGACCCTCATCCCTCGGCAATGATGACACGACAACCAACCAGAGAGGATACTCTGAGAGATCCATCTGAGTAGGACGTATACTCTGAGAGATCACCTTTACAAGTATGATATCAGTAGTGGGATTGAGTGTGTACGTCCTACTCAGATGGGTCTCTCACCGTTACCATTTTTTTCTGACAATATGGTGGATGTGCTCCGTCAACAGATTCTTGCTCCGAGCCAAAACTTTGCCCCGGAGCTCAAGTGGACATCCTTCGTGTAGAGCTCGAGTGAGAGGTTCCTGACAGCATGGCGGTCTCCTTTGTCAAAGTATCCGTTTTCATCACACATTGGTTGTGGGACGAGCACGGATACTTTGACAAAGGAGACCACCATGCTGTCAGGAATCTCTCACTCGAGATCTATACGAAGGATGTCCACTTGAGCTCCGGGGCAAAGTTTTGGCTCGGAGCAAGAATCTGTTGACGGAGCACATCCACCATGCTGTCAGAAAAAAATAGTAACAGTGAGAGACCCATCTGAGTAGGACGTACACACTCAATCCCACTACTGATATCATTCTTGTAAAGGTGATCTCTCAGAGTATACGTCCTACTCAGATTGATCTCTCAGAGTATCCTCTCCGGTTGGGTTGTGTTCTGAGCCATCCGTTCTCACACTTAAAATACATTTGAATTAGAATTGTGATTTGTATTTTCGGCGAACCCATGGATTTGATTCTGTATTTTGTATTTTGGTTTCTGTATTTTGGCTCCAGCTCCATTTGCATTAATCTACGGTACGACATGGTCCCTGCAGCCATTCGACTGGCGAGGCAGAAACTATGTAGCCGTAGATAAAGTTGACTGTCCTCCCCTCATCCCTCGGCAATGATGATATGACAACCTATCACTATATCTTATATAGTAGTAGATGTTTTAGTATTACATTATGTGAGTTCATCTTGATTCTGTTATATCCTTCAAATACTAGATACGATAAGAACATATACTACACCATATGTACAGAACATAGATGATTCACACTAATGTATGCTAGAATGAATTTTGGGTTGTGTTCTGAGCCATCCTTCATCTGCCCCCTTTCCTGTCCCTCTCGTTATGTCGCGAACCTCTTCCTCTATGCCATCAAAATCAGAATCCTCGACTCTCTTTCGCTTCTTGGTTATTGACCCAGCTTCCAATCTCTCATTTCCCTCCGGGTCCACTTTACTTCCAATCTCTTCCTCTTTTGTATACGGATCTACAGAATCAATACCATCCAAGGAAGGCAAAACTGAATCAGCATTGTCTTCCGGATCGTCCTCATCAAGGCATAACGGGCTGCTCAGCGTGCCCAGCTTCTTCAACTTCTCGCTGGCTACAGAGTCGAAATGGGAATGGGTCCTCTTTACCGGCCCGGAGCTCTGACTCGCACTCGTCGCCTCGCTACCGGTTTTCTCTCCTCCTCTGACGCGGGTCATAACAAAAGAAATTTCGTACCTCTTCTTCACATAAACATCATTGCCGCCTTGTACTCGAGCCTCCTCGTCTGTGACGCTATCCAACTTCTCGGTGCCTACATTGTCACTCGAATCTCCCCTTCGACTCGTATCGTCCTCTTCTTCGCCTGTCTTTTCGCTCCCTGTCTTGCAATCATCTGCTATCACTGCCGACTTATTCGACTCCTTCTCCGATGACTCCGAGGAGGAGGAGGAAGAGGAGGAGGAGGAAGACTCGGAGAAGGATTCAATGTAGGCACCGAGAAGTTGGATAGCGTCACAGACGAGGAGGCTCGAGTACAAGGCGGCAATGATGTTTATGTGAAGAAGAGGTACAAAATTTCTTTTCTTATGACTCGCGTCAGAGGAGGAGAGAAAACCGGTAGCGAGGCGACGAGTGCGAGTCAGAGCTCTGGGCCGGCAAAGAGGACCCGTTCCCATTTCGACTCTGCAGCCAGCGAGAAGTTGAAGAAGCTGGGCACGCTGAGCAGCCCGTTATGCCTTGATGAGGACGATCCGGAAGACAATGCTGATTCAGCATCTTCCTTCTCCTCTCCTCCACCATGGCTCTGGACCCATCTGCTCCTCCCTACTTCCCTTCTTCTTATTTGACTCTCTCAGCCACATATGATATCCACCTCAAGTGTAGAGTCGGGGGAGAAGAAGTGGGCAAGAAGAGGAGGGGAAGCAGCACAGCCGGCGGCATGACCTGTAGGAAGTACAGATGTTTTTTTCAAATCCGTAGGAGAACTATAAGGATATATCTTTTTACAACATGTCATCTTGTCAAAGACCCTTAATGTGAATATCATGTTACCGCGGTATCGGAAGAATAACATGTCATAATTTTTTAAGCCGTGTGTTTTGGCATAATCCTCCCAACTCTTTCCTCCTATGTAGTAATCTTGCATTACTACATAGCAGGAAAGAGTTTGGAGGATTATGTCAAAACACACGGCTTAGAAAATTATGACATGTTAGTCTTCCGACACCGCGGTAACATGGTTGTCACATTAAGGGTCTTTAACAAGGTGATATGTTGTGAAAAGATATATCCTTATAGTTCTCCTACGGATGTTGCAAAAAACCTCTGTACTTCCTCCGGGTCATGCCGCCGGCTGTGCTGCTTCCCCCTCATCTTTCTGCCCACTTCTTCTCCCCCGACTCTACACTTGAGATAGATATCATATGTGGCTGAGAGAGTCAAATAAGGAAAAGGGAAGTAGGGAGGAGCATATGAGTCCAGAGCCATGGTGGAGGAGAGGAGAAGGAAGATGCTTGATCAGAACTTGAGGTAGAAAAGTTGTAACGTTGATAGCGTGAGAGAGGGAGGGAAGTGGCTGCATGCCTTTGGCTCACTCGAGCGGTATTTGTCCTCCGACCCTCATCCCTCGGCAATGATGATACGACAACCTATCACTATATCTTATATAGTAGTAGATGATGTCTTAGTATTACATTATGTGAGTTCATCTTGATTCTATTACATTCTTCAGATACTAGATACGATAAGAACGTATACTATACCATATGTACAGAACATAGATGATTCATACTAATGTATGCTAGAATGAATTTTGGGTTGTGTTCTGAGCCATTCGTTCCCATACTTGGCAATTAAGTTGTGGACCATTATGTTTGACATTGTTGTTACAAATTTTCATATATCTGTGTTGATTGATGAGATTGTGTTTCAAACGTGTTCATGATTGTGTGTATCGATGTTGTTTGATACTGTGTTCGTGATACATACCGTCGTTGTTGTAACAAATGGTGTAGGGGATGCTGCAAATGCTGCAAATGCTGCAGGGGATGCTGCAAATGCTGTATTATTTTTTTTTCAAGATTAGCGACGTTCAGCGACTCTCAGCGACGTCCAGAGCCATGGTGGAGGAGAGGAGAAGGAAGATGCCTTTGGCTGAGAGAGTCAAATAAGAAGAAGGGAAGTAGGGAGGAGCATATGGGTCCAGAGCCATGGTGGAGGAGAGGAGAAGGAAGATGCTTGATCAGAACTTGAGGTGGAAAAGTTGTGACGTTGATAGCGTGAGAGAGGGAGGGAAGTGGCTGCATGCCTTTGGCTCACTCGAGCGGTATTTGTCCTCCGACCCTCATCCCTCGGTAATGATGATACAACAACCTATCACTATATCTTATATAGTAGTACATGATGTCTTAGTATTACATTATGTGAGTTCATCTTGATTATGTTACATTGTTCAGATACTAGATACGATAAGAACATATACTACACCATATGTACAGAACATAGATGATTCACACTAATGTATGCTAGAATGAATTTTGGGTTGTGTTCTGAGCCATTTCGTTCCCATACTTGGCAATTAAGTTATGGACCATTATGTTTGACATTGTTGTTACAAATTTTCATATATCAGTGTTGATTGATGAGATTGTGTTTCAAACGTGTTCATGATTTTGTGTATCTGTGTTGTTTGATACTGTATTCGTGATACCCACCGTCGTTGTTGTAACAAATGGTGTAGGGAATGCTGCAAATGCTGCAGGGGATGCTGCAAATGCTGTATTTTTTTATTTTTTTCAAGATTAGCGACGTTCAGCGACGTTCAGCGACTCTCAGCGACGTCCAGCGACGACGATAACGTCGCTAAGTAAGTATCACAACGTCGCTAACTGTGATGAATACCGTCGCTGATCGTCACTAAACGTCGCTACATAAGACGTCGCTAAACGTCGCTATATGTCGGTACTATAGCGACGTAGCAAAGTTGCAGAACGTCGTCATTTGGCTCTCGAGCCAGGTCAGTATCGATGCATGTCAAGTCGCTCAACGTCGCTAGGTTGCGTCGATAAATGATGACGTTTTACGTCGCTGGTAGTCGCTGAATTAGCGACGTGTCCGCGTCGCTGAGTGTCGTCGCAATAGCGACGTATTGCGATATTTTATTGTTTAGCGACTAGGTTAATCGCAACTACGTGCAAACGTCGCTAAATACGTCGCTAATCGATATTAGCGACGTATTTTCCCTATTTAGCGACGTCCTGAGGCGTCGCTGATTTGACAGATTTTAGTAGTGTCGGGGTGGGGCCCCGAGGGGGCTCGCAGTATATATGTATGTATGTAGTATGTACTATGTAGTATATTTGTTTCAGTTTTAAAGTTTATTCATATTTGTAGATATCTAGAAATGGCTATATCCATGTATCTGCTAGACCGTTCGTGGATGTACAACCACATTCGAGATGACAGGTGCGGTGTACGAGATGAATACATCACCGGAGTAGAACAATTCCTCCAATTCGCGAAGGCGTTTCCTCAATCCATGGACGGCATGGACATTAAGTGTCCATGTGCAAAATGTCAGAACATGATGTTTCAACCAGAATTGGATGTGACGTATCACTTATACATAAAGGGTTTCCCTCCGAATTACTACCAATGGACCGCACACAGAGAGCTTGTACCTTTAGCATTCCAAGCGGAGCCTTATGTGGAGCCTTATGTGGAGCCTTATATAAATGTCCACAACCGAACTGGTGTCGACAACGAGTACAAGAACATGGTCTTCGACGCTACGGGACCTAGTTTCGATCCATACAATCGTGACGCAGCTGAGGAGGCACCGAATGCCGATGCCGCGAAGTTCATGGAGTTGCTGGAGAATACAAGGACTCCTTTGTACCCTGGCTGTGAGGACCATTCACCATTAGAGGTGATCACTCGGCTCTTGAGCATAAAGTTGACTTTAACATGTCGCAAGAATGCTACAATAGAATGCTCGAGTTGATTACAGATATCTTGCCTGAGGGTGCCAAGTTATCGAAAGACTTCTACCGCTCTAAGAGGATGGTGAGATCCCTCTGGATGGGATACGACAAGATCGATTAATGTCAGAACGGATGCATGCTTTACTACAAAGATCATAAGGATACAGAAGTGTGCGGATTCTGTGGTGCTGATTGCTACAAGCCAACTGCTGCAGGCAAGTCTAGAAGACCGTCTGCTTCAATGCACTACTTGCCGTTGATGTCGCGGTTGCAGAGGTTGTTCATGGTGAAAGAGACTGCCGAAAATATGAGTTGGCACAAGCGACAACAGACTGAAGGAGTGTTGGATCACCCATCTGATGGAGAAGCGTAGAAGCACTTCGATCGATCATATCCTAATTTCGCTTCTGATGCGCGTAATGTAAGGTTGGGGCTCTATCTGATGGTTTTATCCCATTTGGTCTTTCAGGCCCCCAATATTCATGCTGGCCGGTAATCCTCACTCTGTACAACCTACCGCCTTGGATGTGCATGAAGACACCTTACATGTTCTTAACTATTATCATCCCCGGTCCTAACAACCCGAAGAAGAACATCGACGTGTACTTACAACCGTTGATAGATGAGCTGAAGCAGCTATGGGAAACAGGGGCGTACACGTATGATGCTTCGAAAAAATAGAATTTTCAGATGCGGGCAGCACTAATGTGGACAATCAACGACTTTCTGGCTTATGGAATGTTATCTGGATGGAGCACTCATGGTCGGCTTTCATGTCCGTATTGCATGGACCGTACTAAGGCTTTTCGTTTGAGACACGGAGGAAAGTCATGCTTCTTTGATTATCATCGACAGTTCTTGGTGAAAGACCATCCGTACCGTAGGAACAGAACTGCTTTCCGTGCCGGAGCTATGGAGAAGTGCGATCCACCGCCAATGTGGTCCGAAGAGGACACATGGGAGCAAGTAAAAGAAATCCCAAGTGCTATTGAAGATCCTACAATGAGCAGCCGTTGCGAGGGATTTGGAGAATATCATAACTGGACCAAAAGGAGTATATTCTGGGATCTGCAATATTGGAGCACAAATATGATTAGACATAACATTGACATCATGTATATTGAGAAGAACGTGTTTGATAACATAATCAATACTGTAATGGACGTCAAAGAAAAGACAAAAGACAATCAGAAGGCTAGATCGGACTTAGCTGAAATATGCAGACGCCCTATATTGCACATGATAGACAACGGAAAGGGAAAGCTTTTGTGGCCTAAGGCAATCTACTCGCTGGACAAGGAGGACAAAGTGAGACTTTATAGATAGATCCAGGACTTGCAATTTTCGGACGGATACGTCTCCAATCTAAGAAGATGTGTCGACATAAAGGAGTGTAAACTGACCGAAATAAAGAGCCACGATTGCCACGTATTCATGGAGAGGTTAATTCCTGTTGCATTTCGGGAATTATTACCGTCAGTAGTCTGGGATCCATTAACAGAGCTTAGCATATTCTTCAGAGATCTTTGTTCTTGTAAGTTGCTCGTCGATCGTTTAAAGAAGCAAGAGAAGGACATTGTGGTAACACTTTGCAAACTTGAAAGAGTTTTTCCTCCTGCATTCTTCGACTCAATGGAGCATTTGCTGATTCATCTTATCCATGAGGTTCTTGTTGTTGGACTTGTCGGTTATCGTTGGATGTACCCGTTCGAGCGACAGTTGAACCACCTCAAGAGGAAGGTAAAAAATAAGGCACGGGTGGAGGGTTCTATTTGTGAAGCATATGTCCTTGAGGATATTTCAAACTTCTTTTCATGTATTTTCAGCCTCATATTGCTACAAACAGAACAAAAGCTCCCAGAAATGACGACGGCTATGAAGTTGGTATTGAGACAAAGCTGAAAATATTTACTGCCTATGAAAAACCATCTGGTAAAATAAAAAAAAGATATCTAAATGACGACGAGGTTAGCGCTGCAATGTTATATCTATTGCTCAACTGCGACGAGAAAGAAGTGGACAAGCTAGAGGGGTAAGTAAAATTATTTCGCGTGCTTCGTTGCTTCTCAATATAACTAATATACCTATGCTTCGTTGCTTTTCAGCATGTTTAAGGATGAGGTAACGTCCAACAATCCGTACGCAACCGAGGAGGAAGTAGAACAACAAATGAGACTTTATTTTCCTTTTTGGTTGAGAGCATATGTACGAATATCTTCACAATTTACTTTTTCTGTACGTATATACTTGCACAAAATAATTAAGTTAGCATCGTTTATTTGGTATTTAGGTTGATTTTTCGGAGGCAATCCTTGAGAATGAGTATATTAAAACTCTAGCCAAGGGACCAATTTATCAAGTGAAGACCTGGCCAAGTTACTGCGTAAATAGCTTCAGGTTCAAGTCAACAAATGCTCGAATAAGAGACGACTTTTTGGATTTGGATTCTACGAAGAATAGCTGTTTGTGCATTAAATCTTCAAACTATAAAGACGTCGACCCAGGCAATAACTTCTTTGGCGTCTTACGGAGATTGTAGAACTGACATACAATTATGCTATAGAACCTTGTAAGATCGTCTTGTTCAGATGTGACTGGTTTGATCCGATCCAAGGTCGAGATTGGAGAGTTGACAAACATGGTCTTGTTGACATAAATTATCGCCGTCGATATCAAGCTTATGAGCCGTTTGTTCTAGCAAGCCAGGCTCAGCTAGTTTACTTTACCAGCTATCCAAAATGAGGAGCCGAAAGATCAGATTGGTGGGCAGTCTGTAAGACTAAAGCTCAGAATACCTTTGATGTTGACGAGATAGCATATCAGGAAGACGAACTACCTCTTATTACAAATATTGTCGATGTGGACTCAACTGAAGTTTCTCGTGACATGTTTCATCAATTGGAAGAGGTAGAAGTATCAGAAGAGGAAGAGGAAGTTGATAGAAGTGAAGAGGAAGAGAAAGAGGAAGAGGAAGAGGAATCGGAACAAGATGAATTTTCAGAAAAGGATTGAATATGTTTAATTTTCAGATGTAATATGGTTTACTTTTGTTATTTTTCAGATGTAGTATGGTTTACTTTTGTTTTTTTTTCAGATGTAGTATGGCTTACTTCTGTATTTTTTCAGATATGGCTCGACGTGGATTATTTGGTTCCAGTGCTGGTGGGAGTCGACGAGGCCGACAGTCCCCATCTACCACTCCTCCTACCGACTCCTCATCCCCCGCACTCCAGTATACACTAGCGGTCTAGTCGCCGGTAGTGTCTCCATACCCGGCTCTAGCAGTTCCAGGCTAGGGCCTTCTTCTTCTATGCAGCCAGTACCGCCAAGTATTCCAGAGGCCGACCCCACTACTGAGGAGCAGGCCGAGGCCGAGGCCCACACCGAGGACGAGGGTAAGGGCGATGGCGAGGCCCACGCCGAGGACGAGGCCGAAAGGCAGGCTGCGGGCAAGGGCAGGGGTAGGGGCAGGGGGGAAGGGGGGCAGGGGCAGGCTGCAGCTCCCATTTGAGACAGATCCTCCGTGTCGTCCGGAGGGGGATCTGAGGTTGGAGATTTGGGCCTGTACTCGGACCAGGCGGTAAGTAAAATTGTTGCATTTAATTTGTTTAAATTTATTATAAACTTGTTTAATAAATTTTAATTTCTGTTTTACAGGTATTATCACTCCTTCGTACACCGGTCGCTGGGTACATTCCTGCGACAGAACTACTGTGGGTCCTGGATCAATTGGAGGGATGTCCCGGCCGACAAGAAGGCCTTCTGGTTTGAGCACTTCTCGGTACGTAAAAGTTTATTTTCTTTTAACATTTAGTATGTTATGTTATAACTTACGTACTTCTATAATTTTTTCAGCGGACTTACTTCTTCCCTCCCCACCGCACCGTTGCTGTCGAGTCTATTTTTTCCAGCGTCGCCAGCAAGCTCATTTGGGTCGCGATCCTCAACCAAAAGGATCGCGAGCGCTGGGGAGAGCCTATTCAGGGTTGGATCTCTGTCGCCGACTGGGCGGCAATGAAGAGGAGATTCGAGGAGGAAACCTACAAGGAGAAGTCTGCGAAGTCTAAAAGAGCACGACAGACGGGGTCGCAGTGGTGTGGTGGGTCACGGTCCATCATGGATTTCTTCACTCATATGGTACATATCTCGCCGTATACCCATAATTAATACTTTATAGTAATATATTTCTTTCAACTTAACAGACAAATCATATAATAATTTCGTAACAGGTTGAATCGGGAGAGGACCCGAATATGGTGACATGGTTCCTCGCCACGCACACGAAGGGGGAGCGGTTCGTTGACGACAAGGCCCGGGACACCTACGTAAGTTTTACTTAATGCTAGTTTATTAATATTAATTTTTAGTTACGTAAAGAATTCATATAGATGTTATTTCTAGGCCGAGTTTTTGAAGTTTTACTTAATGCTAGTTCATTAATATTAATTTTTAGTTACTTAGAGAATTCATATAGATGTTATTTCTAGGCCGAGTTTTTGAGACTTAGGGAGGCCGGGCCGACACGGTAAGAGGGAGCTGGTGCTAGCACTTCCCAGCAGCCCCCGGCCGCCGCAGCTCAGTCAGATGACGAGTTGTGGATGAGGGCCGTTAGTGGCATGCATAGGGGTAAGTACTATGGTACGGGCTCCTATGGTGCCTTCATTGCATCACAGGCCTCTATGACCGCCACTAGTGTGCCCGGCCCCGCACAGACTGAGGAGTCGCTCCTCCACCAGTAGAGTGTCGATGCACAGATCGCAGCTCTGCGTGACGAGATGCTGCAGAGGATGGTGGCACCGCATACAGATAATTCTGTGCTCATATCACGCTTTGAGAGGCTTGAGAAGACGACTGAGGCACTGCGACAGATGACCCACACTACGCAGGAGACTACACAGCGGTTGGTCGAGCTGATGGAGCAGTTCCGCGAGATGGCTATGAACCGACCGTCTGCTGGTACACCGGGAGCATCGTCTACATCCGATGGTGCACGGGAGGACATACTCGTCCACCTGTTGTCACTGGAGGAGTATCAGACAATCCTGGCGTTGCGACGACAGTCATCTGGTGGCGCTTCTCCTCCAGCTCCGGGTCCAGCTCCAGCTCCAGGCGATCAGTAGTTTTATTTTTGTATTTTCGGACTTTGTACTTTATATTTTTTACTTTGTATGTATTTGGGGATATTGACTTTGTTTGTTGAGGATATTGACTTTGTACGTATTTGAGGATATTGACTTTGTTCGTTGAGGATATTATTGACTTTGTTCATTGAGGATATTATTTTTTCTTTATATTTTTTTGTCTATTCTGGAATGTATTGTGCATGCCGGTGTTGAGTGTTCCACCGAGGGGGTCCGCGAACCCAGGGATTGGATTCTGTATTTTGTATTTTGGATTATGTATTTTGGCTCAAGCTCCAGCTCCATTTGCATTCTGGATTCTGTTTTTTATATTTTTTTTAACTTAACGACATTTTTAGCGACGTTAATGAGCACCGCTAAACTTTAGCGACGTTAATGAATGTCGCTAAAATGTGGCTAAATTGCTGATGTGGCACCACGTGGCACCGAATCTGATGTCAGCACATCGTCGCCAAAACGTTGCTAAAGTGTCGCTAAACGGCGACCACACAATAACGTCACAAATAGCGTCGCTAATTAGCGACCACGTAAGAACGTCGCAAATAACGTCGCTAATTAGCGACGTTAACAACGTCGCTAATTAACGTCGCCATAGCGACGTTTTGCGACGTTTTTCCGATTAGCGACACGCTTTTTTCCGTCGTTTAAATAAAGTCGCTAGAAACGTCGTTAAAAAATTTAGCGACGTTTTAACTGGGTTTAGCGACGTTTGTGAACATCGCTAATTCAACAGATTCTGGTAGTGTTGCACATAGCCTTTCGCCACGAGCTGGCCCTTGTGTTTGAGGACCATGTCGTGCTCGTCCTTCTTGAGCTTGTAGACCTACTTCAAATTTTTGTCCTCTTTTGAAGCATGCTTATTGTTCTCATAAAATTTCTCGGCAAGTTGTGGAACATAATGTTCTGTATAGATTTCTCATGCGATATAGAATTCATGAGATTTAAACTGTGGGAATCTCTTAAACCAACTCACGAGAAATTTATATGCATCGATTGCAGTTATGTCATCTTTGAGGTTATTCAAATCGAAACTTTTGCTTATGTAGGAGAGTCCCACACCAACTGGTGACTCAAAAAACAATAGGTTTGCCTCTTTGTTCCATGAATGGTTATTGAATTTGAGCTTTGGAGAACCCCTTTGCATCAAGAAAGGGCCAAGCTCCTTAACTGCCCCATATTCAATTGATGAACAACTAGGTCCTCCGTGAGCCATAGAAGGACATGCTTCTTGTCGACGTCATGCGTGGCCTCAAAGAACCAATAAAAAATAGCCCTCCCATGCGTCTCATTAACGGTGACATAGCCCGAGAACTGCTGGAAGTCCACCCTCGGCTGCCCGGGGAGCCTGTGCGCCAGGTCTACCTTCTGAGCATTGGCGGCGGACTTGAGCGTGGATACTTAGTAGCCGTAGTACTCTGATCCCCGTGTCGCCTTCTCGCACACTTTTTATATCGAGGCATGGACATGAAAGTATGAAATGAGGATGAGGAAGAGGAGAGGAGCTACAAGGGAGCGAAGGGCCGTCGCCATTATTTTTTTCAAAGAGAGACTTATTCTTCCGCGCCTAACTTTAACTCTTGCTCCTCTCTGTATATTTTTGCTCCCATGACTTCCATTCTCATGGGCTATGATATTGCTTTGATGAGTGGAGCCTCCATCTTCATCAAGGAAGACCTCCATATCATCGACATCCTCAACGTCTACTCCCTGGTCGGCTCCGTCTTGGTCGGACGTACCTCCAATTGGCTAGGGCACCGCCTCACCATCTACATCACGACGGTCTTCTTCTTCCTCGGCTCCCTCATGATGGGCTTCGCTCCCAACTACGGCCAGCTCATGTTCTGGCGCTTTGTTGCAGGCGTCATGGTTGGCTACACTCTCGTGATCGCCCCCGTATATAGCGCCGATTTGGCCCCCGCCTCCTCCCGCGGGTCCCTCACCATATTCTTCGAGGCCTACATCAACTACGGCATCCTTATCGGATACATCTCCAACGTAGCCTTCGCCAAGCTCCCGCTGAGACTCAGCTGATGCGTCATGTTCGACATCAACACGGTCTTCTTGGTCCTCCTCATTGTCGGGGCCCTCTTCATGCCCGAGTCCCCTCGCTGGCTCGTCATGCAGGTGCATCTTGGAGATGCCAAGAAAATCCTCGAGCGGACCTCCGTCTCAAAAGTCGAGGCTCCCCAGTGCCTTACCGACATCAAGTCCTGTGCATAGATTCTCGAGGACTGCGATGCCGACATCGTGGCCATCGTGAAGAAGAGCTACGGGAAGGGCGTGTGAAAGGAGCTTCTCGTCCACTACCCCGGTGGAAGGCTCACGTGAATGTTGGCCCATTTCACCTTCTAATTTTTTAACAATGTACTCTTATGTCAAGCCTATTTCTTTTTTTGTAGCTCCATTGGCAACAGAACAAATTACCTCAATAGTTCAAGACTTGTCGTTGTCATCGTAATCGTTCATGAAGGTCCTCCACTCCGAGGTCTCGTCGACGGAGTGGGCATCCAGCACCACCCGCACTCCAAGCACATCGTGTCACCAGCGGAGTGGTCGAACACCACCTTTATGCTCTTCTTGTAGTTCGGGCAGAAATTCTCTGCCATTTGTTATTGCCAGTGTTGCTCGTCATACACAATATTGTTGATTGCGCCCACGGTTGTCTCGGCGAGCATGCACTCCTACGGCATAAGCAGTGCAGGCTCATCATCATCGACTTGCATCAGATAGGCCCATTCATCGCGCTTCACCTTGCGGCAGTCGTCTGCCCAGTGGCCATAGATGCCACAAATGTGGTAGTTTTCCTTCTTGTCATGCATGCCGTCAGATGTGTTGTCGTTGTCGTTGTTCGTGTTGTTGCAGCCACAACCTCTTGGCCTGCCGCGCCCGCGACTACTACTTCTGCCGCTGTCGAAGTAGGCCTCGCCTTACTTTCTCGTATGAGCAAGCCACTCCACTTCGGAGAGGAGAAGACGGCTACCCGTGCTGCCAGAGTTGCCGTCGAGATCATACCGCTCCTCAACGGCTAAAAGTCGCCGGTAAGCTCTTCAATGGATAACGTCTTGAGATCCATAAGGGTCGCAATGGAGATGGCGACTTGTGTGTACCGAGGCTGAACAATACGAAGAAACTTCTTAACTACTTTTTCGTTGTCCACTTTGTCACCGAGTAGTTGCAGGTCGTTGACGAGTCCCATGAGCCGCATCGCGAAGTCCTCGACGGACTCGTCGTCCTTGAACTTGATTGATTCTAAGTCGGCGTGCAATTTTTGCGCTTTGGACTTGCGCATGCGCTCGACCCCCATCCGCATCACCTTTATAGTGTCCCATGCTTCCTTGGCAGTATCTTTTACCGCCAGTATTCGCAGCATCTTCGACTGCACGGCTCGGAGTATGACAGACAGGGCCATCTTATCATCGCGGTAGTCGACATTCCCAGGTTCGATCGCCTCCCATAGGCCTTACACCTGCATGTTAACTCTCATTAAGAGAGACCAATCTGCAGTGCCCCGTCCCTACATCGTGTTCCATTTTCGTCCACGGGGTACGCAAGAAAGGAATACTGTCGCTACCGATTCAGTCGGGATCGGTTGAATCGGTCGAACGGGAACGGTTTGAATGAAGATTATTTTTCTTGTTATGGAAAGGATTCTTTGGAATCAAGTCCCATATTCAGCAGGTTGTGCCTCAAGGATTGGCTCTGCGGCTGAGTCGGGAGAGACCTCCAGTTGCTCTGCTTTTCATGTCGCACTTGCTCTGGCTTTAGTTTTCATGAATGCGTTTTCGACGGTTTTCATGGCTCGCATTTTCGAACTTCGCATTCATATCAAATTCCTTGAATAATACAGTATTCTACTCAGTTGCTTATGCGATTGGAGGTGATCGCATAGGCGACGTCTAAGTGCAGCCTACCAGTCCCTCACCTGAAGCAAAGACTAAGGTGAGTGGTTGACCTTCTTCGCCTCGATCCTATGTTTTAGAATCAAATATGAAACACAAAAACAATGCTTGTCGCTATAGTGTAGAATCAATGAAATCATGACACGATTCTTTACGAAATGCTTGCTGTCGAACTGCTTTACATGAAAAAAAACTGATGCTTGCTTTCTTAGGCCTTATTTACTTAGCCTATGCAAGCCAAAGGACGAATTGATTAACGTTTATCGTAACGATACAGCTAAAGTGCATAATGACTAAGTTCAAAGAAAAGGGTCAGTTTCACACCAAAAAAGAAAGTTAAAGGTTTTAGTAAAAAGATAGAATATTTTATGAATCTGCAAAACGGTTATTGGACAACTTATGCATAAGACGTAGTTTCCTCGAACGGTTGCCAAGGCCAAAGAACCGATTCGGCCCGGGAGGAACGAGTATAGCAAGAACTAACCTTGAATCGACGTGGGTGATTTAGGAACTTTCGTACAGGGCTCGCTACCCGCCGCGAAAGGGTCGCCGTCTAACCCAGCTATAGTCCATGATGGCTTGACATTGCCAGTGACCTTCACACCCCTTTTACTACTTGAACTAATGCACATGACACGAGATGATTATGATAGCTACTCAATTTATACAATTTTATATGCTTGTCTCAAAATATGTTAATATGCAAATCAATCAGGATGGTTAGAAATATTACAAAAATAGCTAACATTGTCATGACCCGCACCCTATTTAGGGGTACGAGCACATGGATACGTCCAGCCTACATTGCAGTGTCGACGGTAGATTACTGTATAGGTCATCTATAAAATCTAACATCAACAATATTTATAAACCTGTCATCTGTGCATGTAAGAATATATATAACTCAATCACATGACATCTAGGGAAGATAAGCACGATGTGATAAAGGTATGATAGAAATATGAAAGCTGGAAATAGATGCAAGTCACAGAGTCACAACCAGAAGTTCAGAGTTTTAAAACATTATACAATCCCAAAAATATATACTACAACACAAAATAATAAGCTGAAATGCAGTCCAGTCAAAACTACTAGTCTAAGATTCCTACCGTTGGTGCGTCCTCTAAAGGCTCTGTCTCTACTGAATCCAAGTGGTAAACTACGTCTATGCCAAACCCGTAGAAGGTCGGGCAGTCTGTATCTGAATCCTCTGAAAAATACAACGAAGTTATCCTGTCAGGATATGAGCAAGTACAAATGCTAACAGTAGTTCCATGTAAATTGACAAATTCTATAAGAGACATTTATAATAAAATATAAAATAAAATATCATGACTGGAATTGTCACGACCCGCACCCGCTTTTTCGGATACGAGACGTGTCCAAGCCAGCCTACGCCGCAGAGTCAGCGGTAGAACGCTGTCACGACCAATGTGCTCAAAATCACAAAATAACTTTATTTATTGCTCATTCACATTTCTAAATTTATTACAACATTTATAACATTTATATTTAAAGAAAATACAAAGTTCTTACATATTTTGAAATGACTACAACACATCTATCTAATCTCTAGTTTTCTGTCTGCAAATACACCCAAATCTCCCAATGCTAAAGAAGCCACGGCTAACCTGAAAAATGTTGGTTTCCAGTCAGGAATGGAACAAGCACACAAACCGACGGCAATACGAAAGCACAATAAAATTGACAAGACATGAAAATAACATATGATAGATAAAAATAAGAAGGTAACTGATGACATGGCAATTGGTGAAGAAGACAAGAAAAATAAATAAAATACAACTATCTATGTGATTTGAAATATCAGTTTCGACATGTGAACGGTTAGGGGGTAAATCCGGCACCCTGTACGTGTCGTGTGCAGCTGCTATTCTCAACAAAAGACACAAAAAATAGTTCTGGGTAGTCCACATGTCTACTAAGATATTTTCCCTCCCGACTACTCCGTGTGACGAGCGTGTCAACAAGTAACAAGACATATGTATAAACATGAAATGTATAGACTACTATGAATCAAAAAGCAATCAGAAAGTGTACTTGCCTGGGGTCCTTTGCTGGTGAAACAAACCATCTCGTTGGGTCCACGATAGTCTGATTAGCCTAGGGTCGATGTGAAGGAGTCATCATTATAAAATACAAACGTATGACTAATCACGGTTTTAAGGAAAAATCTTAATCTAGAAATGGAAATCTAATTAAGGAAAAATATATATTTAGGAAATAACTATAGCTAATTAGAATTTATTTACTATATTTGAAAATAATATCACAATATTTTTAGATAATAATTAGAAAATTATAGAAAAGCACTTTAGGTTAAAACCATATTTTTTTGGAAAACTTAGAAAATGATTTTAGGCAAAATCCCAATTTTGTCATATATATATATATATATATATATATATATATATATATATATATATATATATATATATATATATATATAGGTCAAAACAATCCTTGAAAATACCTAAAAATACTACGTATATATTTTCTTTTAGTGAAACCCCATATTAGAATATCCTAAAATAATAATATAGTTTTTCTATTAAGTCCTAATATCACTCGACATACACAAATATTCTTATTGTAAAATAAGAATTTAATAATAATAATGAAAACATATACTTAGAAAATATTCGTAAACATACGGCTGAAATCTACCAATAAGTCTATTGGGCCAGTTCAACTATTAAAACATGGCCCTAATTCATAAGTCCAAAAATAGTTTTATATAGTTAAAATAACCAAACATATATATCAACCCAACTGTATTTTGAAATTATTTAAACAAACTCAGCTGCTTCATAATTCCAAGGTCCATAATACCAATAGCCTACAGTTACAACCGGGCCCATTGGCCTCTCTCCCTTCCCTCTTCCCAAAAAGAAAATAAATCACTTAACTGTTGTTCTGTTTGTAAAACCATAATAAATAATAATAATGATAATAATAGATATACTAAAGTTTTACTCACCAGGTAGACCAAGTATTAAATTGTTACCAAAAGTCCAAAACAACAATTATGCCAACACATCGACTGCTATGCTAAACTTGAGGCTTCTCCATGAATCCTCTCCATTAACATGGAGACAGAGTGTAGAGTTTAAAAGAAAAATTAGAAGAGAGTGAAGAGAGAGAAAGGAACTCACCGATCGGGAGAGAGCGGCGCTGGGGGAACCTGCTGGAAGGCGGTTGGTAAAGCCCTCACCGCCGAGCATCTTCGTCGGCGCTCCGGGCGGCTCGCCGAATCTGGGGCTCGAGGGGGCGAGGAGACGGGCTTACCTGGTTTTCCACCAACCGGCGGTGGCTTGCGCTCGCCGGCGAGACCACAACGCTGAGGGCGGCGCGGGGCTCACCGAGCCTTTGGAGGCGGGATCGACGGCGCACGAGCGTCGCTGCTCTGCCTGGCGGTAGTCCCGCTGCACGGAGGAGTGGACTGGAAAGTACTCACGGTGGTCGTGGAGACTTTTGGTGTGGCGGCGACGAGCTCGTGGTTGGGGCACTCGGCGCCGGTGCTGGCGAGCCCGGTGCTGCACCTGGATAGAAAGGCGTCATGGCACAGTCGGCGAGTTAGCTTGCATGTAGATCAGGCGCGGGCGACATGGCTCGTCGGCTGGCGAGGGATCGGCGGAGAGATGCCGCGTGACTCGAGACGTGGCGCCAGCACCGAGGCGCGGTGGCTCCGCCGCACAGCGACGACGTCAGCGAACGCGGGGAAGCGGCTTGGCCGGATCTGGAGAATTAGAGGGATCGCGGTGAATCGGGAGACGCGACGGCAGTGACGGAATTGGCCGCCGGAAGCGGTTAGAGTTCGGGTTTTGGTTTTTTCTTTTTCATTTATGGGTTTGGGTTGTACCGATGTTGAACACGAAAATAGAACTCTATGAATGCGACGGACACGGACACACGGGTCCGGACACGATTGAACTTGTAATTCTTTTATCGGACACGGAGACATGGGGGCTGAACGGGACACAGAGAATGTGGTTATGGTGGTTTCTTGTTGTTGTGGTGGTGGTTGCTTTGCGGGGAAATTGACCGGAATGGTCAGGGATGGATGGCGTGGGTGTGATGACAAGAAGGGTGGTGCTGGCGTTGATGGCAGGGAGGCCAGCATGAGTATTCGGTACGAGGAGGAGGAGAAATATTATTGATGGTGAAGAAGAAGAAGGGTGTGGGATAGGAGTTTTCGATGGAGCAGGGCTAAAACGTGTCTAGGGTTTGCTCTTGGTAGTAAAGCAAGATTCTCTTTAAATATGAGATGTACATTAACTAAATGAGAAGTAGAAACACCTCCCCGATTTTAAAATCAAATAGATTTTATATATATAATCCAATCTAATCACTCTCTAATGATCATAATATTAACTTAAATTAATATTCGACCATATCAAGTACTTTAAAATAATATGAAGTAATTTAAAGCATACGAACTTAAATCTATTTTAATTTAACTGATCAACATAATATTTTAAAATAATACTTAATGCTTATTGAAATAATTTTAAACCACATATAAACTAAAATAAAATTCGTAATTGATTACCACTATAATATGTAAATAAAAATCGACATCATCTAATAACTCAAAACATGTTTTTATTAAAACAAAGTTCTATCTTAAAATCCTTTCCCACAAATCCTTTTTATTATTAAAAATTATCTAACCAAATTTTGTAATTCAAATTAAATATTTTTATTAAAGCCAATAGCACTTTAATTTTAAGCTAGTTTTTTTTAAAAACATAAATAATCACAAAAACCCTTTTGCAAAGTCTCGACAAAAACTAACCTTAAAATATAAAAATAAATTTTTCGAAGATCCGGGAAGAGGAGTTACAGGAATATAAACAGAATATATAAATTTGGATATCATGTCAGGGTATAAAATACTGGAATGTAGAGCAATACAGTAATAACTGATGTATAATGTAAACATAAACTGTGCCTTGAGATATTGGAGCGTTATGTGATCGGCTTGGGACACATGATTAGGCTCTTCCATTTGACCGGCTATGAGTCAGAAAATACAAAAAAATAAGATCAGGCCGGCCACAATGGAAAGCTATGAGGCAAGTAGAAACACAGGTCAAGCTTTGCCCTACGAGAGGCGAGGGTAAAGCTATGATGCAAGTAGTAACAGGAATACATGAGGGGTATTGATCACATAACCTCTAATAACTTCCCATCTTCGAGTAGTATAATGGATCCAACCATGACACGTCATGACACAGGATTTAATGAGCAGGGGCCAGCCCACTCCCAAATCGTTATCTATACAAGTACAGAAAACAAGGTCGAACAATGTACTCATATACTAGGTAAACCAGGAATAACATCTCATGACGAGATCCAATGTATACTAGTCCGTGTACCATCATATCGAGAACCAAGTAAAATACTACAACTGAATCGGATATAGCAAATATCAAGATAATAAAAACTATCAGAGAATATACTCGCCTACAATCCTGAGCAGTCAATAGGAATCGAGGCTTAGAGGATAGTCACAGACCTAAATATGTGATATACAAGAGTTAATTAGGGTTTAATAGTGTTTGGCATGATTTCTAGTGTATGATATACAAATCTAGGTCAAGCTCAGTCAAACTAAGTCAAACTAGGTCACACTAGGTCACACTAAGTCAAACTAGGTCAAACTAGGTCACACTAAGTCAAACTAGGTCAAAGGTTGACTTATAGTTGACTTTTGGTCAACTGGTCAACTCCTCATCTAATCTAGGTCAAACTAGGCTAATGGTTGACTCACAGTTGATTTTTGGTCAACTGGTCAACTCTGGTCAAGTTCTAGTCAATTTTAGGTCCAATGTTAAGTTTTAGTTGACTTTGAGTCAAAACAGTCAACTATGGTCAAACGGGGTCAACTCTAGCCTAGGTATCCTATTCCAAGCATTTACCTACCAAGATACCACATATCTTGGCCTTTTTGGTATCCCGATACAAATATCTTGGTTTAGCACAATTACCTTAGCCTAAGGTAAACCCCTTACCTAGGCATCTAACAACCATCCTAGACTAATAGCTAACCCATACTACTTATCTATCCTATGACTGTAGAAGCATGGAATTTCAGGACCAGAAATCCTATTCGCCAAACACTACATGCGCTAGGGAGCCTAGACGAAGTACTTGGCACAGCAAACAACAAAAGCATAGACATTAAAGGAAGATTTTTATTTTCATATAAAAGTCTATTACATGTCTAGAAATGGCTGTACAAAGGAGAACTTCTACAAAAAGAAAAGACCCTAAGTCTACAGCCAGGCGCAGCAGCCACCATGCGCTCTTAAACAGGCGCATCTCACCATGCGCTCTCAGCCAGGCGCATCTCGCCATGCGCTCTCAGCCACGCGCATCCTTTCAGCAGCTCAGTTATGTGCATCCTCAGTTATGTGCATCCCTTCAGAAGCTCAGTTATGTGCATCCCTTCAGTAGCTCAGTTATGTGCCACCCTTCAGCGTCCCAGTCGGGCGCATCATGAAGTGTCAGCATATGCGCCATCAAATGCTTCGACTAATGAAGCATTTATTGAGCAGAACGAGGGTGGCAATCAACCCTCTAGCCAGAGGAAGAAGCTCCCCTAACCAAGGAAGAGCAGAGCACCGCAAATCAACCTGCGGCTAAAGGAGGCTTCGAAAGAGCCTCCAAAGATCAAGGAAGACCGCAATCGAAACGCGACTAAAGGAGCATCTTTCAACACAACCAGAATGGGCAACACCTACTCTGACAGAAGAAAGAGCCTCCAAAGCCGCAGCACCGCATTTCCGATCTGCGGCTCTTCCAACATAACAGAGACGAGGCTCGAGCATCCCGATCCTTGGATGCAACAGGCACCTTCTGCCTGCCTCAGAAGCCCTCAACTCCGACTTTTGGATGTAACAGTCACCTTTAAGTGCATCAATGAAGACAATGCGTCGCATCTTCACCCTCAGGAGCATCTCTTCAAGAGAATGCGCTCGAGCAAACAAGTTCATTTCGGAAGGACGTGAGAGAACGAGAAGCAAACTCTCTCTATGCCACTACTTATAGGCCGGGCAAATCAAACCCACACGCCAAGTGGCTGGCTCTCCGAATCTCGTGCAATAAATTTGCATTAAATGGTGATGAACCTGACACTTCGAATTTAGCCAAGTCAAAAACGGCTATTTAAAGCACTCGAAGAACGTAACAGTCGGACCAATAATGACGCATCATGCAAGGCGGATACGCCGGTCAGACCGCGTATCATACAGACGCGCCCCTCAGCACCAAGCGCCTTCCAAGGATGCGCCCCTCATGCGTCCCCATGCGCCTAGTAGAACGCCGATCGATGCGCCCATTCAACAGCCCATCACCTGTCAAGAACATTAAATGATGAAGACTGACAAGAGTTGGCAGCACGTCCCCCGAAGACTGAACAGTTGACAGCTTTTGCAGAAGACGAAGCGTCACCAACGTCAGCATCGTCATTACTTTCCTCCGGCGGTTATAGCCACATGGCCGTCCAAGCATTTCGCATGCGCCTCCGCAGCCATGTGCCTAAATCTCTGCATGTGCCTCAAAAGCCGTGTGCCTCAGACTTTTTTCTGATCCCTAAAGACAGAAGTAAAGTCACTACCGAAGCCTCGCATGCGCCTCAAAAGCCATGCGCTCCGAATGGTTCGTTACTCCTAAAGGTTACGAGCCCAAGCCTCCTCATGCGCCCAATCCCGGGCGCACCCTATCAGATCATTCCCCACCAAATCCGAGATCTTTGAGCCATAGACCTACGACACGTGTCCTTTGACTCGATTCAGCCTACGAAGGGGTGCTAATCACCCAAGATCTCAGCAACAGAAAGATCCTCTCCCCTGCTACGTGCCAGCCCACAACAGTAGCATGAAGGATTCAACCCACAAATGATGGTGCATCATCCATGCACCTCCCACAGCTTCAACCACGTGGCGTCCCCACGTACAGGAGCATCCTACATATGCGTGCATGAGCAGCCAGCCTGCAGACTATAAATAGAGGGATCATTTTCTTCTTCCACATACACGGAGAATATATATATCGGACAACCACCGATATACAGAGAGGCAGATACAGACACTCAACGTCTTCTTCCTCTCCGTAAGCTCCAGCACCCAGAGCAACTCAGACCTTCAGAGAACCGAAAACCGTCGTCAGATCGTCAACGGAGTCAACGCATTACCACTCGCTCCATCGACACAAGGGACCCAGATAAACAAAAGTGTACTCCTAGGACTACGTCTAAGTCCTACATTGTAACACTGTTCTGTTTGTAATTGAAATTTACAATCAAAAGATTTTAATGGCAAACAAGCTGGCGACTCTGCTGGGGACCTCTTTCTCCTCCACCGAGAAAGCTATGTTGCAATCCGACGACGTAAAGTTGGGCTCCTCCCACAAGACGCTGTTCGTACGCCTCAATCAACAGGCGCATGAGGAGTTCATCTCTGAAGGCAGTATGAGTCCTTCGAAGCGGCTGCCGAAGACGAAGAAGAGTCACCAAATCTGGGTACGCAAGGTCGACGCCTCTGGCACCACCACCGAAGGGGATGCGCCAATGCAGCCTTTCCTTCCTGCTGACGTCCTCAGCAACCAAGATGCGCCCACCGGTGCAGCGTATCTCTCAGGAAAAAGTACGACTGACCATATTTCCCAGCCATCTCCCTCTCAGGCGAGGAAGATGCGTCGACGGAACAGGGGCACAGCTAATGCCCTGCGCATCACCACCGATGCACCACAGAAGGTCTCTGTCTTTGACCGACTCACTCGCTGTAGTGGTGAGAAGAATTTAGATTCTGAGTACTATGCACCCCAGCGGGCTAGTACGAAGAAGTCCAAGGCAGCACGGGCCATGCGCCCCAAATGTGCTATGCCGGCAGCAAACCAGAAGCATGCGCTCACAATCATGCGCGCTGCTGATGGTAAGCTGTATAAGGTCGACTCGGGTGCTTCTGTGCCAGAAATGAGTCGACCTTCGAAGTCCTTGTCTTACTTAGACGCATCTGTTGTGTTCGCAACCAAGTCGAGCAAGGCAAATCCTGTGGTCTTGAACTCCCGCGCCTCCACTGGTTGTGCGTCTGAGGTTCGTTTAAGTCACTGTAAATATTGTTCCCCCACTACTGATCTGAGCGCCTGTTTGGTGTTGGATCAGGGGGCGCAGCATTCACTTGACTACCCCGGCGCTTGGCCTTGCCATGCGCCTGAAGGGGGTGCGAAGGTGGCACTCTCCTCCAACGATCTACGTAACGTGATCACTCATAAACGCCGATCAGGAGAGTCGACTGACAAGCACGATACGCCCCTCGCAGGGCACACCTGTACTGTAGTTACCATCAACTGCTGTTGCAAGGCAGCAGTCCCACCAAGACAGTCGGTGTTTCAGCGGCTGCAATCATCAACACCCCTCCGACGTCGCCTCGGGAAGAAGGTGTCAATAAAAGAGGAGCCAGAACTAAAGGTTGCTTCATGCAACGTAATCTTTAGCTCCTCGTCAGTCCGAAAGGCGACTGACAATTCCTCGTCCTCGTCCAAGAGCTAGCCGAGGAAAACCAAAACAACTGTCCCGTCCTCCGGAGTGTTTGAAGGCACTCGGGGGAGAAAGAAGATCTTGGAGGAAACTGGGGGTAGTCAAGCCTTTATTGATCCTCCTTCTGAAGACGAAGATGTCCTCCGGAGCACAGCTGGGGTAAATCTTTATCCTGGAGACGAAGTCAGCCTCCCGGACATGGCTGGAGGTAGTCTAGCCTCTGTGGATCTGCGTCTCGAAGACGAAGAAGTCCTCCAAGACAGAACTGGGGGTAATCAGGCCCTTGCGGATACTTCTCCTAAAGACGAGGGTGTCCTTCAAAACATAGCTAGGGGTGACCAAGACGAAGCTCCGGGAGAAGCAACTCCCCTACAGGAGAGTGAGGCCGAAAGCGAAGCCTCAACTGATCCATCCGACTCCAGCCGTGTCATGACAGTCTACATGACTGGGGGTGACACCGAGTCAGATGTGCCGCCAACAGACCTCGTCCAGCGCATGGATACCCTGGAGGGAGGACTCAAAACCCTCTCTGCCTCCATGCAAACACTGACTCAAGCGGTGTTTGAAATATGGTCCGCTTTGGCTAGGGCGCCCTCTACCGGTCCTGACCCAGGGGCCAATGGAGAATCAAGTGTACCCTTTCAATGGGTATCCTTGGATACAGATCACCGGAAAGCACCGCGGACGTCGGAGCCATCAAATGCTCAACTCCAGGCTGTACCACCTTCTTCGACTCCCAGCTCCACGGAAGACGTGGTCGAGATGATCAGGGACTTGTGCGAGCGCTTTGAGTCCAAGAATAGACAAGAGGAGCGCCAAAAGATGGGCATCCCCCAACCTTATCCCCTCGAATGGAATAAAGTGGTTTATCCTTCTAAGTATAAACCACAAACATTGACGCCATACGAAGGGAAGGACTCTCCGCGTCGCTATCTGACGTACTTCCAGTCTCAGACGGGACATCTTCCGAAGGAGGACGCACTACTCACCAGCATATTTGTCGGGGCACTGAAAGGAGTGGCGTACGACTGGTACTGCAGCCTCCCCGATAACTCCATATCCTCCTTCGACGACTTAACGCGTCTCTTCCTTGACCGTTTCTACGACGGCGGAAAGGACATGACAATGGCGTCCCTCATAGAGATACGCCAGAAAGAGAAGGAAACAGTTCGAGTTTCATCGAACGCTTCCGATAGGCCTGCTTCAGACTGCCCCCGGATATGCCAGAACATGCACTCCTATCCTCCTACAGCATGAACATGCTGCCTGCAGTCAAACTCTGGCTCAACTCTACTCCTCCTCCCGATTGGAGTTCCCTGATCATCGAAGCCAAAGCTGCAGAAAAGAAGGCGTCCAACGCTCGCCTTCTGGGAGTTAGTTTCCCTGCCTTTGAGGACAAGGGAAAACGGCCTGTAGCCAACAACCCCGGACGAGTGACGAAGGGGAAACAAGCATTGACTGTCAATGCCTCAAAAGGTGCATCAGTGCCTATTCAGAAGCCTCCACTTGCACCAAGGCCAAAGGAGGTTTATTCTTTCAACGATGAAGATACCCTGCAACTCTTCGAGATACTGAAGCAGGGTGACAAGATCAAGTTGTCGGACCCGAAGCATCCCGACGAGGTTGGGAAAGTGGACAATTCGAGGTACTATCACTACCATCGGTTTATCAGACACCCAACTAAGGACTGCTACGTCCTCAAAAATTACATCCAGCGCATGATCAATGCGGATGTTATCTCCGTCGACTACGAGGAGAAGACGGTTTCGGCCAACGTGGTGTCACTCCAGTTCGGCACCTTGCCGCCAACCACAGCACAAGATGGTGTCGTTCCCATCCCTAAGGCGACAATGGAGGTGGTTAACTTACCACCTACTCGTGACAACGTGAGTGGACTCATCCCACTTACCACATATCTGGGAGAGATCTTATGGGTTCACCCTGATCTTGTCTCCGAGGTTACTCAACCGGAGGTACGCTCTGCCTCCAAAACCAAAGACAGGAAGATCAAGTCTTGCCGCATGGTCTCTTCCTCTGCGGAAGAGGCACTTTCTGTACAGACGCGTTCACAACAGAACGCCCAACCCGACGAAGCTGCCGTCGAGGTGGTGCCTCCTTACACCGTCCCTGCTGCCCAGGAAGAGGGCCCATCTAAGCCCCCAGTAGCCAATAAGCAGAAGCATGTAGAGGCTCGTTTCGACAGGCCTCTACGAAAGGAGAATGCTTCGGGGCTAGCCAAGCCCCACAACTTCGATATACTGGCACAACTGGCCAGTACTCCTACCCGCCTATCTCTGTTTGAGCTCCTTTGTCTTTCCAAGGACACTCGTGAAGCTCTCTGTGAAGCCCTGAAGGATGCCGAGTCCTTCATCAGTCAGGTCAAGCAGCCTGAAGATACTTCGACTACATGTGCGCACTGTCATTGTGCGGATGAAGTTATCCCCAACATAACCTTCACCCAACAAGACATGCTACTCAAGCACAATCGACACAACAGGCCGCTGTATTATACAGGGTATATCGGTTCCGTCAAGGTGAAGCGGATTCAGATCGATCCAGGGTCTTCCTTCAGTATCATCCCGAAGATGCTACTCTCAACACTGGGGATCCCAATGTACCGATTGGCGCCTTCCAACACAACAATCAGTGGCTTCAACGCTAGCAAAAGCGAGCCACTGGGCAAAATACGACTGAAGTGTCATATCGGTAACCTCAGAACCGAGGTGACTTGCTATGTCGTGGATGCCGACATCAACTATAACCTCCTACTGGGTCGGCCGTGGCTGCATGAGTACATGGTGGTGCCATCTACACTCCACCAATGTATGAAGTACGTGTCCACCAACGACATCATCCGGACGGAGTTCGCGGACATTGACCCTTTTAAGGGGGTCGAAGCCTACTTCACGGATTCTACCCTGTAAAAGTCGCCTGACGAGGAGGAAGCCAATGATGCTGATGATGAAGCAGAAACGGTAGCAGAGCCGGACATGGAGCCAGAGATGATTCCCGATGCTCTGTTAAAAATCCGACTCAAAGGGAAGTCGCCTCAGACGTTGCCTCCCATGAACATCAAGCTACCTGAAAAAGCACCAACTGCTCCAGGTAGAACGTCTACCGAAGCTTCCTTGAAGATACGGTTCAAGGGAAAGCCGCCTCAAACATCGGCTCCCATTGTGGTAAAACTACAGGGGAAGGCACCAATCACCGAAGGCGCAGTTGAGGCACCTCTGAAGGTGCGTCTTAAGGGTAAGCCGCCGCAATCATCTGTCTCTTCCAAGCTGCCGGAGAAGGCCCACATAGCCCTCTCGGACCCCAAGATCAAAGCTGAGGTGGACTCTCCCGATCCAATCCCAGTACTCACAGATGAAGAGTTAGGGGAATATATCTCTGCTAATATAGATGCACCCTCTCTAGACAATGTAATCCTGCGGGACAAAATCTCGTGTTTCATCAATAATAGAGTGTCTTTTAATTATTCTAGTCTTCCACATTGGAATGCCATGTATACATTAGATAACGCTCTACGGTCGTTGCAAACACAAATAACGACCGTCCATCATGTAAATCGAGTAGTCCCGTCCCAAGGGGTCTGTCTTCTAGTCCCGTCGCAGAATCGAGACGCAGAATCCATCATCTTCGGCAAAGTTGAGTGTCATCAAGACCTCTCGCCACTCGAGCCAGAACTAGATACCGGCAGAATACAAGTCTATCGGTACACGGACAAGGCAAAGTACCTCATCCAGAAGATGGGTTACGACCTAAAAAACAACAAAGGCCTGAACTACGGCAAGGGTCGACGTCTCCCTCTCCGACTTCCAATACCTAAAGGAAAGCCGCAGGACTACTATAATTGAACTCGACGGGAGGTGGGCTATGTAACGCCGCCGTCAACTCCAGAGAGTTCGGAGGGAGAAGGAGTAGAACATTCTCATTCATCCAAAGCATCAACTTGGGATTCCGATACCAGTATCGGCTCAGTCTTCAAGAGAGTGCTATCAGCCAATATGACATATGCACAAACTCAAGAAGATGAAGGCGAAGACCAAATGCCAGAATTCTTCGAGGAAGAACCCTGGGCTCAACGCCTAGGAGAACAGTGGGAGTCTTGTTTTGAATTACGTGAACCCCCTACCGAAGACGAAGTCGAGCAGATCGACCTTGCGGACGGATCTTCTTCCAAACCCATCTTCATCAGTAAAAGCCTAAAAGAAGAAGACCGGGAATCTTTAATCCAGCTAGCTAAAGAATATATCGATGTCTTCGCCTAGAGCTACGAAGATATGCCGGGACTTGATCCTCAGATCGTGAAGTATAGGCTCAACATCTTACCTGATGCCAAGCCTATCAAACAACAACAGCGACGCTTTCGTCCTGACATCATGAACGCCATCGATCAGGAGGTGGACAAACTCTTGACCAGCGGCTTCATCCGTGAAGAACAACATCCAGATTGGGTAGCCAACGTTGTCCCTGTCACCAAGAAGAATGGAAAGATACGAGTCTGTATCGACTTCAGGGATCTCAACACTGCTTGCCCGAAGGACGAATTTTCGCTTCCAATCACCGACGTGATGATCGAAAACACATATGGCTTCGAACGCATGTCTTTCATGGACGGGTATTCGGGCTACAACCAGATCAAGATGTTTTCCGATGACACAAAACACACGTCATTCAGAACTCCGAAGGGGTTTTTTTGTTACACAGTGATGTCCTTTGGCTTGAAGAACGCTGGTGCAACATACCAACGAGCTATGAGCACCATATTCCGTCATCATCTTCGCAAGACCGTCGAATGCTATGTTGATGATATCGCAGTCAAGAGCCGTCTCAAAGGAGATCACCTACAAGACCTGAAGACAGTCTTCGATCTTATGCGAGCGCATCAACTCAAGATGAACCCTGCTAAATCCTTCCTTGGGGTTTCTAGCGGAAAGTTCTTGGGCTTCGTTATCACGGCAAAAGGCATTCATGTCGATCCCGAAAAGATCAAAGCCATCCTGGACATGGACCCTCCGAAGAACCTCCGAGAACTTCGAGGCCTGCAGGGGCGTCTAGCATACATCCGGAGGTTTATAGCAAACCTTTCCGGAAAATGTCAACCCTTCACTCAGCTCATGAAGAAGGGAGTCTCTTACGTCTGGACAGAGGAATGCCAAAAAGCTTTCGACAATATCAAAGCTTACTTGACGAGCCCGCTAATACTGGTGGTACCCGTCGCCGGCAAACCATTTCTCCTCTACGTCCGTGCCATGGATCATTCCCTCGGCGCTCTGCTGGCTCAGAATAATGATGCAGGCTATGAGCAAGCTATCTACTACCTCAGTAGAACACTGATCGGGACCGAACACCGGTACAACCCCGTTGAAAAGGAGTATTTGGCTTTGGTATTCGCCATCCAGAAGACTCGCCATTATGTCTCGGGCCAGACAATTTATGTCATCTCCCGAGTCAATCCACTCAGAGTTCTCATGACGAAGCCAGGGTCATTAAACTCCCGGCTTGCTACATGGGCGATCCTGCTAACGCCATACAACATGGTGTTCGTTCCATAAAAATCTGTCAAGGGTCAGGTTCTGGCCGACTTTTTTGTGGCACACCCCATCCCGGAGTCCTCAAGACTCTATGAAGACATCCCGGATGAGGTCCAAGAATCAAACGTCACCGAAGAAAGCTCCGTCTGGCGGATGTTTTTCGATGGCGCTTCAAGAATAGGCCCCAAAGGCCAAATCATCGTAGGAGTGGGGGGTAGTCTTAGTCTCCCCCGATCAGCAAAAAATTGCATTTTTAGCAACATGATTTAGTGACATAGCGTCTTTTATGTCTCCAAAAGCTATTATTTTTATATGTATTGGCGACATGAGTTCTAGTATGTCGCAGAATCTATATAAATTTCACCGAAGGGAAAGGAAATACCAGTCCCGCCAAAAATTCTCTACTTATCGCGACATCCACATGTCGCAGAAAGATATTATATATTCTGCGACATGTTGTACATGTCGTAGAAAGACACTATATGTTTAGCGACATGAATGGTACATGTCGCAGAAAGATATTATATGTTCGACAACATGAGCCTATGTAGGGAAATGCATTTTTATAATTTGTTAAGTGAATAATAACCTAGAAATATATGAAACGAAATCCTAAAAAAAACCCTACCACATTCACTACAAAAAAACCCTTTTATAACGTTTGCAAAAAAGCTATTATAACGGTTTATATATAAGCGTTATAAAATTTCAAGAACACCCTTTAATACGACGGTATGGAAGAATTTTTCACATATTATAAATTTTTTTAATATATAAACGCCATATATTGTTTATATATTTATAACATTTTTATACACGAACATTATAAAAAATTATAAAAATTTATTTACTAACCCGCACCCTTGTTAGCAATCACCCGAATAAAACTCGTATTATACGCAAAATTTTTTGTATCTTTCATAAACTTATAATACTTGCGATCTTTTGACATATTCGAATTAGCATACAAATTTTAAGCATGCGAAGTTTTAAACGTGTCCCGTATGAATTATCGAAATATTTGGCAAAAAAAATGATAAAAATCTGATTAATTAACCAATGAAGTTTCTAATCTGAATATTTTTATTTGATGATTATTTGACCGATTTTTTTCAATATATTTTACTTGCACTGAGCCAATTTATACTTGTACTTTTGACGTTCCAAATTGTTTCTATTTGCCGAATTGCTAACAAGGACCCGCACAGCCCGCTCACTTTTCTATTTTTTTGGATTGGCAATCGTTTTTTTTCCTTTCACCAAAAATTTCTCTACCCAATTTCTATCAAACCCTCCTCTCTTCTTCTCCTGCTTCCCCAACTCTCCCTCTTCTTTTGAGAAAGAACTTTCTCCCCCTCTCCTCATTTTCTTCTTTTCCCCATTTCCTCATCTTCTTCTCCATTCATATGGCAAGGAAAGAAGAAGGAGCACAGGAGGAGTGGTGCCAAAAACCCCAGTCTTTCTCCTCGTCGACGACCGGAGACATACAACTGCAGAGCCTCCGCAGTCGTGCCTCCACGCCTCTACCGCCTCCACCGCGGGGACTTGTCCAGTGGCGACAGGGCCTCCACCATTGGGGTCTTCCCACCATTGAAGGTTTCCCTAATTTTTGTACATTATTTTCATAACGTATGTTTTTTGGCTAATTTTTGCAATAATTTCTATTCGTTATTGTTCTGATTAATGATTTTATGGAAAACCCTAATTTTTGTCCTAATTTTAACAAATTGCATGTTGGGAACAACTGAGGAACATGTGTTTTGGTTTTGTTTTGCATGCAGTGGGGAGGGAGGTGTGAAAAGGGCCGACAACCTGGCTCTTGGGTTCTCTTCCTCTTTTTCTTCTGCTATTGGTGAACAAATTGCATCTCGAAATTGGTATATTTTTTAGAGTCCAAGTTGGCTGCCATTATTTTTGTCATCAATACAAAATAATGGGTAAAATACAAAAAGACTGATTCATAACAGTCTTTTTTTTATAAGCGATTCATGAAAGTCTTCTAATAGATAGGTTATTGCACCAATAATATAACTACAATATTTGTTGTTACTGAGTGTGTCATTGCATTTTTTTTCCTATTCTAGACATAAAAATCATATGAATATTTGCTACTGAAAATTGTTGGTGCACATCCCTTTTCTCCTCTAGTTCTTGTTAGAGAGAATTTTAGGATGGAAGGGAAGTGGGAGGAGGTTAGGGTCGAGAATTTTGGGAAGGATGGAAAGAGTAAGGAGGCTAGGGTTCGAGAATTTGGGAAGAAGAAATTAGGGTGGACGATTGGGAACTTGGGGTTTTGACCTGGTTTATCTATGAAAATGAACGGGTTACGTTTCGGGTATTTGACTTTGATCAAACCCACTTTCAATCAAACTTGTAAATGGTGATTAATCAGATTTTCATATACCAGCTACTCATGGCGGGTTAAACATTCTTGCCAATTAATCGGTCCGATTGATATAATTTTAACCGTTCAAGGGCCAAAAACTTGTAACCGAACATTTAATCAGCCTTGTAAAGTGATTTTAATAACACTGCTCCGTTTCTTTGATAACCTTAGCTATTTTGATTGTTAATGCAAAACATATAGTATATTTGTTCTAACATATACTAGATTTGTTCTACACGGAGAGAAGCAGAGTTTTATATCTAGAAGCATCATTGAATTTTGGTATCTTCTGGGATATTACCTGATAACATCTCTCTTAAACCATTGTATATTTCCAAAGATTCAATAGAGCCTATTTTATGCAAAATGTAACCTTTTGGTATGCTAAGTGCTTAAATATAACCAGTATCAAGTTTAAGCTTCTTTTGCTATATGTACGAAATTTATAAAATGCTCAGTTTATAAAAGATCAAGTGCAAGGGTATTTGAGAAGCTGATTAACTATGTGGTGCTCAATAGAAATTCTTTTAGCGCAAGACTGAAGATATCTACCTTGATCTGGATAATTCTTGAGTGGAGTTTGTTTTGGAGATGATGTATCAATTTTGGCGTCCCGCTACCATAGATTGTTCTTGTGGTTTGACTGCATGAAATATAAATTTAGATGGTGAGTTTAATGCAACTCCTTTTAAATTTAATATTATTAGATAATGTTGACATACTTAACTTCTTGCGATTCGATTTATCTTCTATAAGATTTGGATCTTAATGATTGTAAACATCTTCAATATTCTGATAGTGTTTACTCATTATTAAGTTATTGGAGTAGACCTGTTAGGACGTTTCACTTGCCAGATGAATGATAGATAGTTTAAGCCCATCTTTTCTTGTATTTTTGATGGAATGAGTTGGAACACTAATATTGGAATTTTTTGGTAAATTATATAACAGCTGTTGGGAAGTAGTAGTACACATCAACTATAAATGGTGGTTCAACATACGGATGGTTGATAGGCCAACATTTTTCTCGCTTACATAATATCAGTGGAAGGCAATATACAAATGCATATATGTAAGCGCACCTCACTAATCTTTGGATCCTGGACCGAGCTTGTTTTGGAGAAGTATAAGCATTTAGTTCTTTGTGTCACGTCACTTAACTTTCTGGACACCCCCTAGAACAAACAAAATTAGTTACAGTTTCTGTCCTAAGCAATCAATAGGATTTTTTTTTTGAAGAATATTTTATCCAATGTTGAGAAGCAATCAATGTGGTTTAGCTTCCCTGGTGAATGTTGAGAAGCTATCAAAGTTTTGATGAATTTGTTCAGGTCTATTGAGGTGTGGCACAAGTTGTAGTCTCCGATGGATGAACTAGTTCCACCCTAATAGCGAGAAAGTGAACCTTAGTAAGGAAGAAGAGGAGATGATTGTCATCCTATATGAAGACCTTGGGAATAGGTATACATAAATCATCAATTATCACTAAGATATGAAAATGCTCATAGAAAGAAATAATTCTTCATACATGTTTGAATTGAAAATTTTCTCGTCTAACTGACCGTTCATAAAATTTTAGAAGTATATATAATTAGAATCATCAAACAATTTTGTGGCAAAATAAAGGAATAAACAAATGAAAGAGTCAGTTGGATTGGTCTTCCATTATTCATAACAGAAAAGTTAAGAGCTTAGCTTGCATAAGATCTCTCAGCTATAAGTATGGATAAATGCAAAGTACTCTATCATTGGGTTGGGTTTAGCGTTTTCTTGTCTATTTTACATCATCATTGTTCAATCAAACTATTGTAGTTCCCTTGTGTATTTTATTGTTTGATCAAATATGTTAGTGTAGTTATCTAAATCGGAGTGTGTGTCTGCAGCCTTAGAAATTGTTTCTTTTCCTTCGAAATGTAAAGTCCCTGTACTATAGTATAAGTTGGCAATTGACTTTTTTTGTTTCTATATTCTTTTTTTCCCAGTTAAAGTCTCTTAACCTTTTTGGTTTTGAAAGAAATATTCCTACAAGACATAGGGATCGAAGATATTTGTTTTTTTATAGTACTTTGGGTGGATTGGCGATTATTTATTCTTAAACTTTTGATATGTGTCCTTTTATAGTTGAAAACATTCATATTACTCTGGAAATTGTTTAGGCCATGACTTATACTCTTTTCAATTGTTGAGTAATGCGATTGGTTTTATTTTGGATTTTTTATTCAAGTTATTAATTTCTTGGTGACGAGCATTTTTAACAAGCTTACTTGAGCCTCATCTAGCCTTATAGTAATTTGGAGATACATAGCTTGATTAATGCCAACTCTTTTGCAAGAAATGATAAGTTAGAGTGCGTTTTACTATTTTTTGCTTTGTGCTGGTACTTAAAAGCACAATGTTGTTCGCCAACTTTCAGTATGATATGTTAGTACAATGGCACAACAACTTTGGTGGTCTAAAAGAAGGGTTATTGGTTAGTTTTCATTATCTTGGAATTACTAGATGGCATTACCATGAGCCCCATGTAGAATGTTGTTTCATAAACGCATAATAGGAATATAGCCACTGTGATGTTTATACTTATATTAATTTTTTTTCCTTTGGTTGATTTTACTGGTAAGAAAGTTTCAGGAAGTAAAAAAAATTTTGTAAAAAAAATTCTCTCATTCATATGGCAAAAAGAAAGTTTCAGAAAGTTGAGGATTGGATATAAATCAGACTCATGTATAACGAATTTACTAGATATAAATCTGACTCTCATTCATATGTCTGAATGTTGAGGATTGGATATATCATAATCATGTATAACCAATATACCGGATCTTTTTATTTATTGGTAACAAAGTTTCATGAAACTTCAACAAAAAAATGTCTATGTGCTCTTCATTTTGTCTTGATTAGAACTTGTTAATTAGTTTGTCAAGGTCTGAGACTGTGTGCTCTTCATTTTTAGTTTGTCAAAATTGTTTGGGAGCTCTTCATTTTTAGTTTTACGAAATTGTGATATTCAAATATTCAATGTTATTGCCTTGATATCGGATGAGGTCTACGAGCTCAAGGGATAGGGCCAAGAGGATGCAATTGCAAAGAAAGAATTTTCTGATATCTTGAAGCTTTTGGAAGGACAGCCTACAGGTAATAAAGTTACCAAAGGTTTTCTTATATTCACTGTAATTTGGACAAAATTCCTAATTTGATTAGAACTACCAATGCTCTGTGATTCCCTAATTTCAGGCTTCCTGTTGAGTATCATTGTATTTATTAACCAAGATTATGACTTACAATGCTGTGGAAATCACGTTGTTGTAGAACTTTAGTGGATAATTATGCACCAGCTGCATAGAACTCTCCTATGTAAAGTTTTGAATGTTAGTCTATCATCCCACATTCAGTGTAGACTGTGTAGTGCCAGCTGTCATATAGTGAGAAGTAAAATTCAAGAACCTGCTTGGTTGTCACTACCACATTTCTAGTGTGAGGGTATTTTTGTCATTTTTGGGGTAATTTAAATTTATTAGAATTTATTTGAATTTATGGGAATTTTTAGGATTTATTTTGGAATTGTTTGGGCTAGATTGATCTTGGCTAGTTTGGACCCTTGTAGACCAACCTAGGAGCTAACCCTAGTTAGTATGAGTTTGGTTAGGATATATGACTCTAGTCTAACCTAGCCTAATCTTTGGTTTGGTCATTAGAACCTAATTAGCAATAGAAATTAGATAAGTCATAAGTCATGACTTATAGTTTGAACCAATCAATATTTCAACTTAGCCATAGCCTATGTAACTTGGCCCAAAGCCCAAACTACCAAACCCTAAACTAGGAAGTGATGGCCGGCCACCTATTCTCATTGGGATTCCCCCACTATTTATACCCTCCTAAAATCTAGGGTTGCCTCTTTCTTAGGAAAAGTTCTAATTTCAAGGAGGTTAGTTTCTATTGCATTTTAATTTCTAGAACTCCTTTCCTCTTCCTTTTTCTTTCTAATTTATTCCATTAGGTCCTAATATGACTATTCTTACTGTTGCTAAGGTCTCATCTCAGTTTGAGGTTGTTTTGATTTGATTGGGACATCAAGAGGAGAGCCATTGAAAGAGGGGTTTTCTTGAGAAGTTCAAGCTTAGGTAACTCTCTCAAATATCCATGAAATTTCGATTTGTATTCATCATTAGGGAACCCTAGGAGTCCCCTAAGTATCGGTATAGGTTTTGTGTCGGGTATCCTAAGTTTCGTGTCCATTTGGACACGTATCAGGACTGTAGCCTAGGTGTTTGTCGAAATGCCACTGAGGGCATTTCGATCTTGTTTGTGCGTTGTTTTTAAATAGGAAATTAGGTTTTACTATTTTCTAGGTAATCCTGTTCTTCTGATGAGGTTTTGGTGTCGCGTCGAGTTGAATTGGACACGTACACATGCGGGTGGACACGCACGCGTACGGCAGTGCATCCCCTGCTACTCGTGGTCTCGTGCTCGATGCACAGGCCACGTGGCGAGCTAGGATTTGACGAGGGGGTGGGGGCAGTGTCTGACACGAGGGCCCCCAAGCCTCGAGTCGTCTCGTGTCGTGTCGGACACGTACGAGACACTGTACTAGATTTCTGTGTTTGTTGCACTGTGGGTGTTTGTATTGTGTTGGACACTCGTGTGTCCTGTTTTAGGACACCATTTGGGTTGTATGTTACCTACTGTTATACCCTAACTAATATCAACCTAATGTTCATCATGATTTGTTGCAATGTATTGGAAAATCGAATGTGGTTTTGGCTTTTCCAGTCGACTGATACACTGAGTATCAGTGACTGCACCATGTCATTTTTCCTGTATTTGAATCCTGATCTTTACTGTGATTTGGTTTCCTTTCCTTAACTAGATTAAATGCTAAATTTTTACTTGTTGCCTATCATTTCTTTTCACTGTTTGATTAACCTGAACACTGAACACAAGTTCACATTTCCTATACACTACACTGTCAAATTCCTATTTAACATGCACCTTGATACCTCTCAAATCTGAGATGTGAAGATAGGTTAACTATTTTGTTTAGGCTAAACCTGAGTGTATGTGATCAACCTTGTGTTTTTCCATATTGTTCTCATGATATTTGGGAGCTTCCCTTGTGGTATGAACCTGAGTAGGGACTGGAACCTGGGACTGATTCCAGTCTCCAGGAGCAGTGGCTTGGGGATTCATTCCCAGGATTGGTTGGCATTGATTTCCTTCATTTTTAGTTGACTAGAACCTGAGTTTACATTTTATTTGATTCAATGTTTGCTTTCTTAATAACTGATATGGTTTCCCATTACCTGAGAATGGTTTTAAACCCTATTGTTTACTTTGTAAACTGATTTCATTCTTTTCCTAAAAACTGTCAAATCCTGAGAATAAATGATAACTGATAGTTCCAGATTTCCTTTCCATTTAATTCTTGGTGTTGACTGTTGGGTAGGGGTTTGAGAATGGGTGATTTGATTAATGAACATTAAACTGAGATTTGTTGTGTTTCCAGTTCTTTGTAGAATCTGAGAATGTAAACCTGAGAATCAAGGTATTAACTGAGATTGAGGGGGGGTACTGTTTTGTATTTCAACTGAATTTCCTTCCGCTCCTATACACTGTCTGTCAAACACACATACTGCACTCTACACTTACACATGTATATACTGTTTTAATATCTGAACACACACACCCACATTCTCACTGTTTTCAGGATTTGTTCCCTGTTATTTCCAGTTGCACATGGAACATAACACACACATGCCTATTCTAAGTTCCTGTTACATGTTGCATACACACACACATTGATTTCAGATTTTTCCTTCACACCCTATCACTCTAACACTCACACACACTGTCCTCTCTCTCTCTCTCTATGTATATAAATTTCCTAGTCTTCATATAGTTAAGTTTATGTGTATAATAGGTATACATAATTAATATATGTAATGTTGTCTATATATATGTAGGTTGAGCTATATGTGTGTATATATATATATATATATATATATATATATATATATATATATATATATATATTAGGGTTGTGTATCCTTTGGGTATTTAGTATGGATACCTACTTGGATGTATAGGTTATACAAGTATGTGTATATGTCTCATATATATACATTTGTGTATTCCCTATATATATGTAATATATGTATACCTGTGTTATGTGTAGGCCTAGATGTAAACTAGGAAGTGTGATGTTGGTTTGACTTGTGTAGTATAGGCTAATGTAGTCTAAGGTAGACTAGTTGGCCTAATTTAGACTTGGTTGACCTAGTTTGACTTCTAGAGTTGACCAGAGTTGACCAAGAGTTAACTTTGGCCTAGATTGACCTAGAATCATGTAGAATGCATAGTAGAACTTCATTATACCATTTTAGACTTGTTGTGACTTGTGCTATTCTGATTAGGAGCCAGACACCACTCCTTGGACAGTACTTTCATATTGGACACTCAGATACCAGGCGAGTACATTCTCTGATCATTTCATATCCTGCTTAGAACTATTTTCTGTAGTAGATTACTTTACTTGTAATGTCATGTTGGTCACACAGATTGGTACTATATGGATCCCTTCTTGAGATGTTATCCATAGGGAGCATCGGGTACTCTATGTTCTGTGCGTTTCACTTACATGGCGTATCACTATGCTTCGTTGATTCTTCGATCACTTGTGACATATACTCTTATGATCACAGAGTCTTCCTGGAATCCTTATCCCATTTATGGGTCTACTATGTATCACCCTTAAGGGCTTACCACCCTTCGGGGGCTTATCACCCTTCGGGGGCCTTACATAGTATTATAACATAACCTGGTTGGATCCTTGTGTATTGATTGGGGGTACGGGGGAGTAGAAGTGGACATGTGAATAATACACCAGTAGTATCTTATCAGAATCATTCCGTAGTGTCTTATCAGAATCATCCCATGCCATTTACATGTCCATGTTGTACTCTGACTCACTAGCCACATGTTAGCTCTTTATTTATAGTAGATATTTCTGTTACAGATTTCTCTCCCTGTTTATATACTGCACTTCTTTCAGTACTTGTATCTTACTTTACTGCATGATTATATCTTCTAACCTGCTATGAACTGTTGAGATGTACGGTACTCGCTCCTGTCCTGACTGGACCTGTTGAAATATTACAGAGGACGAGGAGGAGGCCTGCTTGGACACTTTCTACGGGGCAGCCTTAGATGACACCTGCAAGCTGGACCCTCAGGAGGACCCAGCTCTAGCTGAGGATATCACCCCGATTGCCTAGTCTAGATTAGTTAGGCTTATTTTTACTTTATGCAGTCTTGAGACATGTTTTAGCTAGACTATATTTGGAGTTCAGAGTTGTATATATTCTTTCATGCTGTAGCTGAGTTTGTATTTCTCTGGATATTGCTGGGATTATCTTAGACTACTTTTCATCTATTTATTTCTTTGAGTTCTATTTCATATAATGCTATCTCTTCCTTAGTTGTGATTGAGTTATTACTGCTATGTCACCCCCATTCGGGGAGTATAAACTGTTTAGAGATATATTGCTAGATGGTTGTTGACCTAGGACATCGTTCTACCGCCGACACTGCGGCATAGGCTGGACGTACCCATGTCTCGTGCCCTTACTCTAGGGTGCGGGTCATGACATTGGTTGCTTGAAAGTATGTGAAGACAAAGAGAAGTAAAATTCAAGCATGGATTGGGATATGATATGTTACTTTATCTATAACGTGGCAATAGAAGATAATCATGTTCATTCTATTTTTTGTTTAGCTCAAACACATCTTCCATGTTCCATGTCATAACAAACACTCCTGTATTCAAGATTTAAGTTGTATCTAAACTACCCATGAAATTGTCGCTTTAGTTGACTAGTTTCACACAAAAGGGGTCGTTGTCCTCTATTGATGAACTCGATTCATGCAGCTCGTCCCATGATCCAAAATCTCTCCAGCTCTTCTGCAAAATGGAACATGAGAGGAATACCTGGGCGATGAGGAAGGTGAATAACATGTTCACCGAAACATTGATACTCTGCCCCCACCGACTAGTTCTCTATAGGGAAGACCTAGTTGGGTGGAAGCCACACGATGGGCCCAACAACATGTCTGAACATGATGTTTTGATGAGTGTTATGCATGAAAATGTCTAAACAGAACAGGATGTTTGCAGGATGCATCAAACACATGTATATGAGTCCATCATATATGAGAAGTTACCAACTCCCTATAGGATGCATCAGATTATGGTATATGTAAACAATTCAATCCTTAATGGAAACTGATAAGGTTAGCAGTCACAAAAGTAGTTGTTAATCAAAGGACACATATATAGAAGCACCTTCACAATATTTAGTGCAGATGCAACTTCATTTCTCTTATTTTATATCAGTCAATCTGAAACTTTAGAAAGTTTAGTTATAGCTGTAATTGACCACTGCTCCCCTTTTAATGCAAATTGCAAATTAGGTGTCTTAGAAATATTTTATAACGATCTAGCCTGTATTCCTGTATATATTAAATACCAAGAATATAGCTTCAACCGGTCCTAGTTTACAATATGATGTGCTAAACCGAGCAACAGTTGTTTAGGTCAAAGTTGACAGGCGACCATAGGCAAAGATTTGCAGCTGGAGGTGGAAAATTTGCAGGTAATCGATTCATCTTCTACTTGTTTCTTGCCTCTTCCAAATTTTCTTTCTCCTTGTAGTGTCCTCATCCACATTATTAATTGTCTTACTGTTATTGGCTTATCTACAATTCGGGTACTTATCCAATATATGACATATGATACCATAATTCCATAGTTAAACAAGAACTTTGCTAAGAGCTTCACTAGTTTGACATGGTGATTGACGCAAAGTTATCCGAATCTGGTAAAGTTCTAGACAATCATGTAGTTGGAGCAAAATAATAATAGATCATATTCTACTGCCAATATGAATTTCCACAAAGTTTGTCACAACCTAACCATCATAGGGACATTTAAATCTAAAACCATAAAATCTAGACGATCCTTTGAAACACAAACCAAGGCAACTGTCAATCTCCGATCAAAAGATTCTTCATTTTAAATATCCTGAGGCAGATTTATATTTTAGTTGGTTACATAATGCACCTCAATTATCCAACTATGCATTTTAGAGGACGAAGTCCACATCCTGATGACACTAGTGTATATATAATATAGTTGATTTAGATCCTCGAAATTTTGATTCATAAATTGAAGAAACTTTAAACTTATCATTATCTATTTTTGCTCCTCACATAGGATATGTACTGGCATGTATTTACTTCACTAGAAAAGGGGCATATATAAAGTTAGAAATACAGAAGTCTGTGAGAGATGGACTCTATAGCTGTGTGTGTAAACTGCTATAGATCGAAACATAAACTCGTTGGTCGCTATACAATCAACAGAAGATTAACAATAAAATGTAAACCATATCGTATCGAACATAACTTGGACATTCCAAAATGTATGTTACTGTATCTGTGCATATTTTGATATATATTACTGTATCTGTGGACCTTGGGTATCAAAATTTTCATTTCTTTGCTTCTTTATGTGTGAACATTACTTGATATATGTTACCGTATCTGTGAACATAACTTGGACATTGCAAAATGTATGGTTGGTTGTTGTATCTGTGCACATTTTGATATATATTACTGTATCCTGCAGAAAGATTTTCTTGATACTGGGGACATTTTGATATAACTAGGACATTTTGATATATATTACTGTGGACATTCTTTATGTGTGAACATTATTTCATATATGTTACTGTACTGTTACTGCAGAACAATATTTTTATTATTTTCAAATATCCTGATGGTATCAAAATTTTCATTTCTTTGCTTCTTTATGTTTTCCTGCAATACTTAATCTTTAGGCTACTTAATTATTGCATTGAAATGTCTACAATAACATCTACTGTGTGTCAATTGCTATGTGTTAATTTGTTTCCTTATTGTCATAGATGGAAAAATCAAAGAACATAGTATATTTAAGACACAGACAAGCAGCCCAAATGATGTCAGCATATGAAAACAATTTTGGGAGAGTTGCTACATTTAATTTATCATATAAGTCCCTTAAACTTGTACTAGATATACGTGATAATATATGTGTGTGTGTGAAGATTTTTTTGGCATATATAGTTCTTAAACCTATCATTCTTTTAGTATGTATATATTCTTTTTTACTTACATTATTTTTTAATTTTTTGTTTGCAGGATCAAATACACATTGACAAAAGCTAATTTTGGGAGAAGACATTCATATCATGAGATCTATTGTAGCTAGGCTAATTTTTTGGGACGTCAATCAAATATTAATGTGTTATGTCTACATTATAGTTGTCTAATTTGAATACAGTACGTTTGTGAAATAGATTTTTTTTTTTACTATATGGGTCACTTGAAGTTGTTAAAATATTGCATTATGGATTATTTTATAAAGACATTATATTGGATTCATGTTTTGTTCACGTAACTTATTACTCTTTGCTCTCAAGTTCTTTGAATAATTTTTTAATGTTTTAGAGTTATTTCCAAAATAAATTTTTTTAATTTATCTTGGAAAATATAAGTGAAAATAAAAATTAATGTAAAAAATATAAATTAGCTTTTACGAAATTAAAATGTGCAGCAAAAAGTGTATTTATTTTGGCTACATTAGCTTTTACGACATCAAATTGTGTAGCCATAAGTGTATTTATATTTGGCAACATTAGCTTTCGCGACATCAAATTGTGTATCAAAAAGTATTTTAAAATAAATAAATTAGGCTTTTGGCGACATGTGTCATGTTGCCAATGTATCACCTTTCTGCGACACAAGACACATGTCGCCAAAGGTTTTTTAGAATCCGAAATATGTTATGTCGCCAAAAGGTATTACATTCTGCAACATAGTTGATTTCATGTCGCCAAAGACTTTTTCAGACAAGGCTACAGCGACATGTGTGCGACATAGCCAAATATGTCGCAGAAACTCTTTGGCGACATAAATCTAACTTTGCGCAACATATTGCTTATGTTGCCGAAAATGCATTTTCTTGTAGCGCCTACTCCCTTTCGAAGCCGTGCTCCAACAATGTTGCCAAATACAACGCTCTTATCATGGGACTCCAGCTGGCACAACAGCTGGGGGTGGATCATCTAGAAGCCTACGGCGACTCAAAACTCGTCGTTAACCAGATCAGAGGGCAATACGAAGTTCGCCATGAAGATCTGATCCCTTACCATGAAGTTGCATTGAACATCATTTCAACCTTCACCAAGTTCTTCATCGAACATGCACCTCGATTACAAAATCTGGAGGCTGACGCTCTGGCTGGCCTCGCAGCCTCATTGGCAGCACCCCTCGGGACTCAACACTACGTCACGGTAGTTGGTCGAGACTTGGTCTGTCCTAGAAACAACCTATGCTCACAAATGACCCATGCCATGTCAACAAGTGCTGGTGTTAATGTCCGAGACTGGAGATTCCTGTTCATCGACTTCGCTGTCTACAGAATTCTCCCAGAGGACCCGAAAGAAGTCGTCTCAGTCAGGAGGCGCTTCCTTCGATTCTATTACGATACAGCTACTAAAATGCTGTACCGACGCTCCTACGATGGACTTCTCCTTCGATGTTTGTCCAACAAAGAAGCAGCCGAAGCTCTTCGAGAAGCTCACGATGGAACCTGCGGGGCCCATCAACCTGACCCTAAATTATAGGATCGACTGCAACGCATGGGCTACTACTGGCCAACCATGGCAGCTGACGCTGTCGACTATGCTAAAAAGTGCCATGCGTGCCAGCTTCACGCTGACTTCATCCATACACCGTCAGAACCACTACATCCTACGGTCACCTCCTGGCCCTTTGAAGCCTGGGGCATGGACATTGTAGGACCGATCACCCCTCCTTCATTAAGGGGATACCGCTTCATCTTAGCCATCACCGACTACTTCTTCAAATGGGCAGAAGCAGTTCCACTGGCGGAAGTGAAGATCTCCAGGGTGGTCAGCTTCATCAAGCACCATGTCATCTACCATTTTGGGGGTACCTCGGAGGATTATCCACGATAACGGTCCTCAGTTCATCAGCCATGTTTTCAGCAGATTCTGCGACAAGAATCGCATTTAAAACGTGGCCTCAACCGCCTACAATCCGGCAGCAAACGGATTGGCCGAGGCGTTTAACAAGCCTATCGTCAAGCTACTCAAAAAGGTCGTGTCATCCAATAAACGCGACTGGGACGAAAAGCTCGGCGAATGCCTTTGGGCCTACCGCACAACGGTACGGACCCCGATGGGCAACACACCATTCTCTCTGGTCTACGGAAGCGAAGCGGTACTGTCTCTTGAGATCCAGATACCCTCACTCCGTGTAGCAATCACAAATCAACTCACAGAAGAAGACAATCAACGTCGCCGGCTGCGAGAATTGGAGGCACTTGACGAAAAATGCCTCCTAGCTCAACAACGCCTCGAACTTTACCAAGCCCGTATATCACAGGCTTTCAACAAGAAGGTAAAGCAGAGGACCTTCCAAGTAGGCGACCTGGTTCTGGCAGTCAGGAGGCCGATGGTGTTGACTCACAAGACACCAGGAAAGTTCGAGCCCAAGTGGGAGGGACCTTTCATCATAGAGACGGTATACTCAAACGGTGCTTATCGCCTCGCCAAACCCAATGGGGACTTGTTCATGATGTCCATCAATGGCAAGTTCCTAAAGAAGTACTACTCTTGATATCTTCCAGATATGTACTTTTATCTCCATCCAACAAGGGAGTCTGTGGACCCAATCACCAGGGCTCACATACAAATCTCTTCCACAAAATCTTACGCTTCCAGAATCCAGCTGTTCCGTGGCATTCTCCAGTAGAAGGACAACCACATCCACATTACCTCTGAGTTGTTCCCCTACGCCCTACAAAGCGGAATCTTACACTCCGTAAGACTACGCTACCCATCATGTTTACCACGTCCATATTACCTTTGAGTAAACATCCCGTACAGACAACCCCTGCGTTGCCATACATTGATCGCAGAACTTCCACGTCCACATTACCTCTGAGTAGTTCCGCGTATCTCCCCAGAGTCATTCCTACCACGTCTATAACACATCTGAATAGGAAGATTCCATCATTTGAACCCCATATTTGCCACGTCAATATCACCTCTGAGCAAGCATGTCGGTTCTCTCAAACTTGTTATCTGTACCTAAAAACCAAGGTGCACAAAAGATAATAGGTCCATACAAATCATCAAGTTCATGACAGCAAAAATGAATACACCACAAAAACTCGGTATTCTTTATTCAAAAGTAAAGTATTACACCCCCAGCAAGAGTGGCAAAAAAAGAGAGAAGAGACTACAATCCCTAAACATCCCCGGGGTTGGCCGAAAGCTCTTCAATCCGACGCCTCAAGTCTGTCGCCCGAGTCTCTACAGTCGCCAGGACCCGGCGTTCGGCTTCTTGACGCATCGCTTTTATGGCCTCAGGAGAAGTGTCATCCTCATGCTTCTCGTCCAACTGCTGCCACTGCTGAGCCAGGGTAAGAGCCCGGTGGGTGAAAGCCGCTTCCTCCTTCTTAAATGCTACATGTTCAGCCTGGACACGCTCAGCATCTAATAGGAGTTGGGCTCGCTGGTCTTCAAGGCGATGAATCTTGGCATCAACCTCCGCAATACTAGCGTCCAATGCAGCTCGCAACTCTACCTTCTCTTGCGTGGACTGAGACAACCGCTCCACCGCAGCTTCAGTCTCAGCCACTTCGTGTTCCCAGACACCCACGGTGGCCTGATAAGAGGACTCAGTCTCAGCGATCAACTTCTCCTTTTTCACGTCTATCAGGACGGAGAGATCATTTCGCTGGATACACTAAAACTCGAAAAGCAGCTGGTCCAGCTCGGCCACCGAGGCCTCCAAAATCTCGGCTATATAATCATAGCCCTCGTGGGAACGTATCAGATTGATGTGAGGCAGTGCCAGAGTTTTTGCCGTCGTGAAGCTCCCATTGGCGTCCATCACTGCCGATACGCCTCTCTACAGCATCTTATACACCGCCTCAATAATGAACTTTACATACTCATCTGCATCCGCCAGCACCTGCGGCGTCATAGCAGGAGTTGGAGGAGCTGCTCTAGTTAGCGGACCGGAAGAGGGCCCGCCGGCTTCAACCTGCGAGGCTGGAACCTCGACATCACCGGACTCTTCCTCAACAGGGGTTTGACTACTAGCCTGAGGAGCTAAAAGAATAGAAGGAGCCGAGAGAGGCGTTGATATCATACCCCAAGTAGAAGGAGCAACAGAGGGTTCCAGCAAACCCTTATCCTTCTCAAACTCGGAGGGACTATCGATGTCAGCGGCTACCTCATCCGTCCCCAACATGCTATCAGCAGGCAGTACGGGACATTCCCCCTCCGACAGAATAGTGAGATTAGCATTTGTCTCCTGACTCGACCCCCTTGGAGTCAGGGTCGGCGGACGAGTCTCATTTTCACCATCAAATCTCTCTACAAGGGTAGAATCTGTCGCTACCTCCCGGTCGGGAGCCACCTCAGCCTCCGCTACTGAGTCTGGGGTAGGACTCGACAACGCTACACCCAACCTCCCCTCATCATGACAAGGAGGGGAATCAACCCTCTCCTCTGTTTCAATCATGTCTGTTGCCCCCGCAAGAGGCTCATGCATTTCTGGAGGAACGTCATCTGAAGACGACGAACTCTACCCCACTTCATCATCTGGAAGCTCCATGTCTGCTGGACCCTCGGTATCCAAGGTCCCCATAATGGCCTGTATCATCTCGGAAGCTGCTGCATCCTCAGCTTCCCTTCTAACATAATCTGGAGATGCTGGAATCTCCACAACAACGACATCATCCGGGTTCTCCTTCATGGGAGACATCACAATCGGCGGAATACGCTCTTCAGATGAGCCCGCCACCTCCTTTGGTCTGCTGCCACCAGATTTTGGAGTACGGGGTCTCCTTTTTAGCGGCTCCTACAAAAAGAAAGCATAGGTCACATGAAATGTTGAACCTGAACCAGACTATATGGGATATCCTTACCTCTGCAGGTGCTGAGTCCGATGACACTGTTGGGGATGATGCCTTCTTTTGCCTCTTTGATGCAGAAGAGCCAGTCTCTGTATCCGCGCGTCTTTTCGATTGATCGACCGAGGGCTCTGCCTGACCCCCTGTAGATACGGCAGGGGTACCTCGATAACCCGCCTCTGGCGGACGGCACGATCGAGCATTCGTCGGTATGTTCTCGGTCACCGCTAACTGGGTGCCTACAATAAGACTGGTCTTCCTATCATATCCGGGAGGTACGGCATTCAAAACACAATAAAATTTGGCGGCCGAGAAAAGAATCGGCGACCGCAGATTTTGGACGGGCAGCGTAAAGCGAGCTCCGGGACATTCGGCATTGTAGTAATGCCAAGCTCGTACACCATCCAGCAAACTTCCAGTATACCCCAGGTTAATACTTGGATTATCCAAAATTAACTGAGGATAGCCAAATTGCCGTACAAAACGACTCGGCAAATACGGTTCCAGGTAACACTGGTTCCTATTCCAGTACACCAGATGGGACGGTCGGATGCTTTGCAACCAGCGGAATTCCCATGGAGGCAGAGTGGTGGCATCTTCATCCGAATCCATTAAGTCTTCGTTGGCCTCAAAACCAGAAAAGACAGGACCAACTTTGGCGATCTCCCACCCCTGAAGGTGGGATAAAACTTTTTTGCAAACAGGAACACCAGTATGCAACCAGCTCCTCTGGTGGAAACGGCGGAGGAATGCATCTCCGACCCTGTGATCTTCTTCCGAGCCCGGACTCATCACATTGGGATGGTGTAAAATTAACCACCCCATCAAATAATGAAATGGCAGTTCAGCACGGAGGAAGTTGTCATTCCTACCACGTTCATGAACCACATTTCCCGCAAATTCTCGTAAACCTCGCAGCAGGTTACACACCATTGCAGGGAGTAGAGCCAGGCGTCGGCCAAAAACCAACTTTACAGCTGGCAGGATTAGATTCTGGGTCACCCTCTCCATAGAGCCTGACCCGCCCGAGAAGACATAATCCTGAAGCCAAACCATCAGATACGCAGCTAACACTGCTTTTGACGACATCCGATGAGTAAGGTGCCAGAAACAGCTATATGAGCGTTCGTCCGACTGTCGGTCCTCATTTTCCCGGGGATTCTTCTCACCTAACCTGCTCATTTCAGAGAGCACCTCGCTACGTAAAAGCGCTGGCGGAGTGGTAAACTGAGAGGGATCCTCCTTGTCTTGCTTAAAGACGTAATCTCTCCAAGCGGTCACATGAGGCTGTGACCCGCTCTTATCCCTCTTTTGCATATAATAATGATGACTCGCCACTTCCTTGAAGACGACCATCATCTCCTCGGCTTTGTCCCCCAGGACTTGGAACTCTTCATTGGTCGGAAAGTATTCCTCATAAGGTTCTGATCCCCAAGGGAGCTTCGACACCTCGTACATTTCATGAAGTACGAGTCCCAGCTCCCCTACCGGAGTGAAGAAAGTCCCGGTCTGGGTGTTAAACATCTCCAGAAGCACGAGGAACATATGCCCGTTAATGTCAACGCCTGCCTGAGTAGCACGGATTGCGGCAGTCAGCCCAATCTCTCGGAGTTCGGTTTGAAACTGCGACGGGATCCAGAGTGTCAGTTTGTCCCATTTGGAAACATAATGACACGAACCCACTACCCAAAATTCATCTTTCAGGTACGATCGCTCCATCAACAGCATGCGATTTGCAAAAGTCGAGGCGCCAAAGGCAAATGTATTGATGGGAACGTCACTGTAAATGCTCCCAGGACGTAGAGTCCGCTAGGTGAAAGAAGGCCCAGTCCGCACGGTGGCCAAAGTATCCCTTTGATCGGAGGTAGAATCGATCTTGATGACGCCTGTCACCGCTCCCCCCTGATATGGGGTTAGCTCCCAAGATATCCTCCTCTTGGAAGCAAGACGACAGAAAGCCGTCAAAGGCCATTGACGTTCAAGTTGCTTAACAGTCATATGTACTCCCCTTGCTGTAAAGAACCAATCTTCCTTGACCTTCAACACCTTTGCTTCAATGGAAGTAAGGCGGCCCCCAAACAGGAACTCAGGCTTCAAGAAGGTCACTTTATCAGAAGTGGCAGATTTCAAAATGCCACGCTCCATCATCCGTTTGAGGAACCCATACGGTTGTTCCCGGATTTGAGTCATTCTTTCGGGATGCTGATCCAGCATAATAGCAGCTTGAGCAAGATTTATCACCTCCTCATTATAATCCACTTCCATCTGGCAGAGGGCAGCGTCCAGAAGCACTTCATTCGAAAGTGGGACAGTCATCGACACTGGTGGTCAACAAAGAAGGCAAAGATTCAGAGATGTTAGAAACAACAAAAGAATCTGAGCCACGTTCTCATCAAAAGTGCATAAGGCTCAGGCGTATCTGAAAAAGAAGCTTCGGCGCATCATCTCCATATGCGTCAGCAATGGAGCTTCGGCGCATCATCAGTGCCTAAACCCATGCGCGTCAGCAGTGGAGCTTCGGTGCATCATCAGGGCCTAAACCCATGTGCGTCAGCAGTAGAGCTTCGGCGCATCATCAGGGCCTAAACCCATGCGCATCAGCAGTGGAGCTTCGGCACATCATCAGGGTCTAAACCCATGCGCGTCAGCAGTGGAGGTTTGGCACATCATCAGGGCCTAAACCCATGCGCGTCAGCAGTGGAGCTTCGGTGCATCATCAGGGTTTAAACCCATGCGCGTCGACGGAAAAACCTCAGCATATCATCAGGACTCAAGGTCCATGCGCGTCGGCGTATGTATGGTGCAGGAAGATATGGTAAAGGATGATAAAACTCACCAACCACCGTCGGCCGAACATCGACAGGCGGATGGGGAACATCACCCGTGGCAGTCTCTACAGGCTCTTTCCCTTTGCCTCGTCCCTTGCCAGCACCGCCGCGAGGAGTCTTGGGAGCCATTTCTCAAAGGAAGAAAGTTAGGGTTTTTCAAAAAGAAGAACTCTAAAAAGACAAAGCAAAGAAAGGAAGAGCTCTCTCTCTCTTCATCTCACGCCTATTTATAAGCTCAGTCGCACGCGTGAACCGATGAAATATGACCTCAGCCGCCGCCTCGGGTTCTGCGAGGAGATAACAGCAAATAAATCCAAAAAGATTATCATTAATCTTCTTGGTTATCGAGGCATTATCATTTGCATTAACTGGAAGGTGCATGCGCCCCATCACTTATGCGCAGAATATCCATGCGCCCGAACAGTCATGCGCCCCAACCACCATTCTTCTTATTCAAAGTATTCTAAAACTTGACAAAAAGTTTTAAAAACTTTGAAGGGGGTCTTGTAGAAGCATGAAATTTCAGGACCAGAAATCCTATGCGCCAAATATTACATGTGACAGGGAGCCCAAACGAAGTACTTGGCACAGCAAACAGCAAAAGAATAGACATTAAAGGAAGATTTTTATTTTCATATAAAAGTCTATTACATGTCTAGAAAAGGCTGTACAAAGGAGAACTTCTACAAAAAGAAAAGACCCTAAGTCTACAGCCAGGCGCAGTAGCCACCATGCGCTCTTAAACAGGCTCATCTTACCATGCGCTCTCAGCCAGGCGCATCTCGCCATGCGCTCTCAGCCACGCGCATCCTTTCAGCAGCTCAGTTATGTGCATCCTTTCAGTAGCTCAGTTATATGCATCCCTTTAGCAGCTCAGTTATGTGCCGCCCTTCAGCGTCCCAGTCGGGCGCATCATGAAGTGTCAGCATATGCGCCATCAAATGCTTCGACTAATGAAGCATTTATTGAGCAGAACGAGGGTGGCAATCAACCCTTTAGCTAGAGGAAGAAGCTCCCCAAACCAAGGAAGAGCAGAGCACCGCAAATCAACCTGCGACTAAAGGAGGCTTCGAAAGAGCCTCCAAAGACCAAGAAAGACCGCAATCGAAATGCGGCTGAAGGAGCAGCTTTCAACACAACCAGAATGGGCAACACCCACTCTGACAGAAGAAAGAGCCTCCAAAGCCGCAGCACCGCAATTCTGATCTGCGGCTCTTCCAGCATAACGGAGACGAGGCTCGAGCATCCCGATCTTTGGATGCAACAGGCACCTTCCGCCTTCCTCAGAAGCCCTCGACTCCGACTTTTGGATGTAACAGTCACCTTCAAGTGCATCAATGAAGATAATACGTCGCATCTTTACCCTCGGGAGCATCTCTTCAACAGAATGCTCTCGAGCAAACAAGTTTATTTCGGAAGGATGTGAGAGAACGAGAAGCAAACTCTCTCCATTCCACTATTTATAGGCCGGGCAAATCAAACCCACGCGCCAAGTGGCTGGCTCTCCGAATCCCGTGCAATGAATTTGCATTAAATGGTGATGAACCTGACGCTTCGAGCCAAGTCAAAAATGGATATTTAAAGCACTCGAAGAACGTAACAGTCGGACAAATAAAGACGTATCATGAAAGGCGGATGCGCCGGTCAGACCGCGCATCATACAGACGCGCCCCTCAGCACCAAGTGCCTTCCAAGGATGCGCCCTCATGTGCCTAGTGGAACGCCGATCGATGCGCCCACTCAACAGCCCATCACCTGTCAAGAACAATAAATGTTGAAGAATGACAAGAGTTGGCAGCACGTCCCCCGAAGACTGAACAGTTGACAGCTTTTGCAGAAGACGAAGCGTCACCAACGTTAGCATCGTCATTACTTTCCTCCGGCGGTTATAGCCACGTGGCTGCCCAACCATTTTGCATGCGCCTCCGCAGCCATACACCTAAATCTCTACATGCGCCTCAAAAGCCATGCACCTCAGACTTTTCTCTGATCCCTAAAGACAGAAGTAAAGTCACTACCGAAGCCTCGTATGCGCCTCAAAAGCCATGCGCCCCGAATGGTTCATGACTCCTAAAGGTTACGAGTGTCACTACCACTATTCTAGCTTGAGGGTATTTTGGTCATTTTCAAAAAATTTAGAATTTAATTTGAATTATTATTATTATTTATAATTAATGTGATTTTTGAGTGATTTTTAGAATAATTGTTTTTGGTATTTTAGAGACTTTGACTTATGTTGACCTTGTAGACTAACCTAGTGGCTAACCTAGGTCTTGACTTTATGATTAGGATTTGGAACCTAGAATGACTTAAGTTCATGAGGACTAACTCATTGGGATTAATTTGGTAAAATTAGGAGTTAGTTTGATATGGAAATGGCTTGTAAAGTCACAAGTCATTTTATGACTAGTAGGCTTGATGGCCCATAGCCCACACCCTTTGAACCAAGCCCTAACCCTAGAAATTCTGAATAGCCGCTTTGGTCAGCCCTCCCCTATTTATATGCTCTCAAAACTAGGGTTGCCTCTTTAGAAAACTTTGCCATTTGGAAGAGGTGAGTCCCCATCTTTGTAAATCCCTAGAAAATCTATTTCTTCTCCAAATTCCTTCAAACAAATTGTAATTGGCTCTAAATCTTGTTATCTTGCTGTTGGTAATAAATTTTGACAGGAAAGGAACAATTTGGAAGAGCTTTGGTGGATTGAAGGATCCTTCTCTTTGGAGTTTTTTGGGAGATTGAACACCCATAGGTAAAACCCTATCCATTGCTCCTAAATTCTTGTAAAAATCATTTTTAGGAAGCCCTAGCCCTCACCCAACTGTAGGGTAGGTAAACCCTAGGTTTTGGACTCTTTTCGTGTCCGTATCGGACACGTATCAGAGGACGAACAAGGTGTTCGACGAAATGTCTCAAAGGACATTTCGTTCGAGTTTTTAGATTCTAATTGAATGGAAAGCTAGCCCTAGGTGTCGTCTAGGGATTCCCAGTGTCTTGTGATGGTTTGTGAGTCATGTCGAGTCATGGGGACATGGGAACACGCAAGTCGGGGGCGTGCGCGCGGCACTGTAGCTCCCCTGCTACTCGGGGGCTACTGCGCGCTCGTTTCTCCACGTGGACACTTGATTTTTGACCAGTAGTTAGGTTCCATGTCTGACACAAGGCTCGCAAAGTTTCACGAGTCCTCGTGTCGTGTCGGACACGCATTTGCGTGTGCATGTGTTAAGTACTGTGTGCGTGTAACAGTGTAAGTTTTGTTCTCTATTTTATTTCGTTTTAATTAGTTTTAATTCATGTTTTAGTTAATAAATTGATCCTAATTATGCTATATAATCTATGCTAGCTTAGGTTTTCACAATGGAATAAGTTTTGTTGAAATATTTGGATTCGAATGGGGCTGAACAGTACATTCTCTGATACTGGGTGACACTGGTTTTTCCCAGTTTTCCCAAACAGTTTTAATCCTCTTTTATATTATGTTTTCATCTGTCATTGATTGCCCTCATGTTACATGCTTTATTAGCTAAATTATTCATTCAATTTAAGGCCTTGGTTGTGAGTTTGAGTTTTGGATTTTGAGTTCATTTTCGAAACAGTTTCTTCATAACTGATATTGGGATATTGGTTGTAAGATGATTCCAGTTTCAACATAACCTGAGAATGAAGTTAATACCTGAGACATTGTCCTTCTATTCATAATGAATTATTGATTTCAATTCAGCCATTCACTGTTACTTCCTAAACTGAGATTTCCTCCTCATTGATTGTATAGGCTGTTAACTTAGATTTCAAAACCTGAAACTGACAGTGTATTAACCTGAGTTTCATGCTATGTTAAACCTGAGAATGTTTCTTTTGAACTTTGTACTTAATCACTGATTTCTTTTCCTGCAAATTGAACCTTCACTGTAAAACTGAATGAGGATTTCATTATTGACTGTTTAGGGGAAATGTTCCTGTTAACTGGAAATTGGAGTTTGGGTTGTTGTGTTCAACTTGAGTTTAAATCCTTGTTGATCTGTGATGCAATGGGTAGTTGGTTTTATTCAACTGTTCTTAACTGAAATTATCTAATCTGGGAATAGATTTAAACCAGTTAGAGTGTTTGTAGACTGATTTCTGAGTTTAAGGGCATGGGTTGATTATTGACTGATTTTTATTCCTTTTCTTTTCAAAGCATTAGTTCACATTGTATTGATTAATAGGTTAACTATGTTATTTCCTAATCTGAAATTTGGACATGTTTTGAGTGTTTGAACTGCTAGTTCAATGTGTAACTGAGAAATTCATTCCTGGGTTTTCTTATATTGATATCATGATGCCTTCATAGATAACTGTTTGGTTCAGGAAACCTGGTAGTATACTATACATTGTTTTCCTTCCTTGTTTAATTGTCAGAAATCTGAGCTTACCTTTAATTGATGTCATGAGTGTTACTACAAATTGATTCCTTTTCCTTTTGTATATTGACTTCCCTTCCTTTTTAATGAATGAACTCAAAATGGTTTTGTATAGAAACTGAGATTGTTCCCAGTTTCCAATTAACCTGAGCATGTGGACTTTAGTCACATTATAAGTTTTAAATGTTCTTCCTTTTTAACTGTCATGAGTAAACTGAGAATTTCCTATAGGATTTGTGAACTGTTTAACATGAAATCCATGTGAGTTGAACCTTAGTTCAATAGGAAATCTGGATTTTGAGGGACTGTTTTCTTGCCACTGTTTGTTCCTCCATCACTCACACACATACATTGTTCTCTTGAGTTTCCCTCACTCTCTATGTGTATATATATATACCTTGTTATATATATATATACACAAGTTTCCCTATATATATGTGTATTGTATTTTAAATATATAATGTATATATGTGTGGATCGGCAATGTATATATATATACATGGTACTTGTGGTTTGATTGTGTATAAATATGGGTTAGTGATGTGTTATTATAATAGGGATAGTGTGTAGATAGCCCATTGGTTATGAGTATAGGTATGACTTAGCATGGTATTGCCTATTAGTCATGGTATAACCTAGAGTAGACTTGTTAGAACCTAGAATAGTTTGCTAGACCTATATTAGACTAGTTTGACCTAGATTAGACTTGGTTGACCTAGTTTGACTCTAGGGTTGACCAGAGTTGACCAAGAGTTGACTTTGGTCTAAATTGATCTAGTTTCATGTAGAATGCATTAAATTGCATTGTATTATCATTGTAGACTCATAGTGACTTGTACTGTTCTATAGGAGACAGACACCACTCCTCGGACAGTATACTTTCTCCAGATTCTCAGGATACAGGCGAGTACATTCTCTGATCATTTCATATCCTGCATTAGGAGTATATTTCCTGCTTTAGATTACTATACATGATGCTGACATATTGGAAACACGGATTAGTACTATATGGATCTTGTTCTGCGATGTTATCCCCTTAGCGGATACATCGGGTATTCGTGTTCGTGTAGTTTATCGTGAACATCGTGTACTCCTTGTATTTGCGACTTTCGTGTACGAAACGTGTGAAATCGTGTATAATCATGTATTCACATGACCTTCGTGTACAATAACATAACTTAGCCAGATCCTTGTGTATTGATTGGGGCGGGGGAGTAGAAGTGGTTATGTATTCAATCTAGTAGATTACTCGTGTACAACCTCTGTAGATTACTCGTGTATAACATCGTGTCGTTTACATAACCATCTCGTGCTCTGAATCACTAGACACTATCAGTTCTCTATATACTGTAGCTATTTATTTACAGTCTTTCCTGTTTATCATATTTCTTCCGTTTCTTGTATTTTACTCTATAAGCATGATTATATATCCTGACCTGCTATGATTTGTTGAGATGTACTGTGCTCGCTCCTGTCCTGACTGGACCAGTTGAAATATTACAGAGGACGAGGCTGAGGCGTTCTGCCCTACCTACTACGGTGCTACACTAGACGAGTGCCTGGACTTGGACCAGCAGCAGGATCCACTAGCTGTAGATGACACTCCCTTAGACAAGGACTGTCTTTACTATTCTGGATTACTGTACTAGACTTAAGATATTCTGAGATGTATTTATTTTAGACACTTAGAACTCTGGATTTTATCTCTGTGATTCTCTGTTCTGGATATTGTTATCTTTCATTATCAATCTATCTTACCTGTTCTACCTTAGCTGTGATTGAGTTATATTGTGTTATGTCACCCCCATTCGGGGAGTATAACTGTATTGCCTTCAATTGTTAGTTGTTGTGACCTAGGACAGCGTTCTACCGTCGACACTGCAGCGTAGGCTGGACGTACCCACGTCTCGTGCCCTTACTCTAGGGTACGAGTCGTGACAACGAGCCCAAGCCTCCTCATGTGCCCAATCTCGGGCGCACCCTATCAGATCATTTCCTACCAAATCCGAGATCTTTGAGCCATGGACCTATGACACGTGTCCTTTGACTCGATTCAGCCTATGAAGGGGTGCTAATCACCCAAGATCTCAGCAACAGAAAGATCCTCTCCCCTGCTACGTGCCAGCCCACAACAGCAGCATGAAGGATTCAACCCACAAATGATGGTGCATCGTCCATGCGCCTCCCACAGCTTCAACCACGTGGTGTCCCCACGTACAGGCGCATCCTACATATGCGCGCATGAGCCGCCAGCCTATAGACTATAAATAGAGGGATCATTTCCTTTTTCCACATATACGGAGAATATATATATCGAAAAACCACCGATATACAGAGAGGCAGATACAGACACTCAACGGCTTCTTCCTCTCCGTAAGCTCCAGCATCCAGAGCAACTCAGACCTTCAGGGAATCGAGAACCGTCGTCAGATCGTCAACGGAGTCAACGCATTACCACTCGCTCCATCGGCACAAGGGACCAGATAAACAAAAGTGTACTCCTAGGACTACGTCTAAGTCCTACATTGTAACACTGTTCTGTTTGTAATTGAAATTTGCAATCAAAAGATTTTAATGGCAAACAATGATAAGGTAAACTAATACCTTACCCTACTATGATATTCTAATACCTTACCCCATGACAAGGTAATCCTCATTACCTTGCCCTCTAACCTAGTATCTTGATACCCTCAAGATACAACTTGGTATCTCAATACCAATATCTTAGATCCTAAGATATATAATATCTTAGATCCTAAGATATATAATATCTTAGATACCTAGATATCTAACTAACTAACATATCTAATATCTAGATATCTAACATATCCTAGGATACTTAGATATCCTAAGATATCTACTCTAATATCCTAAGATACTAAGATCTTGATATCTTAGATATCTAATATCTAAGATATCGAGCTACCTATCTATCTAATATATCCAATATCTAATATACCTTAAATATATATATATATATATATATATATATATATATATATATATATATATATATATATATATATATATATATATATATATATATATATATATATACCCCGCCCGCGGAGCCCCGTCGAAGCCCTGCCCCCCCTGCACCATCGGATCGCGCGGGGCCCGCGTGGGGCCCGCCCCCGCCCGCGCGATCCAACGGCTAAGGATCGCGGGGGCTTCGGCGGGGCTCCGCGGGCAGGGCTCCCGATCCGCTATTTATATATATATATATATATATATATATATATATTTTATATATATATATATTTTATATATATTATATATATATATATATATATATATAAATTATATATATATTATATATATATATATATATATATATATATATAAAAATAAAAAAATAAAAAAATATATATATATATATATATTATCGAAATACTCCAATTTATTGAACGGAAGAGAAAGGAGTACCAACTCAGGTTACATCTTACACAAAAGATGAAACAACAACTCTAACAACCCCTATTTGTGCTTGCATCTAATCTAAGCTTTGTCAATCTGCCTGTGAATCTTGTTTACTAGCAACCCCACTGAGAACTTGCGCCCTTCATATCGCCACTTATTGCAATTTTTCCATAAAACCCATATCACCGCCCCGACACAGATTTGTTTTTGATGAAGTTTTTTCCCACGCCACCACCTCCGCAGCCTATGATCCAGTGAGCTAATTCGACATGAAATCTGAAACACGCCCTGCATAACAACCCATACATCCCTAGTCAATTCCCTTGAGTTGAGAATGTGTTCAGTTGTTTCTACCTCACTATGGACACAGGAATGGCATTGAGAGGCCAAGCTATACCCGAGCTTTATAATCTGCTCGTCAGTAGGTAATTTGTTGTGTAAAACTCTCCAAAGTAATATCGACCATTTATAGGGAATACAAGGCCCCCAGATGTGATTGAATGAGGCCACTAATGGCCATTGCCTTCTGGATATGTCCCAAGCCGAAGCCAAAGTGAATCGCCCATGAAGTCTACGCCAGTGCAACCCCAAGTCATCCTGCACAATGTGCTGCTCTGCTATATCCCTGCCTTCCAATAATCTCTTCCAGACATGAGAAGAATTAGACGTGACTCTGACTACATTGGGATTTACCTGAGAGCAGTATTTTGTCTTGAAAAACTGGACCCATAAGCTATCTTGAGATCGAAATTTCCACCATAATTTTATAGAGAAGGCCTTCATAACATCTTCTAGCCGCTTCACACCCAAACCGCCCTCTGACTTCGTTCTTGCTATGTAATCCCAACCTAGCCATCTGCGTTTAGGGCCCCCCTGGACCGAACCCCAAAAGAAGTTACTGAAAATAGCTTCAATCTGCCTCAAAACCGAGCATGGCGGATTGCAAGCAGCAAGGGTATAGACCGGTATGGAAGTGAGAACCGATTTGATTAACACCAACTTACCCCCAGGAGATAAAAGCTTGTTGTGCCATCCCTCCACTCTCGATCTAATCTTCTTATAAGTTCTTCATACATACTGGAGTTCTGGTACCCAGCTGCCATGGGACATCCCAGATAAGTGAATGGGGGAGAACTAATTTTAAAACCTGTGCGATCCACCAGCTCATGCACACGATCATGGGGAGTCTTGTTCGAAACATACAAAGGAGTCTTGGCTGCATTGATTTTCTGGCCAGAGGCTTCCTCGTATCTGCTCAATGTGTCCTGAATCAGTGTTAATGATCTCAAATCCCCTGCTGAAAACAATAACACATCGTCAGCATACGATAAGTGAGTAACCGGTGCACATCCCCTCGGCGAGATAAATGGAGTAAACCCATCCTTCGACGGCAAGAGCTTCAAACTCCGAGATAATGCCTCCGCCGCAAGAATGAACAGAGCGGGGGATAATGGATCCCCTTGTCGAACTCCTCTAAACGCTTGAAAGTATCCCGCCGATTCCCCATTGATAAGAGGTGAGAACCAAACAATATTTTGGATTCTAAGCATCATGTCGACCCACTTGTTATGAAACCCAAACTTACGTAACACTTTCAACAAAAAATGCCAATCTAACCGATCGTAGGCCTTCATCATGTCTAATTTGATTGCAATATTACCTCCCCAATGCTTCTTGTTCATCTTAGCCACCATCTCCTGCGCAAGCACAATGTTATCCACAATCTCCCATCCACGCACAAGGCCATTCTGTTCAGGGGATATCAGCCGAGGCAAAACAGAGGATAAACGAATTGCTAGGGTCTTATATATATATATATATATATATATATATATATATATATATATATATATAATATATATATATATACATATAAAAAATATATATACATATATACATATATACATACATACATACATATCAATGTTATCCACAATCTCCCGTCCACGCACAAAGCCACTCTGTTCAGAGGATATCAGCCGAGGCAAAACAGAGGATAAACGAATTGCTAGGGTCTTATATATATATATATATATATATATATATATATATATATATATATATATATATATATATACACACACTAGCTTACAAATATAACTTAGATATCTAACATAGATATCTAACCTATCAACTTAACTAACCACCTCACTAACTCATCTCTAAGTTTCTCACAAACAAGTTGGCACACACACACATATATACATATTTGCAATGCAATGGGCAAATGGGGTGCCCCCATTGCTGCCTAATGCTGCTACTGCAGCTGCTATTGCTGTAACTGCTGCTGCTGCTGATGCTACCTGCTGCTGCAGTGGCTACTGCCACTGCTACTTGCTGCTGCCGCTGCCTTTGGCAGCAATCCCTTCCCCCTCTCTTCACTACACACACACACACACACACACACACACACACACACACACACACACACACACACACACACACACATTCTTTTTCCCTTTCCCTCCTCACTCTCTAACACTAACACACACACACACACACTAATTCCCTCCTCACTCTCTAACACTAACACACACACACACACTAATACACTAAACTCATCTTCTAACAACAACACTAATCTATATTTATACACACTCATATATATATATATATATATATATATATATATATATATATATATATATATATATATACACTCACACATTCATATATATACATATATCTATATATATACACATTAACGCAACTAATAACATCATGAAACCTATCCAAATACCCAAATCCTTGCAATTCTACCCTCTAGGGCTTAGAAACGTACCCCATACAAGTAATCTAACTCGCGCATATGAGCGAAAATGAAAAACGAGGCCCGAATGGCCAAATGGCCATTCTAGCAACTCCGGGGTGTCCGATTCACGATACTGCACGATACGGTACCAAACCTATCCGAATTCGACCCAAATTCTACCCACAAGTCCTAAATAATGATTAAAACCTATTCTAAGTGCTAACTTGCCGATTATAGTGCTAGTACAAAAAGTCATCCGTGTGTTGGAATCCGAAAGCCCCGAAGACGCCCATTTTTATGATTTCTTACGAAATGATCCCACGTATCCAAATATGGACACGTACTGTAGTGCCCCATCCCGCTCAGTCAATCGGAGGAATCGAAATGCCAATGACGTTCGGACTTAGCCTTGCAACGGTTGCTCGAAGGCCCGTTCGGTCGAGGCGACTCCTCGCTCAGGTAGGGTGGTTTCGATGAACTTGCCTCATCTTAGCCTTCACATAATAAATCTCATATTTTTAACTTGACAAGTAGGCTTGATAATAAAAGAGATGAATCCACATAGCTAAGGAAATAATTTTGACGGGTCGAATTGAGTTAGAATATGGAAAGGTCCAACGGTCGGCTTAGAGTTGGTGCACGACGTGCTTTAAAAATGACACTCGGTCCTTCTTCCCATGGCTTGGGAGAAGAAAAAGTTGGTCTTTGCCACAAGCTAAGAGTTAGCCAAATTCATAGGCGTCGCCGGCATAAATGCTTCATAAAGTATGCACGGTCTCATCGTCCAAGGCCTGACATAGCCTCTGCTCGCCCGACGGGTTAAGTTGTATTGCACGACTTATGGCATAAGTCTAGGCACCGCAAATTACTTGGTTGTTCAAAGTCGAACGCGTGCACGGCACGTTCCCATGACGTAAGGCTTGACGCAGCCTTTGCTCATCAAGTTAATGCATGATTAAGTTAGGCTAGGTGATCCTAGGAGATCGAAGATGTTCTAAGAACTGTCCTATGTTTTCTACGGTTGTCGATATTACTTGGGTTCACGATCGTAAGGCCTGTCATATAGAGTATGACTTGGATGGTGGTGTCGCATAGGGTTCAAGTTGGTTTAAGGCACGATGTCACGGACTTAGTGTTTTTAAGGCACGGGCCACGGTTGATTAAATTGAGTTGGAAGGAAGGGCTTTCAAATAGTCATTCCCGAGTCGGATGAAATGATAGGACAAGAAGGAAGAATGCTCACGATCGGGTCGTCGAGGCAAGGTCTTAGATGTGAGAAATATTGAACTTGGCCCTGAAAGAGATGGTAACACTAGAAGTAGATTGACTGTGTGAGACGTCAGTTCGAGTTGAGTTTTGCATAGTTATTGGACAACTTATACAAGGTAAAATAAACAGTTTCTCGAATGGCGACCCAGGCAGCCCATGGGAACTGTTTCGATGGTAGACATCAAAGCTGTACTAGATGACCATATGGGTTAGGCAGGGACTTGCAGCGGAGCTCGCTACTCGCGCTGGCAAGGGGCGTCCGTCTAATCAAAAGCTATAAAGGGAGTCCATTATAGCGCTAGGTGTTAGTGACTAGTTGATATAGATGAGTCGGCATGGGCGGCGATCCGCGTGTATGCCTTTGGATTGAGTCGAGTATTAAGTTCACTATATCAATGAGTCGAGTCGAATGCGTGCACAGTCAGGAGATAATATTTGGGCCTAAGATTTGGCTGCAACAAAGATACCGTACTTTGGCACGAGATGTAGCGTTAAGTCTTAAGTTGTCGGCATATAAGTTGTATAAGTTGGATTTGAGTCTTCTTGAGTTAAAGTCAGGAAACACCGCAAGGCAAAATCGGTCGAGTGACACTTAGCCCACAAGTCTTGATTGTGTCAGTAGGTGATTAAAGTAGCAAGGGCTGTGAGGCGATGATATGGATAAGTCACACTGAGTTGTGAGGCACGACACAAATGATTTGTAGTACGATCACAAGGAAATTGGGTACTATCGCGTAGTCGCGTCTCTGATTTTGGGCTATAAGGCAAACATGACTTGATAGATTAACGTTGTTGTTGCAAGCACGGGATGGTCTAGAGACACAAGATAGGCCACGGCGTCTGTCCTGAAACTGATCCTAAGGCAAGAGTATAATGATAATCATAAAGGGACTCTGTTGTACAAAGTAAATGAACGTGTCAGTTTTGTATGGGTGGGCGAGGAGCTCATTCTCCCAGTACAGTTGAGTACTGACACCCACACAGTTTTCTTATGCAGGCACAGGTAGAAGCTCGTGGTGCGAAGCTCGCTTGGATACGTCGAGGCACGGAGTTCCTTGGCGATTCGTAGCATGCGGCCGCGTGGAGTCAAGACTTATACGAGACATAATGTATGGGCATCGCCTTCCAAAGCATCCGCTGGCTCAAGACTTGTATTGAGAGATGAGAGAGAGCTGAGTGACTTGTAATGTGAGAAGAGTGAGCTTGAGTGAGCCTGAATGACTTGAAATCTTGGCCTTGCGCCCTATTATAACCTTTGTTTCAATATTAATAAAGAGCTTCTTTTGAATAACTTGTATTTTGTTCTAAATTTTTGCTGCTATTATTCAATGTCTCTGCTTGAGACTTCTGTGCAACGACCCCGTCGCAGCCGCAGTAATCGGCCGTTATGGAACCCGCCTTGCACGAGCGCAATCTAGGCTCATGCGACATCACGCCTTAGCGAGGATGATCGCTCCTATGGGAACGGGGCGTGACATAATGGTATCAGAGCACGGGTTTACTTCTTTGGACTTCGATTGAATTCTTTAACTCCGTTGTTTCCGTAAACTCTGAAGTATTGCTTCCGCAAAGTTGATATCATTGGTGCGCTCTCTCTTAAATGTCCCACGGGATGTCCATACAATAAGTCTATCTATTTTGCAAAACGTAGGAGAACAGTTTTTGACAAAACAAAAGATGGTTTGCGTAAGCACGGATTGCTAAGTCGGGCTCGGCATATACACCAAGGATTGTGTCAACCTTAGCAAAGTCGAGTGCGGATTCGTAATATTTCGAGCACGAAATGAGTTAGACTAGATTGAGTAAATGGGATGATTATCGATAGGGGTGCTATCTAACGACGATGTTATCGTCGATGCGATATAGATGAGCGTGCTTGAAATTCGAGGAATGGTTCGAACGGAAATTTTGAAGAAGTCGATTTTGATTCGAATGATAGTTTTGAGGATTTGTCGAATGACTTCATCTCTGAGTGGTGTATGCGATAGCTTCAGGGATGTCGATCGATTGAGGATACGAGGTGTCGATGAGTCTATCATCAAGCGTTGCGTGTATACAAAGCCGTTGATTGAGTATCGTTGAATAAGTTGTAGTCTTGAAGATTTGGGCGAGTCGATTCAAACAAATTAGAGATGACGCGCACGGGATAGTGATTGCGCGAGTATGAAATGCAAAATGATTGAGTAGGTAAAATCGAATCGAAGAAAAGTTAGGGTATACGGATGGATGACTTTATCGTGGAAATTGATAAGGATCGTATACGAAAAATTAGCACGACGGAAAGATAGCGTGTATGAAAAGTTTGATTTGAATGTTTAAAAATGACTCTGAGGGTTGGAATGGATGTTGTTCGATGATTTGAGTTAGCAAGGAATGATGTGATTTAAAGAAAAATGTTGCTCGATGACTTAAGATAGACGGATGAACAATACGTGAATTTTGGTTGGAGAAATTTGATGTTATGAAGGATTCGAGGGATAATGATCGAACTTGAATTTGAATGTCGATGAGATTATCCAGTCGAACAATAGCATCATTCGTACGACTCGAAATTCGTTGCAAATGAAGATCGTCAGATTACTCATATCATCGATGGTATTGAGGCGTATCAAAGATCGATATGCGATAACTCGGGGGCACTCTAATTTGAGGAATGACGATCGTGCAAGTGTTATTATCGTTTGGATGCTATACTTAGGATTTTGATTGAGATGAATGTTGAATAAAGATGATTGTGCCTTGATGGTTACGCGAATAACCACCGCGTCGACATTCTTGTCTTGCACGAGCGTAGCTCTAGCCCCGTACATGCGTCACATCGGATTTGGGGCGATCATTCCGCGTGAGCGCTGACATGGTGATTCATGTCGCGAGAATGATCAAACTCAAAAAATTAGGACGCGGCAACTTTGATTGTCTCGGCTTGTTGGTTTGATGCGAAGAAAAATTTGAGGATATTTGGACTTGCGATTGATGATTTAGTAAACTTGAGGATTGAATAGATCCAATCTATGCATCGAGAATGAATTAGTCTAGACTCAAAACAAGAGTTACGCCCCGATGTGAATGATTATTCCGCGGGAGCGTTGTATGGTAATTTCATGCACATCGTGGATAATCGGACTCGCACGAGATCGGAGCGTGGCATATTTTTAAGTCAGACGACCTTGTGATCGATTACGTGAATTGGAATAGATGACTTAGGGAATGTGGAATATGAAAATTTGGTTAACGACGAATTGTGTCGTAGCGTGCTCCACTGGGAAAGGGATTGATAGGTGGATTTTGTCGAACGTGCTTGGAGAGATAGACTATACGAAATGGCATGTTGGACAAGCGATATTGATATGTTGAAGATTTGGTTGAGTGAACTTATTGTAGGATGACTTTGCTGAATGACTCAGACACCGTGCGACGAATATTGGGATGTGTGTAGGAAATCTATGCTCAAAGTTTAGAAATCGGAGTAATACGAGTTTGGGTAGAAAATCCCATACTATCAATTTGGTTTGACCTTAGGATGGGGTCTATGTTGATATTGTTGTTTGGAAACTATGATTCCAATACTGACGGATGAGCTTAGCCTAAAGACATAGCCTAGCGGTTAGGCAGACGTCCCGGTACGGAGCGATAGGGATTGTGGAGCACCGCTCACGAGGCTCGGTTGGCATGCATGTATATCAGGGACGCTTGAATATGTGCACGACCCGACCCGAGTGGTGATGGAGGATTCTCTATCACGAGGCTTGGCTGAAATACATATATTTTGGGGACGCCTAAAATATGTGCATGATCCAACTAAGTGATATGTTGAAACAAGTAAGAATCGAGGAATGGAAAAGTGTCGAGGATTTTGAGATTGTGAGTTTTGAAGAAAAGATTGTGGGTAGCACGAGCGTGGCTCGAATTTGAGAAATGTATAGAAGAATTGTGCGCGAGAGTCGTTGAACATTCGAGTGATAAGCCGATAAGTGTACTCAGTTAGTTTCGAGGATAAAACTTTTTCTGAGTGGTGTATGATGTAGTGCCCCATCATTCTCAGTTAATCGGAGGAATCAAAATGCCAACGGCGTTCGGACTTAGTCTTGTAACGGCTGCTCGAAGGCCCGCTCGGTCGAGGCGACTCCTCGTTCAGGTGGGTTAGTTTCGATGAACTTGCCTCATCTTAGCCTTCACATAATAAATCTCATGTTTTCAACTTGCACAAGTAGGCTCGATAATAAAAGAGACGAATCCACATAGCTAAGGGTTGACGGGTCGAATTGAGTTAGAATATGGAAAGGTCTAACGGTCGGCTTAGAGTTGGTGTACGGCGTGCTTTAAAAATGACACTCGGTCCTTCGTCCCGTGGCTTGGAAGAAGGAAAAGTTGGTCTTCGCCACAAGCTAAGAGTTAGCAAATTTCATAGGCAACGCCCGCATAAATGCTTTATAAAGTATGCACGGTCTCATCGCCCAAGGCGTGGCATGGCCTCTTTTTGCCCGACGGGTTAAGTTGTATTGCACGGCTTGTGGAATAAGTCTAGGCACCCCAAATAACTTGGTTGTTCAAAGTCGAACGGGTCACGGCACGTTCCCACGATACAAGGCTTGACGCAGCCTTTGCTCGTCAAGTTGATGCACGATTAATTTAGGCTAGGTGATCTTGGGCGATCGAAGACATTCTAAGAACTATCCTATGTTTTCTACGATTGTCGATATTACTTGGGGTCACGATCGTAAGGCCTGTCATATAGAGTATGACTTGGGCAGTGGTGTCGCATAGGGTTCAAGTTGGTTTAAGGCACGATGTCACGGACTTAGTGTTTTTAAGGCATGGGCCACGGTTGATTAAATTGAGTTGGAAGGAAGGGCTTTCAAATAGTCGTTCCTGAGTCGGATGAAATGATAGGGCAAGAAGGAAGAATGCTCGCGATCAGGTCGTCGAGGCAAGGTCTTAGATGTGAGAAGTATTGAACTTGGCCCTGAAAGAGATGGTAACACTAGAAGTAGATTGACTGTGTGAGACGTCAGTTCGAGTCGAGTCTTGCATGGTCATTGGACAACTTGTACAAGGTAAAATAAACAGTTTCTCGAACGACGACACAGACGACCCATGGGAATCGTTTCTGTAACGCCCCAGTCCCAAAATACTTAGGACTAGGTACGTATCCATGCCAGCTGTATACATACGAAGTCTACTCTAATATATGGAAACTTGTATGTATACATAAGCTGTAAAATGCAGTAAACCAAGAGTAATCTAATCTCATCCACAGATAAAGAATAAAAGATATCATATAATCAACTGTAATAAGTCTTTGTACAATACATTGGGCGGAGACAAATCCACTACCAACAAGTAAGGAAAATATACATGGAAACAGAAAGAATTTGGCGGGAGTAGCAAAGGAAGACCCAAGATACGTTATCTCCGAATGTATAGAGAAGATCGCGATCTCGACTAGATCACCTGCAATATCACAGAAGCACACACCTGGAGAGATAACCAGGTCCTCAGAGGGACGCAACAAGATACAGGAAGAACATGCCATAAATACTGAATACAAAATATGCCACAAAGAATATAAGTGATAAGACAATAATAAGGTAATCAAACCGTACTACTGTGTTCATGCAGTTAAGAACAAACATCCAACGCATGGATATCTGGCTCAGTAGCAGTAATCTCAGGTATGGTCCCATCAGGATACCAGGGACCTCAAAGCATAACATTCCTCGAATGTCAGAGGCCAGCAGTATCAGTAATAGGAAAGTGCATAAGGACCCATACGTTAAGGAACTGTTCTTCCCACCCAATGCCTAACAGAGTCACATCCATGTCTCATATACCTCTACTAACTGCTAAGTCTCCTAACATACCTCTATTAGCAGTTAGCCCTAACGCATGCACATGGGTGATCAGCCCATACGCAAGGACCTCTACATGCTACTCGTCTCAGACATCCTCATGGTACAACTGTGTCGAGGCATATGCAATATACTACAAACGGTAGTCCCCTAACTCTAGGTTCATATGCAATCAAAGGATAGTAACAAAGTAACTAATAATCACTGGGCATGTAGTAAATCAAGAACTGTAATAACTAGAAATAATGAACAGTGATATGTAAATAAATGCAGACTGAATGTAAACAGTATAATGGCAAGGTATCTTGCCTGATTCTGTGCTGTAAATATGAAACGTCGCTCTCGCGTCCACGCCTCCGGAACCCGACGCACCTAGATAATTAATTAACTAAATTAAGTCACTACTTATGAAACTTGCGATACGACTTAATTAGTCAAAGTAATGTGTTAAAATTATATTCAATCTCTCGTGGAACCATTTAGATCCATACAATCACACACAGGTTCCATGAGACATCGAAACACAGTTTTAGGGTTTCTAACTTTTAATTAGTCGGTTATGCCCCTACTTCAATAACATACTTAAAAATTATATAAAAGTCATAAAAATAATACTTAAACTAATTTTCTACAGATTTATCTCTGAAATTCTAGAATTAATATTTTTAAAGACATTTACGACTGGTTGATTACTAAGTCAGCTAGTCTACCCGAAACTCGCCCGGAACATAATTAATGACTCAAAATTGCTAAAATAACCAAAATATATTTTAAACAGTAATAAAATACTTTATTTCATAGAATAATATCAGAGGTACAAGGGTTGAGTTATACTACAAGATTGGAACATTCTAGGTCAGCCGGTTACCCGAAATTAGCTAGTTTTGACCTACAATTTTGTCGACCAGATTTGAGTTGCTAAAATTGTGAAAAAATATTTAAAAATCCTAATTTAAGTATATGAACACACATAAAATTCAGTTTCGAAAATAGGCACCAATAACTCGTAGTTCCTTCACAATGGGGTTAATTTTGATCCTACCGACACATGAATATTATGCCTATATTTTATGAAATCTTTATGGATGATTATACCTAACAAAAGCCATCAAAATATAATTTCTATAGAATTAATAACATATTTTTTACAGAATTTTAGCAAAGGTTTTTAGAAGAAAAGATTAGGGTTCTTACCAAAGATCCTTGCTAGAAAGGGTGATGATGACTTCTCTTCACCAAAGCTCCAATATTTTCCGCTATTCTCATTTGCTAATCCTCTCTTGGTGAGTATGGGAGAGTTGATAATGGCTATAGAGGATTGGATGGGGGAGATGGAGTTTTTAGGGTTTGTTTTGAGGGGTTTCGGGGATGTATATATGGTGGAGGAGATGAGTTTTTGTGAAGGATGGAGAGATGTGCAATGGGGGAGATGATGTATGGAGGCTATGGAGAGTTTGTTGCTGCTGAAATTATGGAGAGGGAGAGAGGTTTTGGTCGGCCAAAGGTGAGGGAGAGAAAGATTAGGATTTGGTTAAAATTTGGGATAAGTTGGTATATTTAAACGTATCCTTAAATAAATTTTAAGCAATCTAGGATTTAAATCCTATTTAATTTGATGCATTCAGTCATGGAGGGTTGCTTGGCCGAAATTATCATGGTGGGGGTCAACTTGGCATGATTTGGTTGTTTGGTGAGTTGGCAAGTTGATTGGATTGAGGATTTAAAAAGAGGTTTCCTAATATAGAACTATTTAATTCTATCTATGTAATTATACTACAAAATCTGAATTAAATACAAATAAATGTAATTATTAATATTTATTAATGCTCAATATGCCTACATAGGGTTGGGTTTGGCTTGGAAGAGATTTGGGAAGGTTTGGTGCAACCGGGTCTCCTAAAAAGTCATAAAGGCTTTCTTAACTAATTAATTAAATAAAAATATAACTTGTGCCATAATTTGAATGGTTAACATGCAAAAGATTACAATATGACCATGGCATTCCTAACATGGCTAGCATACTAGTTAAAGTACCCGACTACGCTAGGCATGCCATTCTTTCTAGTCGTCTTGCATATTCAAACTCAACTATGGCTATAGTCCTTTTATATAATATAAATAAGATAAAAATAAATTAGAATTAAATAAAATCCAAAAATAATTTAAATATTTCTTTAAATTATAAGGGGTTTTACAGTTTCGATGGTAGACATCATAGCTGTACTTGATGACAGCATGGGTTAGGCGGGTACTTGCAGCGGAGCTCGCTACTCGCGCTGGCAAGGGGCGTTCGTCTAATCAAAAGCTATAAAGGGAGTCTATTATAGCACTGGGCGCTAGTGACTAGTTCATATAGATGAGTCGACATGGGCGGCGATCCGCGTGCATGCCTTTGGATTGAGTCGAGTATTGAGTTCACTATATCAATGAGTTGAGTCGAATGCGTGCACGGTCAGAAGACAATATTTGGGCCTAAGATTTGGCTGCAACGAAGACACCGTGCTTCGGCATGAGATGTAGCGTCAAGTCTTAAGTTGTCGGCATATATGTTGCATAAGTTGGATTTGAGTCATCTTGAGTTTAAGTCAAGAAACGCCGCAAGGCAAAGTCGGTCGAGTGACACTTAGCCCACAATTCGTGATTGGGTCAGTTGGTGATCAAAGTAGAAAGGGCCGCGAGGCGGCGATATGGTTAAGTCATACTTAGTTGCGAGGTACGACACAAAGGATTTGTAGCACGATCACAAGGAAATTGGGTACCATCGCGTAGTCGCGTCTCTGATTTTGGGCTGTAAGACAAACACGACTTGATAGGTTAACATTGTTGTTGCAAGCACATGATGGTCTAGAGACACAAAATAGGCCAAGATGTTTGTCCTAAAACTGATCCTATGGCAAGAGTAGAAAGACAATCATAAAGGGACTCTGTTGCACAAAGTAAATGAACGTGTCGGTTTGGTATGGGTGGGCGAGGAGCTCATTCCACCAGTACAGTTGAGTACTGACACCCACACAGTTTTCTTGTGTAGGCACATGTAGAAGCTCGTGGTGTGGAGCTCGCTTGGATACGTCGAGGCACGAAGTTCCTTGCGATTCGTAGCGTACGGCTGTGTGGAGTCAAGACTTATACGGGACATAATGTATGGTCATCGCCTTCCAAAGCATCTGCTGGCTCAAGACTTGTATTAAGAGATGAGAGAGAGATGAGTGACTTGTAATGTGAGAAGAGTGAGCTTGAGTGAGCCTGAGTGACTTGTAATCTTAGCCTTGCGCCCCATTGTAACCTTTGTTTCAATATCAATAAAAAGCTTCTTTTGAATAAGTTGTGTTTTGTTCTAAATTTTTGCTGCTATTATTCAATGTCTCTGCTTGGGACTTTTATGCGATGACCCTGTCGCAGCCGCTATAATCGACCGTTATGAAACCCGCCTTGTACGAGCGCAATCTAGGCTCGTGCGGCATCACGCCTTAGCGAGGACGATCACTCCTAAGGAAGTGAGGCGTGACACGTACCTAGCCTCATCTCACCCAAACTAACCTAATTTGGTCTAATTAGGTTAGAGGCAACACCCAAACATGTCAATTTAGGATTTTCCCTAAATTTGGCACTAAACCTTGGCCAAAAGTCTCGAATTGAGTCCAATGGGTTCCAAACCTCTTCTAATGGGTTATCCTACACCTCAGACATCCTCAAATATGCAAATGATACTAATTATAAGTAATTACAAAGGTTAGAGTGAGGGTTTACCTCTTGGGAGTTGGAACCCCAAAGAAAAGCCCTAAATTCCCTTCTTTTTTAGGTCTAAGCACAAGATCTATGCTCACACCACCACCAAGCTAGATCTACCTAGATCAAAACCACAAATGAGAGATAAACAAGGGTTAGAACCAAGATTAGATAGAGATCTAGAGAAATGGAAGAGATTTGACTTACTTTAGGGCTTGGAATCTAGCTTTGCTCTTGATTTTTGGAGGAAGATCACAAAGAGGGAAAAATAGAGAGAGATGGAAAAAAATACAATGGAGAGCTCTCCCAATGTGGCCAACCACTTTTGTCCCCCCATAGGACAATGTGCAAGGTCACAAATGCCCTCCTTGGTTCACTTTGGGTCTATTTAAGTCATGCAAGAAATTGGGGTTAAAAAGGTCAAGTTCTAATTTCCAAATGAACCAATCTAGTCATGTCGGATTAGTCTAAATTTACTAGACTAATTAGTGGGATTTATGGGCCATGTCTAAGACTAGAGTCTAAACTACCCGGGTCACTAACACAAGTCGAAATAAGACAACTCAAACCCGATCAACCAAAACCCCAAAATTCAATATTAATAAATAAATATTCACAAAAATATTAGAATATTAAAAATAATAAATTTGCCCTAAATTTTGAAAACTGGAGGTGAAAAATCTACCCTCCTTAAAAAATTTCGTCCTCGAAATTAGAAAAAACTAGCACAGGAAAGACAAGCAAGAAACAAATAAAACAATACCTCAATGCTCGAAGAGATAAGGATAACGCTCCCTCATGTCATCCTCCCTCTCCCAGGTAGACTCACCTAGAGAGTGGTGCCTCCATGCAACACGGACCAAGGGTATAACCTGGTTTCGGAGCATCTTTTCCCGACAATCCAGAATCTCTACAGGCTGTTCCGCATAGTTGAGAGTAGGCCCCACCTCGATCGCAGAATGATCCAATACATGGCTAGGATATGCCATGTATCGTCTCAGTTGTAACACATGGAATAAGTTGTGCACTCTCTCGAGCATAGACGGCAGGTTTAGTCGATAGGCTACTACACCGACCATTCCAAGGATAGTGAAATGCCCGATGTAGCATGGGCTAAGCTTTCCGTCCCGGCCAAAGCGAAGCATGCCCCGTGTGAGAGAAATCCTCAAGAACACCATATCGCCAACCTAGACACAAACCAAGACTCAATACCAATCACAAGCAAACAATCACAAGTAAGCACAAACTGAAACTGAAACTAACCTCGAACTCTAACGGTCTCTGGTAGCTATCGGCCCAATGCCGCTGTCTATCCTGAGCCACCCGAAATCTATATATGATCAGTATAACCTTCTCCGCGGAATCTACCACCATCTCTTGGCCAAGCAATACCCTCTCACCAATATCGTCTCATGATAGAGTAGTGCGACATCGCCGTCCGTATAGAGCCTCAAATGGTGACATCTCTATACTGGCCTATTAGCTGTTGTTGTAAGCTAACTCTACCAGGTGAAGATGATCCTCCCAAGAACCCCCTAAATCTAGCACACGCGTGCGAAGCACATCCTCAATAGTCTGGATTGTAATCTCTGACTGTCTGTATGTTTGGGGGTGATAAGCGGTACTGAATTTGAGCTGGGTGCCCAAACTAGTATGCAAACTCCTCCAGAAATGGGAAGTAAAATGACTATCCCGATCTGAGACTATGCTCTTCGAAAATCTGTACAATCTGACTATCTGACGTACGTACAGCTCTGCCAGCTTCTTCGTAGACAACCTCACTTTGAAAGGCAAGAAGTAGGCCGATTTGGTCAATCTATCAATGATTACCGATATTGCGTCTTTCCCTCCAGGTGATCGTGGTAGTCCGGACACAAAGTCCACGGTGATGTGCTTCCACTTCCACTCTGGAATGGGTAGTGGCTGTAGCAATCCACCTGGCCTCTGTCAGTCGGCTTTTACCTGCTGACACACCAAGCAGCGAGATACAAACTGAGCTACCTCTCGCTTCATGCCATACCACCATACGTGTTCTCTCAGGTCTCTGTACATCTTGTTGACTCCAGGATGCATAAAGTACTGAGAGCGATGTGCTTTCTGAAGAACCTCCTCTCGAAGCTCTCCACTCAGAATGCATAGTCTAGTACCGTGCCTCAGCGACCCATCTTCGGCTATAGAGAAATCGTCGAGCAAACCTGTCCGCACCTGCTCCCTGATGATCCTCAGAACAACATCATCATACTGTGCTGATCTGACTCTGTCCATTAACTCAGACTGAATCTGTAAGCCCCATATTTGAATTTTCATGCCCGGAACAATCACCTCGATACTCGAACTATCTAGATCGGCCAATAGATGACGATCTGACGTCAAATACATAGCGACTGGATACCTGCTCAAGGCATCTGCAACTACGTTGGCCTTCCCTGAATGGTACTTTAATGAGATATCGAAGTCCTTCATCAGCTCGAGCCACCGTCTCTATCGCATGTTCAACTCCTTCTGGGTGAACACGTACTTCAAGATCTTGTGATCCGTGAAGATCTCAACTCGCTCTCCATACAAATAATACTTCCACAACTTTAAGGCAAAGATAACGGCTGCCAACTCCAGATCGTGGGTAGGGTAGTTCTTCTCATGAGGACGTAACTACCTAGATGCATAGGAAATCACCTTCCCGTTCTGTTGAAGAACGCAACCCAAGCCCTTCCCAGAAGCATAACTGTAGATCGTAAAAACACCAGTCCTAGAAGGCAACATCAAGATAGGAGCTGTGGTCAATCTCTTCTTCAGCTCATCGAAGGCAGCCTAACACTCCTCAGTCCAGACGAACTCCATGTCCTTTCTAGTAAGTCTAGTCATCGGCTCTACAATCTGAGAGAAGTCCTGGACGAACTTTCAATAATAGCCTGCTAGACCCAGGAAGCTCCGAATTTCGATAACAGAACTGGGTGTAGACCAAGACTCCACTGCTAAAATCTTCTTCTAGTCTACTGAGATCCCCTTCTCGTTCACAACATGACCCAAGAACTCTACCTGCTCCAGGAAGAACTCACACTTCAACAGCTTTCCATAGAGTTGCTCCTTCCTGAGGGTCTTTAACACGATCCGTAGGTGCTCCTTATGCTCCTCCGACGTCTTCGAGTAGACCAAGATGTCATCTGTGAAGACCACCACGAACCTGTCAAGGTGTTGATGGAATACCTTGTTTATCAAGTTCATGAACACTGCTGGGGCGTTGGTCAACCCAAATGGCATAACAGTGAACTCGTACTGGCCATACCTAGTCCGAAAAGCTATCTTCGAAATGTCTTCCCGTGCGCTTCACCTTCAGCTGATGATAACCGGACCTCAAGTCTACCTTCGAGAATACCCTCACGCCGCTCAACTGATCGAACAAATCGTCGATCCTCGACAATGGGTACTTGTTCTTGATAGTGAGGTTATTGAGCGCTCTGTAATCGATATACATATGTACCGTACCATCCTTCTTCGGTACAAACAGAACAGGTGCGCCCCAAGGTGAAGAACTGGATCTGATAAAACCCTTGTCCTGCAGCTTGTCGACCTGATTCTTCAGCACTGCCAACTCGCTGTTGTTGATCCTATAGACGTGTTGTGAGATAGGCTCAGCGCCCGGCACCAAGTCTATAGAGAACTCAACATCTCTGTCGGGCAGCATCCCAGGCAACTCCTCGGAGAAAACATCCAAGAACCCAGTTATCAATGGATGTGGCAATTTCTGCCCCGCCAACAAGGCTCCACAGAAACCATCTCTCGACTCAGCTGCTTCCCTGGTGAACTCAAACTCTGACTCTCCGGGCGGCCTAAACAAAATCCTGCCTCCTCTGCAATCTAAACTAGTATGGTGCCAGCTCAACCAATCCATACCGGGTACTATATCGTAGCTTGGAAGTGGCATTACGAGCAAATACGCACTCTATTCTCGGCCTCCCAGTGTAACACTCCGCCCCTTACAAAAATTATTGACTAGGATAATGCCTCCCCCAGTCATAATATTACAAGTCCTACCCAAAGATTTAGAAATAATATTTTGCCTAAGAGCAAAAGATACAGACACAAAATTGTGCATAGCACCAGAGTCAAATAAGGCTAATACAGGAAATGAATCGAGAAAAACAGAACCTGCCACAACATCTGCTATGGGCAAAATGCTGCTGCTACGTCTGAAGTGGCGGGCCCCTCAGCTGAACTGTAGGTCCAGCTGGAGCACTAGCAGGTGGTGCTCTGTCTTGACCCCCCTTGGCTGCACAAACAGGACAATTCTTCAGCTGATGGTCTGAAGCTCCGCAGAATAGAAAAACGTCTAACCTCCTCCTACAGGCCTGTCACGTGTGCCCCGACTTCCCACAGTAAGCACACTGAGGAACTTGCCTCTGTCCCTGCTGCTGATGGGCACGTGCTGGTGCCTGATGTTGCTGAAACTGAGGCTGTTGGAACGGTCTTTGCTGAATGTGGAGACGCTTGGCCGATCCCGCACTAAAACTAGCTCCTCCTAGGCCTAAGGCCGTAGTCCTCCTCCGTTATCTGAGCATCCATCAGAATCTGCTCAAAAGTCGACTAGCGATGCCCAGATGTGCGAGAACAAACAGCGTGGATCAGGCCCCTCCTGAACTTGCGAGCCTTCTCTCTCTCATCCTGAACCATCCCTGGGGCGAATCGGCTCATGCGAAAGAACTCCGTCGCATACTCGTCTACCGACGAGTTCTCCTGGACCAGTATTGCAAACTGGCCCTCCAAAGTGCTGAGAGCTACATCAGGGAAAAACTTCTCCTTGAATAGCTTCCGAAAGTTCTCCCAAGTCAGCCCTCTAACAGATGCACGAGGGACTGTACGGTACCAGGTCAACGCAATGTCGAAGAACTGGCTCGCCGCTACTGATTCCCACAGCCTCTTCGGGATCTCTGCCAACTCCAGACTTCTCTCCACGTTTTCTAGCCAATCATCAGCGTAAAGGATGCCCTCGGTTCCCTTGAACTCTCGAGGGACCGTCTTCTTGAAGTACAGTACTGTACCAGGCCTCGACTACTACTGATGCGGCTCCTGGGCCGGAGCGCCCTGAACTGGAGCCGCAGTCACCTTCTCGACTGCTGTCAGTGCCAACTGATAAGCATTCTCTATGCTCTGCATGAAAGCCTCTGTCTAACGCTGCGACGTAAGCCTGTGCTCTCTGTGCCTCCATTATTTGCTGGAGAAGCGTGAACATCTGTGTAGTGTCTATCGGCAGTACAGGTTGTCATAGTTGGTTTCAAAATTTATTTTATTATTATTATTTATTTGAAAAAAATGAGTTCTACGAGAAAATATATTTACGAGAAGATTTTTATTATTTTAATAATATAATATTTTTGAACTGGATAAATTTTAATATAATAATAACAAAATTTTTGGCATACAAGTTTTATTATTATTATATTTGAGGTGCTAGCTTGTCATCATGATTAGTCATCATTGGTTTAAGTTATAATTAGTGTAAAAAGGGTTAAATTTAATATAGTGCTAATTTGGATTATTAAAGTCTCAAATTTACTTAAGTAATTACCAAAATACCGTTTGACCAACTCAAAGTTTAGCTTCCTTTGGAAGCAATGTGGCCGTTCATGAGTTCATGAGGGTGGATGGTTGCCTAGTTGTGATTGGTTAATAGAAAAATATCTAGTGTAAATAAATTAAACACTTGATATATGTATGTATGTATGTATGTATGTATATAACTTTCACCACCTCCCCATTCCACCCTTCCTCATCCGTACAACATCTTGGCTCCTTTTCAACCTAAAATAATATTTTCTCCATTTCCACTTCATCTCATATATTCAAGAACATAAAGGCAAGTCCTCTACTTTACTTGAAGAAAATCCAATTTTTGTCATTTTCTTACATAATTTTGATTTCTTTCATGAATCCTCTTGGAAATTAACATGAGAGATTGTTGTTATGCTATTTATAAGAGGTCTATATCACATTTTCATGGGATATTTGAGAATATGACACACCTATATGAAGAGCTGGACTTGATTAGAACAATTATATGTAATGCTGAATTTAAATTCCAACTGTATAGTAAATTTCTGGGATAGTTTCGATCTAGTAAATGAACTCAAATTAAAAAAATGTCTAAACGAATTATCTAGGAAATTCGACGCTATTTCTGAAAATATATAATATGATGGTATTATGATTTATGTATTATGAGTTACAGGCCGTACAACAAAGATGTAAATTCTGGAACGAAATTCTGGAATTTAAATTGTAGTATTTTCCGCGCCAGTTACGATCTAGCAAATGTCATTAAAACTAAATTATGTCTACTGAGAAAACGTAGAAGACTCGATAAGATTTCCGACGGTATATAATATGATTGTATCTTGATGTATATATTAGGAGTTATTAACCGTGCAATATCGTGGTCGAAACCTGAAAATATTTTCTAAAATTTAAGGACACAGAAGCTTGTACCTCAGTTTTGACCTATTAAACTCTATCAAATCCAAAATGTGTAAACATGTTTTCGTAGAAAATTTGATAAGCTTTTCGACGGTATATAATATGATGGTATTCAAATTTATATGATAAAAGTTATACTATTTACAAGTAGGGGATACATGTTTGGAATTTTGGGTAAACTTAGTTTTCTATTTTTATACAATTCTTATCAACTATATTAACTGCGTGTGACCCGTATAGAATTGTTTCACCGAAGAGGCTTTGACCCATGTCAATTCTATGGAGAGTTGCTCCGGGTCAGTTATATTACTGTGTTTGAAGCTCGAAATACAAAGGAGACTCGGCCGAAAATCTAAGAATTTCGGAAGATAGCCTAATTTCGAAATTTAAACGTCGTGGTATCGTACCGAACCCTAAACCTAGATATATATATATACATATATATATATATATATATATATACATATATATATATACATATATATATATATATATATATATATATATATATATTCCAGAAACATAAATTAACATGTATACTTAATCCAGGAAACAAAGTTTCAATTATTAGAAAAGGCTTAGGATTGATTGTGAATATAGAATAGAGCATTGGGCGGGGGAGAACTGTCACGACCCGATCCCAAGTTAATGGGTCGAACCGGACCATGCCCAGCCTGCACCGTGGTGAGACGGCGGCAGTAAGCTGTTCCATTGCAGGTATTCACAACAACACAAGTACATTTGTCACAACTGTTCTATTCGGAATTTGAGACTTTATTTGATAAAAAATATTCAAAAATACAACTGGAAGGGAAATGCTGAAAATAAAACTACAAACTCCAAATAAAAGAAAAAATGCAGAAAAAGGGAAACTATCTAAGCATCAGGTTCAGTGGTCCCAGGATCAGCGTCCTCCAGAGACGGCTCCGGTACCATCGCAGGGTAGAGAACCGGGTCATAGTAGCTATTATAGTATAGCTCATCATCCTCAGTGTTACCTAAAATGTTGTCTCCAGTCAGGAGGGAGCAAAGTATAATTCATGCTAATTAAACAGTTAAATAAGAAATAGAATCATGCAGTTCTAAACAGTTTTAAAACAGGTTTGTTACAGTAGAAATCAGTGATTTGAATAGGTAATGACATATGACCGGCTTGGGTTTGTTACAGTAATGGATAAGGGGTTTTGTTACAGTATGGTCATAATCATTACGCTATTCCCCAGTCCCCCGCTATTCCCCAGTCCCCAATAGTTACAGTAGTTACAGTACAGTACTCTCGGTGAGAGTTTCGTGTTTGAGACGTGGTTTAGACATGCAATAAAACGATTAAGTAAATAACTGTAAACTAACACAAACTATACTTGCCTTGAATTAGATTGACTGGAAAGACAGATCGGTACCGAGGAGGAACGTCAGGTACGACTTCGAGTTCCTACAGTTGAGAACTCGACTTAGAATCCTGAATAACCAGACTAAAAGTGCTAGTTGCAATCTCTAGTAGACAAATCCTAGTCAGGTTTTAAGTTGTATTAATTTACAGCTAACGATTACGTCGCAACTACGTGCGTTGATTAACCGGTTAATTGGTTTATTTGGAAAAATCACGAGAATCGATTATAATTTGGAAAACTTTGTGTTTTGTAATATATTTATAAAAGTACAATTTCTTTTGGTGATAACTCGTGAGTAAATAATATTTTATTCATTTTAAACTAAACTTGTAATTAAGCCGTAAATTACGTCCTAACTACGAATATGAAATCAATCCAAACCACCCAAATTTACATCCACCAGAAAAGAAAAGAAAACAAACTACGCTACACAAATACATGGGCACAGCTACTGGTCCTAGGGTGGGCTTATGCCCGGTACAAATTTCCTTTTACATTAAATAAGAGAAAATGACTGAAATTAAATAATTAAAGTGCAGAATTTAAATGACTATAATAATTAGCCTAAAAATAAAATAATAATTAAAAGAAAGCTAGGAGTCTCAGACTCGGTCCATTCCTTAAATTCGGTTTATGCCTCAACGTCCGGTCGGACCGGTGCGTTTGCATTTCGCCGGGGCCCACAGACCGGTACGGTCGTCGCCCGAAAATCGGTTTTAGTAAATCATTTCGAAAGCCAGTTTTGAAATTAATAAAAAAATATAATTTTGTAAAAATTTGGGCAGCACTTCCTCTATTCCGGGACAAACCCAAAACTGGGAAGTGCGCCAACAAATTTCCTGCAAATAATTTCCAAACCAGGGAAAACCCATTTTGTATAGAAAATATATCACATAACCAAATCCGAAACCACACTGGAAATCCCGTTTTATCCAAAACAAAACCACAGCAACACAATCTCACAGACAAACGTCACCCAAGTGCTAAACGTAGCTAACGGAAATATAACGCAGCTATCCGGATTCCCGAGAGGGAACCGGGGGACCGATCTATCATCATCGACTCACGGGAGGGACGAACTACTCTGATTATCAGAAATTACCAGTTTCCGTTGGCGGGGAGCCGCGGGAAAAATCTCGGAAAAGAAATCCGAACTAAGTCGGCAGCAGGTCGAAGTCCCGAACAGCGACGAGAGTCCACGGACAGCGGGAACGCCGGCGTGGACAGCAAAGAACCGCGGGAAACAGCGGCTCGGGCGCTGGCCGCGGGAGCGGACAGCGACGGGGAGGGTTTCTGGACAGCGGGGCAGGACGGAGAGGGCGGTGGAGGGCCGCGGGTGCGGCGCTGATTCCGTGCTGGACGGCGGAGGGGGTCGCCGGCGGCGTCGCACGCGGGAGGCGGCGGCGCGGGATGGGGTCGGCGCGGATGCGTCGGCCACGGGCGGCGGTCGGGATGGCCGAGGAGGGGAGCTCGACGGCGGGGCTCTGGACACGCCGGAGGCGCGGGGCGGCGCCGGCTAGGGCGTGGTGGCGGCGGATGGCCGCGAGCCTGGCCGGAGAGGGGGCTCGGGGAGAAGTGGGTTTCTCCAGGAGAAAAGTCAGGGAGAGAGAGGGAGAGAGTGAATGGGTTATATGTGAGAGTTTTCTGAGAGCTCTCTCCACAAAAGTAAATGGAAATAGTAAGAGAGAGAGAAGAGTGTGAGATGAGGAGAGTTGTTGAGTTGTGAGTTTTCTTGAGAAAAAGAGAGAGAGGTTCTGGAGATCGTGGGAGTTGGTGAGTGGAGTTTAAGGAGGGGTTGTGGGGTGAAAATGAGTGGTGAGGAGAGATGTTCAGGAAAAGAGGAGTTACCAATTCTCCAGGGAAAACACTGGTCCTTCGGGACCAGTTCCCAACCGAAAACATATTTATTTTTATTTATTTTTTTATTATTATTTATTAACCGAGTCAAAAATAGGAAAGAATTTGGGAAAAGAAAGGGTTGGGCTCAGGCCTGGGTCTGGGCTCGGACTCGGGTCTGGGTACAAACATTCAAAAGTCCCAGTTGTTTATAATTTTCAAAATCCTTTTCACCCAAGAATAATTAATAATAATATTAATAATAATAATTTTGAAAACGTTTTTATTTCCAATACAAAAATTCTATTCAAATAAAATTACAGAAAACTGGGTTTCACAAGAATAGTTTGGATCACATCGTATGAAATCTGGGCAATATAATTAACAAAACTGATCAGTACTTGTAGGTCCTTTGCAAGGCCTTGCGTTGAGACTGGGTGAATGCTTAGATCACCTACCTACCTGATGCTCGTGTTATTTGTAAATGTATACCTAATGCGATAAAAAGTCGAATTTCGTTAATTGATATTATGATTTAGCTCCCGAAGAGGAGTGGCCGGACTACTAAATACTGTGCCTACATGCCACCACCTGATCCCTGGTAACAGGATTATTGCCTAGATAGTGCTCGTGCCACTACGAATGTGAGATCCAAACATGTTCTCTAAACTTTGCATCATCGTATAAAGAAAATTGTCTTATGACTGTGCTAGTGACTTTATGACTTAAAGGGCGGTTTTGGATACAATTATTTTACTCAATTAAGATCACTTTAGAAGTTAGTTCAAATTTATATTTAATCTTGTACTTAGAGTTTATTCGGTTTACATTTCCGTTGTATTTGATTTTCAGTATCATACTATTTATTTCGCCTTCCTTGAATCGATGACTTGCATGTCTTTGATGACCTAGTTTTATTCACTAGATGAAGGCCAGGCCGAAGACGAGGTACTTCCCTTATATAATGTGGATGAATCGGAAGAGTAAGGGAGGATGCTTGTAGAACAAATTCATTTTGTGTTCTTGTATAGTTATATGTATATTAATCCTTATGGAAGATACACATACGGTTGTATAATTAGTGAGTAGCTTGTGTACTATCTTTTGAAGACAGAACTCAAAGTTGTGAGATGTTAATTGCAGAAGAATGGTACTGTGATTGTGCTTAGTTGTTATTTGTTGATGGTTTAGCTTTACCCTATACTTTATCCTAGAACTTACAGGCAATAATCGTGGTTACGAATACCGATTTATTCGTAAAGTACGTAGCTTGGGGATGCTGTTTACGTACTCAACTTACCGTAAATGGAAGCGGGGCGTGACACAGGTGGAGGCGAAAGAGTCTCTGGCATGACGACACTAGGCCCCTGAACCTGCTGCGGAGGACCTCCAGGTGCTGTTGCCTCTGCCACCTGAAAGGTAGAAATAGTAGGGGTAGCCTCCTGGACTTCCACACTCGAATCCGGAGGAATAGGTCACGACGGATCGAACTTCTCCGGCACTGCCCCGGATCCAGCGGTCAGCTCGAGTTATTGTCATCCTGGAGACAGATTCGAGCAAAATATCAATATGACACAAGATAATATATTAGCAAAGAACAATTAAATTGAAATACAAGAAGAGTTGTCATGATAATCAAAAGATCGAAAATTTTCCTAAAATGTGACTGAGTAACTCCTATCATAACCTAGAACATATATCTAAGCTACAGGCTCACTCTAAGTCGAGTACCATTATGACATAGCACTAGTTGCGACATAGACCTGCATGGGCCACCACAAAAACGTTTCAAGGCCCGCACCCTGTTTAGGGACACGAGCACGTGGATACGTCCAGCCTACGCCGCAGTGTCGACGGTAGAACGCTGTATAGGTCGTCTATGAAATCTAACATCAACAATATTTATAAACCTGTTATCTCTGCATGGACGAATATATATAAATCAATCACATGACATCTAAGGAAGATAAGCACTATGTGATAAAGTTATGATGGAAATAGGAAAGCTGGAAATAGATGCAAGTCACAGAGTCACAACCGGAAGTTCAGAGTTTAAAATATTATACAATCCCAAAAATACATACTACAACCCAAAATAATAAGCTATAATGCAGTCCAGTCAAACATACTAGTCTAAGATCCCTACCGTTGGTGTGACCTCTAAAGGCACCGGCTCCACTGAATCCAAGTGGTAAACTGCGTCTACGCCAAACCCGTAGAAGGTCGGACAGTCTGTATCTGAAACCTCTGAAAAATACAACAAAGTTATCCTGTTAGGATATGAGCAAGTACAAACGCTAACAACAGTTCCATGTGAATTGACAAATTCTATAAGAGACAGTTATAAAGAAATACAAGATGAAATATCAAGACTGGAATATAAACAGAATATGTAAATCTAAAAATCATATCAAGGTATGATACTGGAATATAGAACAGTACAGTAATAACTGATGTATAATGTAAACATAAACGGTACATTTTGATATTAGAGCTTTATGTGATCGACTTGGGACACATGATCAGGCTCTTCCATTTGACCGACTATGAGTCAGAAAATACAAAAAACAAGATTAGGCCGGCCACAATGGAAAGCTATGAGGCAAGTAGTAACATAGGTCAGGCTTTACCCTACGTGAGGTGAGGGTAAAGCTATGATGCAAGTAGTAACAGGAATACAAGAGGGGTATTGATCACATAACCTCTAATAACTTCCCATCTCCGAGTAGTATAATGGACCAACCATGACACATCATGACATGAGATTTAAAGAGCAGGGGGCCAGCCCACTCCCAAATTGGTGTCTATACAAGTATAGTAAACAAGATCGAATAATGTACTCATATACCAGGTAAACCAGAAATAACATATCATGACGAGATCCAACGTATACTAGTCCGTATACCATCGTATCGGGAATCAAGTAAAATACTACAACTGAATCGGATATAGCAGATATCAAGACAATAAAAACTATCAGAGAATGTACTCGCCTGCGATCCTGAGCAGTCAATAGAAATCGAGGCTCAGAGGCTAGTCACAGACCTAAATATGAAATATATAAGAGTTAATTAGGGTTTAATAGTGTTCGGCAGGATTTCTAGTGTATGATATGCAAATCTAGGTCAAGATCTGTCAAACTAAGTCAAATTAGGTCAAACTAGGTCATACTAATTCAAACTAGGTCAAACTAGGTCAAACTAGGTCAAAGGTTGACTTACAGTTGACTTTTGGCCAACTGGTCAACTCCTAGTTTAATCTAGGTCAAACTAGGCTATTGGTTGATTCATAGTTGACTTTTGGTCAACTGGTCAACTCTGGTCAAGTTCTAGTCAATTCTTGGTCCAATGTTGACTTTTAGTTGACTTTGAGTCAAAACAGGCAACTATGGTCAAACGGGGTCAACTCTAGCCTAGGTATTCTATTTCTAGCATTTACCTACCAAGATACCACATATCTTGGCCCTATTGGTATCCCGATACCAATATCTTGGTTTAGCACAATTACCTTAGCCTAAGGTAAACCTCTTACCTAGACATCTAACAACCATCCTAAACTAATAGCTAACCCATACTAGTTTTCTATCCTATGACATGGTAAACTAATACCTTACCCTGCCATGGTATCCTAATACCTTACCCATGACAAGGTAATTCTCATTACCTTGCCCTCTAACCTAGTATCTTGATACCCTCAAGATACAACATGGTATCTCAATACCAATATCTTAGATCCTAAGATATCTAATGTCTTAGATACCTAGATATCTAACTAACTAACATATCTAATATCTAGATATCTAACATATCCTAGGATACTTAGATATCCTAAAATATCTACTCTAGTATTCTAAGATACTAAGATCTTGATATCTTAGATATCTAATACCTAAGATATCTAGCTACCTATCTATCTAATATATCTAATATCTAAAATACCTTAACTTATATATATATATATATATATTTTTATATATATATATATATATATATATATATATATATATATATATATATATATATATATATATATATATATATATATATATATATATATATAAAACTTAGATATCTAACCTATCTACTTAACTAACTAACCACCTCACTAACTCATCTCTTACTTCCTCACAAACAAGTTGACACACACACACACACACATATATATATATATATATTAGAAATACAATGGGGGCAAATGGGGTTCCCCTATTGCTGCCTAATGCTGCTTCTGCAGTTGCTACTGCTGCTGGTATTGCTGCAACGGCTGCTGCTGCTGATGCTACCTGCTGCTGCTGCAGTGGCTACTGCCACAGCTACTTGCTGTTGCTGCTGCCTTTGGCAGCAGCCCCTTTCCCTTCTCTTCACTACACACACACACACACTAATACACTAAACTCCTAACACTAACACTAATATATATATATATATATATATATATATATATATATATATATATATATATATATATATATATATATATATATATATATATATATATATATATATAAATATAAAATATATATATATATGTATGGGTCCAGATCGGGAGTCCCGTTTCTGGAGCACCGCCGAAGCCCCATGATCCTTGGCCGTTGGATCGCGTGGACCCCGTGCGGGCCCCGCTGGATCCGATGGTGCGGGGGGGTGGGGATTCGACGGGGCTCCGCCGGTGGGTATCTTGATCCGGATCATATATATATATATATATATATTAAAAATATATATATATATATATATATATATATATATATATATATATATATATTTTAATATATATATATATATATATATATATATATATATATATATATATATTAAAAAAATATATATATATATATATATATATATTTTTAATATATATATATATATATATATATATATATATATATATATATATATATATATATACATATATTTTATATATATATATATATATATATATATATATATATATATATATATATATATATATATATACAACTAATAACATCCCGAAACATATCCGAATATCCAAATCCTTACACTTATACCCTCTAGGGCTTAGACATGTACCCCACACAAGCAATCTAACTCGCGCACGCAAGCAAAAACCAGAAACGAGGTCCGAATGGCCAAATGGCCAATTCTGGCAAGTCCGTGTGTCCGATTCGCGATACCGCACGATACGGGCACCAAACCTATCCGGATTCGACCCAAATTCTATCCACGATTTCTAAATAATGATTAGAATGTATTCTAAGTGCTAACTTGCCAATTCTAGTGTCGGTGCAAAAAGTCATCCGTGTGTTGGAACCCGAAAGTTCCGAAAAAGCCTATTTTCATGATTTCTTGCGAAAAGACCCTACATATCCAAATATGGATACGTACCTAGCCTTATCTCATCCAAACTAACCTAATTAGGTCTAATTAGGCTAAAGGAAACACCCAAACATGTCAATTTAGGGTTTTCCCTAAATTTTGGTACTAAACCTAGGCCAAAAGTCCCGAATTGAGTCTAATGGGTTCCAAACCTCTTCTAATGGGTTATCCTACACCTCGGGCATCCTGTAATATACAAATGACACTAATTAGAAGTAATTACAAAGGTTAGAGTGAGGGTTTACCTCTTGGGAGTTGGAATCCCAAGGAAAAGCCCTAAATTCACTTTCTTTTTAGGTCTATGCACAAGATCTATGCTCATACCACCACCAAGCTAGATCTACCTTGATCAAAACCATAAATGAGAGATAAACAAGGGTTAGCACCAAGATTAGAGAGAGATATAGAGAAATGGAAGAGATTTGACTTACTTCAGGGCTTGGAATCATTTTTTTTTGGAGGAAGATCACAAAGAGAGAAAAAAGAGAGAGATAGAAAAAAATACAATGGAGAGCTCTCCCAATGTGGCCGGCCACTTTTTCCCCCTGGGACAATATACAAGGTCACAAATGCCCTCCTTGGTTCACTTTGGGTCTATTTAAGTAATACAAGAAATTGGGGTTATAATGGTCAAGTTCTAATTTCCAAATGAACTAATCTTGTCATGTGGGATTAGTCTAAATGCACTAGACTAATTAATAGGATTTATGGGCCATGTCTAGCTAATTTTTGGGTCCCGACTAGAGTCTAAACTCCCCGGGTCACTAACACAAGTCGAAATGAGACAAAACTCAAATCTGATCAACCAAAACCCCAAAATTTAATATTAATAAATAAATATTCACAAAAATATTAGAATATTAAAAATAACAAATTGCCCTAAATTTTGAAAACTGGAGGTGACAAACATGTTTTATAAAACTGCTTGAACCAAATGCAGAGCTTGGGTTTAATTAGCCACTCGCCAGTACATGTGATTGTGCTGACCCTCGCTCCTTGTAGGTGCCAGGAACCAGGAAGAACGCGCCAACTAGGTCGACGACGTTCGTGCTTTTGAAGCTTTGACCGTACGTCGAAGACCCTATCGCTGAACTTTTGAAGACTCTCCGTAAGTCCAAGGAGCATGTCTCGGCATCCCTCGCATCCAGGTGTCTGGAATACTTTTGTTGTAAATGAGGGATGTATGTATGGAACAACATCTCATCGGTACTCCTTTTTTAATCGAGTCTTGTTGTAAAGTCCGCGCGACACGATTGTAATAGAGTCTGTAAATAATGTCTATTATCAATAAAATGCAAAGTTTCTTTATCTCAATGTGTTGTTCAATTTGTCTCGCTCTCTCTTAGTTGACGTGTTTTGGATTACCTTATGACCATGCCTTGTGTGATCGCAACCTAGGTTCGCACGGCGTCACGCCCAGGGGACGACTATCAATTCTTTGGAATTGGGATGTGACATAATGGTATAATAGCACGGCTTTACACCCTTGGCCTCCAGTCTCGAGTCTCTAGTCTCGAACCGTTGACCTCGTGTCAATGAGATGAGTTGTTCCATATGCTGAATTCAAGATATTTTCTGAAACTAACGAGAGTTGCCTTTTTCTCCAGGAGTTGCGGGACCTTGGGCAGAGGGCGAAGCGAGCGCTTCCAGCGGCTCGAGTAGTTCCGAAGTCGAGCCTTCTGTCAGCCTAACGAGGAGGATGTCGACCGAAGCCGGACCTTCCGACAGTCCTATGGAGCAGATGCTGTATATGCTTGAAATGCAGTAGAGGCAGGCCTGGGCATTCCGACAAGAAAGCGAAAAGCTGTGCCTGTAGTCCGAAAGGCGACAGGCCCAATTTGAAGCCCGATTCGAAGCGCAGTTCAAGATGCAGCAAGGGCAACTTGATACGCTACGGTAGTTGGTACAAACAGTCATGACCAACGGGAACTCTGCAACCCGTTCTGTTAAACACGTGAACCGGCCCCTCGAAGTCGCACCCGGGGAGCCTTCGTCTCAGCTTGAGCCGTCAGAGAATAATGCCTTCGACTATACCAACTTCAAGAAGGCATTTCGTACTTCCTTCTTTGGCACCGAAGATCCTTCCCTTGCGATCAATTGGTTAGACAAGACCGAGGAAAACTTCAAGCTCCTCTGCATCGATGCGGCAAAGAAAGTCGCATGCGCTCAACTTCAACTTCGGTTGAACGCACACGACTGGTGGGCGGTACAAAAGTAGGCTATCCGTCGCGATGACTCCACCGTGCCGATCTCCTGGGCTACGTTCCGCAAGGCCTTCAAAGTCGAGTACTTATCTGCTGCGGTTCGCCAGATGAAGGAGAACGAGTTTATGCAACCAAAACAAGAAAACATGACAGTGCACGAGTACGCTGCAGAATTCAAAAAGTTGGCTCGATTTGCTGGTGTCTACCTGTCGACGGCGGCGAGTCAAGCACGGAGATTCGAAGTAGGCCTGAGGCTTTCAATTTCTGTCCATGTGACTGTGCCCAAGTATCAAACAATGGGCGAGTTACTCAACCATGCCCTCCGTCTCGAGCACAATATCCTCCAGTCGCTACCGGCGCTGTGCATACTTATAATCATAAGAGCCATAGCCATGCAGGAGGGAACAACGCGTATAAGCGTCCCAACCACGACAATGGAGGCGGCAACTAGGAAAGAACTGAGTAGTTTACAATGATTGCTACAAGGTAGGACATATGGCTAACGAGTGCTTAATGAAAATTGGAGCATGTTTTGGGTGCGGTCGAGTAGGGCACGTCGCACGTAACTACCCTGAAGATGGGTCAAACCAACGCCCCCAACAACACCAACAAAACCGAGGCCAAGCACCTCGGGCTCGACAGACCGTGCCACAAAATGGCCAAGACTGACTCCCCAATGCCCGGGGCCGCGTCTACGCCATGACCTGGTATGAAGCGTTTGCATCTGACACAGTCGTGACAGGTATACTGCATTTCAATAATAAACCTGCTCGTGTACTATTTGATTCAGGTGCCACGTATAGCTTTATATCGACGAATTTTATCGCCGAACACAAATTTCCTGTGACTCCATTAGGCCTGAATCTTAGCATCAACATACCGTCGGGCACGTCACTCCTTACAAACTTAGCCTGCGGAGACGGAATCATTTGTATATGTGGTCAAAAGGTAGGTCTCGATACGATAGTCCTAGATAGTAAGGACTACGATATCATTCTGGGAATGGATTGGCTCGGTCCGTACAATGCAACCATCGATAGTGCCGAAAAGATGGTCACCTTCCGTATACCTGGAGTACCAGAATTCTGTTATTCATGTGGTGAGGCATCGCCGACTTGCATGGTGATCTTGACAATATCGGCTCGAAGTATGCTATATTTTGGGTGTGAAGGCTATTTAGCGTCAGTTCGAGACATGAGACATGATAGTGCAAATGCGGGTCAGGCCGACGTTGTGGCAGAATTCTCAGACCTGTTTTTGGACGAGCTGCCCGGCATGTCCCCTGATCAAGAGATAGAGTTCACCATTGACACATTCCCCGATACCAGACCGATCTCTGAAGCCCCATACAGAATGGCCCCTGCAGAACTTAAGAAGCTCAAGGTAAAGTTGCAAGAGTTGCTCGACAAGAGATTCATACGGCCTAGCGTCTCGCCATGAGGAGCGTCCGCGTTGTTTGTCAAAAAGAAGGATGGCTCAATGCGTTTTTGTATTGACTATCGAAAGCTTAACAAAGCCACTGTCCGGAACAAATATCTATTGCCCCGCATAGACGATCTATTCGATCAGTTGTAAGGCACTTCGATATTTTCTAAAATTGATCTTCGATCGGGCTACTATCAACTCAAGATCAAGCCGAACGATGTGTCAAAGTCAGCCTTTCGCACTCGATACGGCCATCACAAATTTCTGGTAATGCCATTCGACCTAACGAACACCCTAGCTGCTTTCATAGATTTAATGAATCGGGTGTTTTGACCCTTCCTCGACTAGTTCGTAGTAATCTTCATCGACGATATACTCATCTACTCGAAGGACAAGCGGCAACATGCTGAGCATCTGCGGACTGTGCTTCAGACCCTTCAAAAAAATTAGTTGTATAAGAAATAGAACAAGTATGAATTTTGGCTGAGCAGCGTCACATTCCTCGGACACACGACGCCTATCCTACGCCACAGTGTCGGCGGTAGAACGCTGTCCTAGGTCACAACATCTAATAATATAATGCTAAGCAGTTTATACTCCCCGAATGGGGGTGACATAGTAGATACAGTCTCAATCACATCTAAGGTAGAGCATGATAAGGATAAATAAAACATAAAATCCAAAAGAGATACATGAGATAGAAGTCTAAGTGTCTAAGATACATAAACCCAGAAATACATCTCAAATCTCAAATACAGTAATCCACAAAGTAAATACAACTCCAGACAAATGAAATAACTATCTAAACAACCTCTAAGGTGTCTCCTCTAGGCTAGCAGGCAACCTCCAAGCTATCTGTAAAATTTATCAACAGGTCCAGTCAGGACAGGAACGAGCACATCTTATCTAGAAAACCCAAGTACATGACAGAGAACTATAAAGCAGTTATAGGCAGTTGTATTGATGAAAATGGCAGTTTATATTCAGGTGATGGTAAGAAAGACAGATAAGGTGCAAGGAAAGTAAATAACTAAACAAGAGAAGAATCATAGCAATGAAGTCTGTAAAAATAGAACTAGCTAAACCAGGATAATATGATATAAAGTCCAGACAACAATGTAGACCAGTGTAACTCCAATGTAAGTCCAGTACAAGATGATTCTAATACAAGATGAATCCAGTAAGGGACGATTCCAGTTATAGTGATCAATGATTCCAGGGTGAGTCCAGCCTATACTCTAACAGTGTGTTTTAAAATACCGAGATCGACATGTAAACGGCTGTGGGTAATCCGGCACACCTCTCACTGATCAGGCGAGAGATGGCTATCATTCCAGTAGATTCCAGTAGGGGTAATTCCAGTAATGGGGTATGTCTACATGTCTTACTCTAGTATTTCCCCTCCCAGCAAGTGAATCCAGAAATTCGACACAATGATTCAAGATGAGTCCAGCCAAAATATAATGATACCAGTAAATGATTCCAGAAAATGATTCCAGTAATAGAAATCAGGAATGATGATACCAGTAATAGAGGCCAGAAAATAAATGTGTGTCGTATATATGAATCCAGAATATCCATACGTGTTGTAACAGAGAATCACATACAACTAACTAGAACTGAAGTACAGTAATTGACAAGTAAATGAGAGAACTATCAGAGAAAGTACTCGCCTGCTATCAGAATGTCCAAAGAAAATGTACTATCCAAGGAGAGGTGTCTGGCTCCTATTTAGAACAGCACAAGTCACAACATGTCCAGAAGTGTAATATAAAGCACTACAATGCATTCTACATGAATCTAGGTCAAACTAGGCCAAAGTCAACCCTTGGTCAACTCTGGTCAACTGTACTAGTCAAACTAGGTCAAACTAGTTCATGTCCTAACCCAGCAAGTCTTACTAGGCCTAACCAAGACTATCCTAGCAAGTATACATCAATACAAGGCTATACAAGCCAACATACACCCAACTCTATATAGAATGCAATTATTCAATACTCAAATAGGCAAGAATTTACATTAAATATACACTAGATAATCTATTACTTTAAGCTATACATGTCTACACATATATACACATGTATATATTGGTATTCAACATTAGGTCTATAATCATGGCATTTCAATGGCTATATAAACTTATATATTACAATACAATATGCTACCATATATATAATATACATATATAGCTAAGTTAACTATATTCATAAATACTTATTTAAGAGGCTATGTGTGTGTATGTGAACATGGCAAAGGGACAAGTGAGGGTTAAATGGGCATACATAGTGTATACATATCAAAGAGTGTCAAAGTGTAAGTGAACAAAGTGTCAAGTGTGATAGTGTCAACAGAGTGTAAGGGGTACATAAGGTAATATAGGATTTATGTTAACATAGAACGTTACATCTCATTAACTTGTATATTACATACATTACATCTATTATTACATTACATTCATGCTTGCATTCATTCATTATTTATTTATTCTCTTGCACTACTATATGCACCATACATTGCATACTATGGAACCTACATATTCATTACAAGCCATACTTATACATGCTTACATTAGATATGATACTTACACCTCATACATCATTTATTTAATCATTTACTCATGCTTGCATTCTCTATTTAGTTACATAATGTATATACATTAACATGGATTAAAATTAAATAGAACATTATATTACACACAAGGGTGCACAAAATGCATATGCCAAATAGTAACTCCTACTAATAATCAATACTGTACCAACTCAGCATGAATTAAATTCTAGGATTAATGTATGTTATAGATCCATGTGTTAGCTTTCAGAAACTTCAAATGGATCGCGTTTTCGTTTCCGGAAACTCCCGGAATCGCGAAAACACTGAGAACGCGTTTGTCTTTCGTACAGCTGACACTCAAATAATTCTCCAGAAAGTTACATAAAGAATTAGGCCTATTAATAAATGTTTTTGGAAAGCTAACTTCAATACGCTTCTTTTAAAAAAAACGGAAGATTAAACCGAGCTTTGAGCTAGAAGTTATGATATTTCTAAGTTAGGGCTGAAATTAAAAACGTGGATAAAAATCATGACGGATTTAGATAGTTTGAGCCAAAAGAATACACAATATATATCCTAATTATCCACAACAATAATAGCAATAATAATATGAGGAACCACACTCACAAACTTGATTATATAATCATCATGAACCATTTATTAATATATAAATATAGATACACTCTCATTACAATATATATATATAAATCTATATATGTAACATGAACACATCCACAACACAAAGGACACTCCTATGACCTCCAAATGGACACAAAATGGACACAAATGGAGATACAAACGTGGGGATCATTCCTATGGGTTTAAAATATTCCTATATGCATGTAGGGGTGGTTTAGAGGAGAGATTATACCTTCCGGGAGAGAGATTCAAAGGAAAAGCCTTCCGACACGACACCGACACGTAGAGATTCCAAAAGGACACGAACGAGCTCCGAATCCTCCCAAACTTGGCTAGCACTCTCTAACCATGGAGTAGAAGAGAAATGAAGAAGATTTGGTGGAAGAAGGGGTTGATTTGGAGATGAAATCAATGGAGGTTCATCTCTAAATTAATTTGGGGAAGAACAAGAGGGAGAAAGTGGATAAAAACAAATGAATGAAGGAGTGACTCATTCCTTATCCCCCCCATAGGTGGCTGCCCAAAAAGTGTGAGGTGTCCCTATTTTGAATGTCTAAAATGCCCTCCACTAATCTATTTGATTTAAATTAGGAATGGGTTAAAGGTTGAGGTCAATTTAGTCTAGTTTTAAGTCTCTAATTAACTAAACCTATCCATAAATAATTAGTCTAACTACTAACTAAAATTAATATCATGTGGACTAAAATTAATGTCATGTGGGCCATGTCTAACTAGTGTGTGGGTCCCACTAGAGTCAAACTACCCCCCCGGGTCCCCGTTTCAAGTCGAATTGAGTTAAAATTCGAACCCGACTCAAATAACCCCAAAACAATAACATAAATAATAAAATAAATTTCAAACCCAAAATAATATCATAAATAATAAAATAAATTTTAAAAATATCAAAAAGGTAAAATGACAAAAATATCCCTATTTTTGAAAACTGGGGGTGACAAATCTATCCACCTTAAAAAATTTCGTACTCGAAATTAAAACAAAGCAATCACAGGAAACACATGCAGAAAACAATCTCATTCAAATACTTTTCAAAAAAATCAGCAATAAAAAAAATCTCCTTGAGGCACATCAAACATTTGTAAATAAAAACTGATACGTGTCCGATACGGACACAAAACCATCACAAAATCACACCTATCAAAGATCAAAATTAACAATCACCAACGCAATAAATATCAAAATAATTCAAAGAGGTCAAATGCAAAATATCCTTAGGCCAGAAATGACATTAAAACATCCTAATCACATGGTTAGGCTCTAGGTCAACAGTCTCTAGGGTTTCACTAGCAAAACATCAAAATTACAATTCATGATTTTAAATAGTTTTAAAATAATTTAAAAATTACCAAAAATTATATCATGATTTAAATGTCAAATCAATAAATGATTAAAATTACAAAATTTCAAAATTACTCTCATTTTAGAAAACTGGGTGTTACAAGTCTACCCACCTTAGAAAAATTTCATCCTCGAAATTAAAATGTCCATACTCCCTCTAGGTCAAACCCCCCACAATCAAAGTCCCAGATTAGAACAAATCATGTGATCAAAAGGACGACATCCAGGGTCGTGGCATACGGTGGTAGTGAAAGTCTCATCTAGGTATACTAGTCGTGCTAATACCAAAACGGTCATAGGATATCAAAACACACAAGCAATCTAGGGTGCTAAACAAAAGTTACAGAAACAACAAACCATCAAAACTGTAAGGTAGACTACTATCATATATGAAAACTGGTACTTATCAAAACAAAATAAAGGCAACTACCAATTATTTGTAAAGGGTACAGAAAAATCAAATTCAAAAATTAAGGAATTGAAAATCACTTGCTTTGAAATCCAATCACAATATATATAGAGAGCGTTAGAGGGGAAAAAGCTAGCATTTAAACCAGTGTATTATTAACATAATACAGTCTCAGATTTGACAATTTCAACACAAAACTCAACCAAAAAATTTTGAATTGAAACCCTACGTATAGCATACATGTGCAGTGATGTAAACATAACTAATAACATGAAATCTGTATTTGAATTACGAATTTAAACTAGAAAAGCAGAAAACCAGAAATATTGGGGTTTGGAAATTAACATCAACAACATATTAATATTTATTCAGATAGGTGGAAATCAAAGTGTAGCATGCATATGTGTCAGGAAAGTGTCCACTACATATATTCATATATATATTCTCATGTCCCAATATAAAAATTAATTCTACGTTAAGACCAACATTTAGATTCCTACCAAGATCACAAAATAGGTGATTGACGAAATCAAGACAGTTTTATTATTATTATTCAATACTAGAATAATAGCAAGAAGGAAACAACGATAAAAGCTGTTTGCTTATTTGTCTAAAAGAAGGAACCATTTTGAAACCAGAGCTAAATATCAATCCAACATGAGGCCTTTAGCAAAATCATCGATTCATTATATTATGAAAACTCATAGCAAGAAGTTACACAAGGTTTATAAAAACAGCTAAACCTACTCCTAAGTTAAATAATTAGAAACTGAACAAAACAAACCAATTAATAATTCCCCCTTTTTTTTGAAAGATTGCAACAAAAGTAGAGAAAACATGCTCGAAAACATTTAAGGTACAATCTGATAATCATATGCGTCTATCCAAAATCATGGTACTCTAAATTCTCGTCATACTAGTAAGCAAGGCTACGATAATCACAGAGTCCTCGACTTATGCACATACCTCTAGAATCATGGTATTTAACATTTTCACGGTGCCGCTAGCTTGGCTGCGAAAACCTTAAATTCTCACACCCGAGAAATATATCCAAAGTCAGACTATATGTCCTCACCATGCTGGCTAATGTGACTATAGAAGACTAGATTCCATAACAAAGATGACCTAGCCCATATAATTTCATCTTGTCAAAAATTAAATTAAATCAACAATGAATACCCAAAATCAAATTAAATTTATCAACGAACTTCAAAATTCAAAAATGAGCAAAAATCCATCAAAATACAAACTCGGATGCAACAGCTATCATCAAGATTCAAAATTCGACAATCATCCATCAAAATCAATAAATACAAACTCAATTCAACAATAATCCATCAAAATTAAATTCAACAACAAAAAGTAAAGATAAATCAAATTAAGGAAAAAAAGAGTTTTCAAATCGAAGTTAAAATAAGATTCTCAAGGATTGTCACAGGAATCTCTCAAGGGATCCTAATTGTGATTGAGTACCTTCAAAAATATATCCTATTCCTACTGCAGGCTGTAGTGGTACTCTAGTTCGAATACCACTACACAAACTCGACCTGCATGGGCCACCACTAAAAATGTGTCACGACCCGCACCCACTGTTAGGGTACGAGAACGTAACGACGCCCAGCCTACGCCGCAGTGTCGGCGGTAAAACGCTGTCCTAGGTCACAACATCTAACCATATAATGCTAAGCAGTTTATACTCCCCGAATAGGGGTGACATAGCAGATACAGTCTCAATCACATCTAAGGTAGAGCATAATAAGGATAAATAAAATATAAAATCCAAAAGAGATACAGGAGATAGAAGTCTAAGTGTCTAAGATACATAAACCCAGAAATACATCTCAAATCTCAAATACAGTAATCCACAAAGTAAATACAACTCCAGACAAATAAAATAACTATCTAAACAACCTCTAAGGTATCTCCTCTAGGCTAGCAGGCAACCTCCGAGCTATCTGTAAAATTTATCAACAGGTCCAGTCAGGACAGGAACGAGCACATCTCATCTAGAAAACCCAAGTAAATGACAGAGAACTATAAAGCAGTTATAGGCAGTTGTATTGATGAAAATGGCAGTTTATATTCAGGTGATGGTAAGAAAGACAGATAAGGTGCAAGGAAAGTAAATAACTAAACAAGAGAAGAATCATAGCAATGAAGTCTATAAAAATAGAACTAGTTGAACCAGGGTAATATGATATAAAGTCCAGACAACAATGTAGACCAGTGTAACTCCAATGTAAGTCCAGTACAAGATGAATCTAACACAAGATGAATCCAGTAAGGGACGATTCCAGTTATAGTGATCAATGATTCTAGGGTGAGTCCAGCCTATACTCTAACAGTGTGTTTTAAAATACCGAGATCGACATGTAAACGGCTGTGGGTAATCCGGAACACCTCACACTGATCAGGCGAGAGATGGCTATCATTCCAGTAGATTCCAGTAGGGGTGATTCCAGTAATGGGGTATGTCTACATGTCTTACTCTAGTATTTCCCCTTCCAGCAAGTGAATCCAGAAATTTGACACAATGATTCAAGATGAGTCCAACCAAAATATAATGATACCAGTAAATGATTCCAGTAAATGATTCCAGTAATAGAAACCAGGAATGATGATACCAGTAACAGAGGCCAGAAAATAAATGTGTGTCGTATACATGAATCCAGAATATCCATACGTGTTGTAACAGAGAATCGCATACAACTAACTAGAACTGAAGTACAGTAATTGACAAGTAAATGAGAGAACTATCAGAGAATGTACTCGCCTGCTATCTGAATGTCCAAAGAAAATGTACTGTCCGAGGAGAGGTGTCTGGCTCCTATTTAGAACAGCACAAGTCACAACATGTCCAGAAGGGTAATATAAAGCACTACAATGCATTCTACATGAATCTAGGTCAAACTAGGCCAAAGTCAACCCTTGGTCAACTCTGGTCAACTGCACTAGTCAAACTTGGTCAAACTAGTTCATGTCCTAACCCAACAAGTCTTACTAGGCCTAACCAAGACTATCCTAGCAAGCACACATCAATACAAGGCTATACAAGCCAACATACACCCAACTCTATATAGCATGCAATTATTCAATACTCAAATAGGCAAGAATTCACATTAGATATACACTAGGTAATCTATTACTTTAAGCTATACATGTCTACACATATATACACATGCATATATTGGTATTCAACATTAGGTCTATAATTATGGCATTTCAACGGCTATATAAACTTATATATTACAATGCAATATGCTACCATATATATAATATACATACATAGCTAAGTTAACTATATTCATAAATACTTATTTAAGAGGCTATGTGTGTGTATGTGATCATGGCAAAGGGGCAAGTGAGGGTTAAATGGGCATACATAGTGTATACATATCAAAGAGTGTCAAAGTGTAAGTGAACAAAGTGTCAAGTGTGATAGTGTCAACATAGTGTAAGGGGTACATGAGGTAATATAGGATTTGTGTTAACATAGAACATTACATCTCATTAACTTGTATATTGCATATATTATATCTATTATTACATTACATTCATACTTGCATTCATTCATCATTCATTTATTCTCTTGCACTACTATATGCACCATACATTACATACTATGGAACCTACATATTCATTACAAGTCATACTTATACATGCTTACATTAGATAGGATACTTAGACCTCATACATCATTTATTTAACCATTTACTCATGCTTGCATTCTCTATTTAGTTACATAATGTATATACATTAACATGGGTTAAAATCAAATAGAACATTATATTACACACAAGGGTGCACAAAATGCATATGCCAAATAGTAACTCCTACTAATAATCAATACTGTACCAACTCAGCATGAATTAAATTCTAGGATTAAGGTATGTTATAGATCCATGTGTTAGCTTTCCGAAACTTCAAACGGATCGCGTTTTCGTTTCCGGAAACTCCCGGAATCACGAAAACACCGAGAACGCTTTTGTCTTTCGTACAGCTGACACTCAAATAATTCTCCAGAAAGTTACATAAAGAATTAGGCCTATTAATACATGTTTTTGGAAAGCTAACTTCAATACGCTTCTTTTAAAAAAAAATGGGAGATTAAACCGAGCTTTGAGCTAGAAGTTATGACATTTCTAAATTAGGGCTGAAATTAAAAACGTGGATAAAAATCATGACGGATTTAGATAGTTTGAGCCAAAAGAATACACAATATATCCTAATTATCCACAACAATAATAGCAATAATAATATGAGGGACCACACTCACAAACTTGATTATATAATCATCATGAACCATTTATTAATATATAAATATAGATACACTCTCATTACAATATATATATATATATAAATCTATATATGTAACATGAACACATCCACAACACAAAGGACACTCCTATGACCTCCAAATGGACACAAAATGGACACAAATGGAGATACAAACGTGGGGATCATTCCTATGGGTTTAAAATATTCCTATATGCATGTAGGGGTGCTTTAGAGGAGAGATTATACCTTCCGGGAGAGAGATTCAAAGGAAAAGCCTTCCGACACGACACCGACACGTAGAGATTCCAAAAGGACACGAACGAGCTCTGAATCCTCCCAAACTTGGCTAGCACCCTCTAACCATGGAGTAGAAGAGAAATGAAGAAGATTTGGTAGAAGAAGGGGTTGATTTGGAGATGAAATCAATGGAGGTTCATCTCTAAATTAATTTGGGGAAGAACAAGAGAGAGAAAGTGGATAAAAACAAATGAATGAAGGAGTGACTCATTCCTTATCCCCCCCCATAGGCGGCTGCCCAAAAAGTGTGAGGTGTCCCTATTTTGAATGTCTAAAACGCCCTCCACTAATCTATTTGATTTAAATTAGGAATGGGTTAAAGGTTGAGGTCAATTTAGTCTAGTTTTAAGTCTCTAATTAACTAAACCTATCCATAAATAATTAGTCTAACTACTAACTAAAATTAATATCATGTGGACTAAAATTAATATCATGTGGGCCATATCTAACTAGTGTGTGGGTCCCACTAGAGTCAAACTACCCCCCCCTCCCCCCCCGGGTCCCCGTTTTAAGTCGAATTGAGTTAAAATTCGAACCCGACTCAAATAACCCCAAAACAATATCATAAATAATAAAATAAATTTCAACCCCAAAATAATATCATAAATAATAAAATAAATTTTAAAAATATCAAAAAGGTAAAATGACAAAAATACCCCTATTTTTGAAAACTAGGGGTGACAAATCTATCCACCTTAAAAAAATTTCGTCCTCGAAATTAAAACAAAGCAATCACAGGAAACACATGCAGAAAACAATCTCATTCAAATACTTTTCAAAAAAAATTAGCAATAAAAAAAATCTCCTTGAGGCACATCAAACATTTGTAAATAAAAACTGATACGTGTCCGATACGGACACAAAACCATCACAAAATCACACCTATCAAAGATCAAAATTAACAATCACCAACGCAATAAATATCAAAATAATTCAAAGAGGTCAAATGCAAAATATTCTTAGGCCAGAAATGACATTAAAACATCCTAATCACATGGTTAGTCTCTAGTTCAACTGTCTCTAGGGTTTCACTAGCAAAACATCAAAATTACAAGTCATAATTTTAAATAGTTTTAAAATAATTTAAAAATTACCAAAAATTATATCATGATTTAAATGTCAAATCAATAAATGATTAAAATTACAAAATTTCAAAATTACTCTCATTTTAGAAAATTGGGTGTTACAAGTCTACTCACCTTAGAAAAATTTCATCCTCGAAATTAAAATGTCCATACTCCCTCTAGGTCAAACCTCCCACAATCAAAGTTCCAGATTAAAACAAATCATATGATCAAAAGGACGACATCCAGGGTCGTGGGCATACGGTGGTAGTGAAAGTCTTATCTAGGTATACTAGTCGTGCTAATACCAAAACGGTCATAGGGTATCAAAACACACAAGCAATCTAGGGTGCTAAACAAAAGTTACAGAAATAACAAACCATCAAAACTGTAAGGCAGACTACTATCCTATATGAAAACTGGTACTTATCAAAACAAAATAAAGGCAACTACCAATTATTTGTAAAGGGTACAGAAAAATCAAATTCAAAAATTAAGGAATTGAAAATCACTTGCTTTGAAATCCAATCACAATATATGTAGAGAGCGTTAGAGGGGAAAAAGCTAGCATTTAAACCAGTGTATTATTAACATAATACAGTCTCAGATTTGACAATTTCAACACAAAACTCAACCAAATTTTTTTGAATTGAAATCCTACGTATAGCATACATGTGCAGTGATGTAAACATAACTAATAACATGAAATCTTTATTTGAATTACGAATTTAAACTAGAAAAGCAGAAAACCAGAAATATTGGGGTTTGGAAATTAACATCAACAACATATTAATATTTATTCAGATAGGTGGAAATCAAAGTGTAGCATGCATATGTGTCAGGAAAGTGTCCACTACATATATTCATATATATATTCTCATGTCCCAATATAAAAATTAATTCTACGTTAAGACCAATATTTAGATTCCTACCAAGATCACAAAATAGGTGATTGACAAAATCAAGACAGTTTTATTATTATTATTCAATACTAGAATAATAGCAAGAAGGAAACAACGATAAAAGCTGTTTGCTTATTTGTCTAAAAGAAGGAACCATTTTGAAACCAGAGCTAAATATCAATCCAACATGAGGCCTTTAGCAAAATCATCGATTCATTGTATTATGAAAACTCATAGCAAGAAGTTACACAAGGTTTATAAAAACAGCTAAACCTACTCCTAAGTTAAATAATTAGAAACTGAACAAAACAAACCAATTATTAATTCCCCCCTTTTTTGAAGGACTGCAACAAAAGTAGAGAAAGCATGCTCGAAAACATTTAAGGTACAATCTGATAATCATATGCGTCTATCCAAAATCATGGTACTCTAAATTCTCGTCATACTAGTAAGCAAGGCTACGATAATCACAGAGTCCTCGACTTATGCACATACCTCTAGAATCACGGTATTTAACATTTTCGCGGTGCCGCTAGCTTGGCTGCGAAAACCTTAAATTCCCACACCTGAGAAATATATCCAAAGTCAGACTATATGTCCTCACCATGCTGGCTAATGTGACTATAGAAGACTAGATTCCATAACATAGATGACCTAGCCCATATAATTTCATCTTGTCAAAAATTAAATTAAATCAACAATGAATACCCAAAATCAAATCAAATTTATCAACGAACTTCAAAATTCAAAAATAAGCAAAAATCCATCAAAATACAAACTCGGATACAACAGCTATCATCAAGATTCAAAATTCGTCAATCATCCATCAAAATCAATAAATACAAACTCAATTCAACAATAATCCATCAAAATTAAATTCAACAACAGAAAGTAAAGATAAATCAAATTAAGGAAAAAAAGAGTTTTCAAATCGAAGTTAAAATAAGATTCTCAAGGATTGTCACAGGAATCTCTCAAGGGATCCTAATTGTGATTGAGTACCTTCAAAATATATCCTATTCCTACTGCAGGCTGTAGTGGTACTCTAGTTCGAATACCACTACACAAACTCGACCTGCATGGGCCACCACTAAAAATGTGTCACGACCCGCACCCACTGTTAGGGTTCGAGAACGTAACGACGCCCAGCCTACGCCGCAGTGTCGGCGGTAGAACGCTGTCCTAGGTCACAACATCTAACCATATAATGCTAAGCAGTTTATACTCCCCGAATCGGGGTGACATAGCAGATACAGTCTCAATCACATCTAAGGTAGAGCATAATAAGGATAAATAAAACATAAAATCCAAAAGAGATACAGGAGATAGAAGTCTAAGTGTCTAAGATACATAAACCCAGAAATACAACTTAAATCTCAAATACAGTAAACCACAAAGTAAATACAACTCCAGACAAATAAAATAACTATCTAAACAACCTCTAAGGTGTCTCCTCTAGGCTAGCAGGCAACCTCCAAGCTATCTGTAAAATTTATCAACAGGTCCAGTCAGGACAGGAACGAGCACATCTCATCTAGAAAACCCAAGTAAATGAAAGAGAACTATAAAGCAGTTATAGGCTGTTGTATTGATGAAAATGGCAGTTTATATTCAGGTGATGGTAAGAAAGACAGATAAGGTGCAAGGAAAGTAAATAACTAAATAAGAGAAGAATCATAGCAATGAAGTCTGTAAAAATAGAACTAGCTGAACCAGGATAATATGATATAAAGTCCAGACAACAATGTAGACCAGTGTAACTCCAATGTAAGTCCAGTACATGATGAATCCAGTAAGGGACGATTCCAGTTATAGTGATCAATGATTCTAGGGTGAGTCCAGCCTATACTCTAACAGTGTGTTTTAAAATACCGAGATCGACATGTAAACGGCTGTGGGTAATCCGGCACACCTCTCACTGATCAGGCGAGAGATGGCTATCATTCCAGTAGATTCCAGTAGGGGTGATTCCAGTAATGGGGTATGTCTACATGTCTTACTCTAGTATTTCCCCTTCTAGCAAGTGAATCCAGAAATCTGACACAATGATTCAAGATGAGTCCAAACAAAATATAATGATACCAGTAAATGATTCCAGTAAATGATTCCTGTAATAGAAACCAGGAATGATGATACCAGTAACAGAGGCCAGAAAATAAATGTGTGTCGTATACATGAATCCAGAATATCCATACGTGTTGTAACAGAGAATCGCATACAACTAACTAGAACTGAAGTACAGTAATTAACAAGTAAATGAGAGAACTATCAGAGAATGTACTCGCCTGCTATCTGAATGTCCAAAGAAAATATACTGTCCGAAGAGAGGTGTCTGGCTCCTATTTAGAACAGCACAAGTCACAACATGTCCAGAAGGGTAATATAAAGCACTACAATGCATTCTACATGAATCTAAGTTAAACTAGGCCAAAGTCAACCCTTGGTCAACTCTGGTCAACTGCACTAGTCAAACTAGGTCAAACTAGTTCATGTCCTAACCCAATAAATCTTACTAGGCCTAACCAAGACTATCCTAGCAAGCACACATCAATACAAGGCTATACAAGTCAACATACACCCAACTCTATATAGCATACAATTATTCAATACTCAAATAGGCAAGAATTCACATTAGATATACACTAGATAATCTATTACTTTAAGCTATACATGTCTACACATATATACACATGCATATATTGGTATTCAACATTAGGTCTATAATCATGGCATTTCAATGGCTATATAAACTTATATATTACAATACAATATGCTACCATATATATAATATACATACATAGCTAAGTTAACTATATTCATAAATACTTATTTAAGAGGCTATGTGTGTGTATGTGATCATGGCAAAGGGGCAAGTGAGGGTTAAATGGGCATACATAGTGTATACATATCAAAGAGTGTCAAAGTGTAAGTGAACAAAGTGTCAAGTGTGATAGTGTCAACATAGTGTAAGGGGTACATGAGGTAATATAGGATTTATGTTAACATAGAACATTACATCTCATTAACTTGTATATTGCATACATTACATCTATTATTACATTACATTCATGCTTGCATTCATTCATCATTCATTTATTCTCTTGCACTACTATATGCACCATACATTACATACTATGGAACCTATATATTTATTACAAGCTATACTTATACATGTTTACATTAGATAGGATACTTACACCTCATACATCATTTATTTAACCATTTACTCATGCTTGCATTCTCTATTTAGTTACATAATGTATATATATTATCATGGGTTAAAATAAAAAAGAACGTTATATTACACACATGGGTGCACAAAATGCATATGCCGAATAGTAACTCCTACTAATAATCAATACTGTACCAACTCAGCATGAATTAAATTCTAAGATTAAAGTATGTTATAGATCTATGTGTTAGCTTTCCGAAACTTCAAACGGATCGCGTTTTCGTTTCCGAAAACTCCCGGAATCGCGAAAACACCGAGAACGCGTTTGTCTTTCGTACAGCTGACACTCAAATAATTCTCCAGAAACTTACAGAAAGAATTAGGCCTATTAATACATATTTTTGGAAAGCTAACTTCAATATGCTTCTTCTAAAAAAAACGGGAGATTAAACCGAGCTTTGAGCTAGAAGTTATGACATTTCTAAGTTAGGGCTGAAATTAAAAACGTGGATAAAAATCATGACGGATTTAGATAGTTTGAGCCAAAAGAATACACAATATATATCCTAATTATCCACAACAATAATAGCAATAATAATATGAGGAACCACACTCACAAACTTGATTATATAATCATCATGAACCATTTATTACATATATAAATATAGATACACTCTCATTACAATATATATATATATATAAATCTATATATGTAACATGAACACATCCACAACACAAAGGACACTCCGATGACCTCCAAATTGACACAAAATGGACACAAATGGAGATACAACCGTGGGGATCATTCCTATGGGTTTAAAATATTCCTATATGCATGTAGGGGTGGTTTAGAGGAGAGATTATACCTTCCGGGAGAGAGATTCAAAGGAAAAGCCTTCCGACACGATACCGACACGTAGAGATTCCAAAAGGACACGAACGAGCTCCGAATCCTCCCAAACTTGGCTAGCACCCTCTAACCATGGAGTAGAAGAGAAATGAAAAAGATTTGGTGGAAGAAGGGGTTGATTTGGAGATGAAATCAATGGAGGTTCATCTCTAAATTAATTTGGGAAAGAACAAGAGAGAGAAAGTGGATAAAAACAAATGAATGAAGGAGTGAATCATTCCTTATCCCCCCCATAGGTGGCTGCCCAAAAAGTGTGAGGTGTCCCTATTGTGAATGTCTAAAATGCCCTCCACTAATCTATTTGATTTAAATTAGGAATGGGTTAAAGGTTGAGGTCAATTTAGTCTAGTTTTAAGCCTCTAATTAACTAAACCTATCCATAAATAATTAGTCTAACTACTAACTAAAATTAATATCATGTGAACTAAAATTATTATCATGTGGGCCATGTCTAACTAGTGTGTGGGTCCCACTAGAGTCAAACTACCCCCCCGGGTCCCCGTTTCAAGTCGAATTGAGTTAAAATTCGAACCCGACTCAAATAACCCCAAAATAATATCATAAATAATAAAATAAATTTCAACCCCAAAATAATATCATAAATAATAAAATAAAATTTAAAAATATCAAAAAGGTAAAATGACAAAAATACTCCTATTTTTGAAAACTGGGGGTGACACACATCATTTCACCTGAAGGCATAACAGTCGACCCAAAGAAAGTTGAAGCCATTGTCGATTGGAAATGGCCAGCGTCAGTCGGCGATATTCGTAGCTTCCTTGGCTTAGCAGGATAATACCAACGCTTCATGAAAGGCTTCGCGAAGATCGCGTCGCCTCTGACTCGCCTTACCCAGAAAGGAGTCATTTTTGAATGGTCAGACGACTGTGAAGCTTCCTTACAGGAGTTAAATCAACGGCTCATCTCGGCCCCAATACTTGCACTTCCAGAAGGAAACGAGGGATTCTAGATATTCAACGATGCGTCCGGCCAGTGTTTGGGGTGTGTGCTGATGCAACGGAACAAGGTGATATCTTTTGTTTCCTGACAGCTAAAGTCGCACGAGAAGAACTATCCTACCTATGACCTTGAGTTAGCGGCGATTGCGTTCGCATTAAAATTGTGACGCCAATATCTTTGTGGTGTGGCATGCGCGATCTATACGGATCACAAGAGCCTCAAGTATCTATTCACGTAGAAGGAGCTGAACTTGCGGCAAAGGCGCTGGCTTGAACTGATAAAAGATTATGACTTGACTATTGACTATACGTCGGGCAAGGAAAATGTTATGGTAGACGCTCTGAGTCAGAAGTATATTGCCTCGCTATCCATCGACCGCAGACTGCTACGTAACCTAGAAGTGATGGACATCGACCTTCGAGTTCGACTCAGGGATGTACAGTTGGCATAGATGCAATTAGAGCCGAGCTTGCGGAAAAAGATCAAGACCGCTCAGAAAGATGATCCATACCTGAAGAAAGTGCGAGAGCAAATTTCAACGGGTAGTGCGATCGACTTTGCCGTAGACGAAATCGACGTGCTTTGATTGAAGGGTAGACTATACGTTCCGGACGATTCAGAACTTAGAAATGAGATATTGACGGAGGCGCACTATACGAAATATACCTTGCATCCTGTCAGCACAAAGATGTACAAGGACCTCCGCATGACCTTCTGGTGGCACGAAATGAATAGACATATGGCGCTCTTCATGTCGCAATGCATGGCCTGTCAGCAAGTGAAAGCTGAGCATCAGAGACCGGGCAGGAAGATGCAGAACCTTGTCATTCCAGAATGGAAATGTGATCATGTCATTATGGACTTTGTTGTTGGCATGCCGAAGATGCCGCAAAAAATGATGCCATCTGGGTCATCGTTGATCGACTAACCAAGTCAGCGCACTTCATTATTAAAGTTACTTGGAGCGTTGATCGCCTGGCTCAGATTTATCTTGATGAGATAGTACGGCTGCACAAAGTCCCTTATCCATCGTCTCTGATCGGGATACACGATTTCTATCACGCTTCTGGAGTAGCCTTTAGTTGGCTCTAGGTACCAAGTTGTAGTTCAGCTAAGCTTACCATCCCAAGATTGACGACCAAACAGAACAGGTGAATCAGATCCTCGAAGACATGTTATAGCTCTGCGCAATTGACTTGAAGTCGAATTGGGACGTTCATCTACCATTGGCCAAATTTGCATACAACAATAGCTATCAGTCCAGCATCCAAATGGCGCTATACGAAGCCTTTACGGCCGGAGCTGGTGGAACAGACCGTGGAGAAGATCAAGCTCATTCGGAAAAGATTAAAGACTGTGCAGAGTCGACAAAAAAGTTACGCGGATGTCCATCGTCGACCCCTCAATTTTTAAGAAGGGAATCACGTATTTCTTAAAGTATCGCTTAGGCGTGGAGTTACTCAATTTGGTGCAAAGGAAAAGTTGAGACCGAGATTCGTTGGGCCGTTTGAAGTACTCAAGCGAGTCGCCCCAGTGGCCTATCAGATTGCCCTGCGCCAGCGCTAGCGGGTGTGCATAATAACTTCCACGTCTCTCAGCTGCGGAAGTACGTGCACGATCAAAGCCATGTGGTAGATTATGGTCGGCTGGAGATGAAGGCCGACTTATCATATGTTGAAGTGCCGGTCCAAATCTTAGAATGTAAAGATAAACTGCAGCAGAATCGAGTGATCCCTCTCGTCTGCGTACGCTGGACAATCATTCGGTCGAAGAGTTGACCTGGGAACTTAAATCAAAGATGAATGAGAAATTTTCTTCATTGTTCTCATAGAGGTCAGTTCTATTCTTAAGTTTCGAGGACGAAACATTTTATTAGTTGGTTATGTGTAGTGCCCGGTCCCTATATTGTGCCCTATTTTTGTCCACGGGGTGCACGAGAAAGGAACACTATCGCTACCAATTTAGTCAAAATCGATAGATCGGGATCGGTTGAATAGGTCGAACGAGAATGATTGAATTAAGATCCTTTTCTCGTTATGGAAAGGATTCTTCGTAATCAAGTCCCATATACAGCGGGTTGTGCCTCAAGGATTGGCTCTACGGCTGACTCGAAAGAGACCTCTTGTTGCTCTACTTTTCATACCGTACTTGCTTTGGCTTTGGTTTTGGTGAATGTATTTTCGATGGTTTTTATGGCTTACATTTTCCAACTTCGCACTCGTATCAAATTTCTTGAATAATACAGTATTATAATCAGTTGCTTATGCAATTTCAGGTGATCGCATAGGCGACGTCTAAGCACAGCCAACCAGTCCTTCGCCTTAAGCAAAGACTAAGGTGAGTGGCTGACTTTCTTCGCCTCTACCCTCTGTTTCAGAATCAAATATGAAACACAAAAACAATACTTGTCGCCATAGTATAGAATCAATAAAATCATGGCACGATTCTTCACGAAACACTTGCTATCGAACTGCTTTACATAAAAAAAACCGATGCCTACTTTCTTATGCCTTATTTACTTAGCCTATGCAAACAAAAGGACAAATCGATTAATATTTATCGCAACGATACAGCTAAAGTGCATAAATGACTAAGTTTAAAGAAAAGGGTTAGTTTCATACCAAAAAAAAGTTACAGGTTCTAGTAAAAAGATAGAATATTTCATGAATATGCAAAACGGTCATTGGACAACTTATGTGTAAGGCGTAGTTTCCTCGAATGGTTGCCTAAGCCAAGGAACTGATTCGAACCGGGAGGAACGATTATAGCAAGCGCCAACCCTAAATCGGTGTGGGTGATTCGAAAACTTTCGCACAGGGCTCGCTACCCGCCGTGGAAGGGTCGCCGTCTAACCCAACTATAGTCCATAATGGCTTAACATTGCCAGTGACCTTCACACCCCTTTTACTGTTTGAACTAACGCACGTGACCCGGGATGATTATGATAGCTGTTCAATGTATATAATTTCATATGCTTATCTCAAAACATATTAACATGCAAATCAATCCGGATGGTTAGAAAGATCACACAAATAGCTAACATATTTTTATAAAACTGCTTGAACCAAATGCAGAGCTTGGGTATAATTAGCCACTCGCCAGTACATATAATCGTGCTGACCCTCGCTCCTTGCAGGTGCCAGGAACTAGAAAGAACATGCCAACTAGCTAGGCGACGTTCGTACTTTTGAAGCTTCGATCGTGCGTCGAAGAGCAGTCGCTGAACTTTTGAAGACTCTTCGTAAGTCCAAGGAACATGTCACGGCATCCCTTGCATCCAGGTGGCTGAAATACTTTTGTTGTAAATGAGAGATGTATGTATGGAACGACAAACAACAATCTCATCGACACTCGTTTTGTAATCGAGTCATATTGTAAAGTCAGTGCGACACGATTGTAATTGTAGTGTCCCACTCCGCGAAGACACTAGATAAACAGAGAGATCGTATTGCTGGCTCTACAACAGAAGACGATTGATCTAGGTGAGTGGACAAAGGCTCATTTTATGATTCGCTTATGCCTAATAAGAATCTGAGTTTTTGAATGAATGTTGTTGCTAATAACAAGATGGTAAATCATTGAGTATGCTTATAAAAGAATCCGCATGTTTCCATGCTAAGAACAAGAAAAGAGATAACCTGTATGCTAAGAAGAATTATTGCTTGCTAATAAAGAAGAAATGAACTGATGCCTGTATGCAAAAGAAAGATTATTGCCTGATAAAAAGAAATGAATGTTTGCTATGTTAAATCAAATGAGATGTTGCCATGCTAATATAGATCTTTGTTCTGAATATGACTCATTGTCATGCTTGATAAGAAAAGAGAGAAGCTGTTGGCTATGTGATCCGAAAAGAAGAAAGACACGAAATGAACGTGTTGTACATCTGTTAATGCATGAAATAAACGTGTCATATATCTACTAAGGCACGAAATAAACCTGTCGCATATCTGAAAGATCTGATCAAAATTTGTTTGATCCGATAGAAATGATAGAGCATGCATTGGTCTCGGACAACTTGTGCATAAGTAAAATTTGTCTTTTGGGTGGTATCTGGAGGGCACCTGGAACCACTCGGCCTATGAGAGATTAAGAGCACCCTGAGGTAAAAGAGACCTCATGTTAAAAGGGTAGCCGATATCCGAGTCCTTAGCGACGAGCCGAACCAAAGAGTTACATCGGCTAATCATGGGAATACCCATGGACCATCATATTGATAAGTATTGATTGATGCAAAGCTGAACGGGAGAGTCACAGCTACCAATCGAGTCTGCATATGTCGATAATGACATTGCTAAGAGCTAACGATACAGAGACGAACAGAAAATAAGAATGTTGGTTAAGTTATATTTATGCTAATCCTTGTCTTATGCAAGGATAGACCGTCGGCTATGGTAAGAATCCCTGAAAAAGTGATGCATTCGTTGCTAAGTTTTCTGAATATGAGTTGCTTAAAGAATAAATTGTTGCCAAGAATTGCTATGTTCCGTCCAAAGAAGTTATGATAATCATGCTTGTAGTATGACCCTGGGAATCTCTTGAATAAGAGAAAAGAATGTTAATGTTGTTGTCCCTAATGAAATGATATGGTTCATGAAACACGCTGCGCACTACACATGATATTAATAATCATCGTGCTTGTATTGAACAGTCTCTTGTATGTTTGAAATGAAATGAAATAAATTGTGGATTTTCAAAGATGTTTTCAAAAGAGATGTAAACTGACTCTGTATGCATGAAATGAATATAGGTAAAAAGTAGCAAGATCACATCACAAGAAATATTTTTTCACTAAATGAACAGTGATCGTTTCAGACAAATCTAGCTCTTTGTTCGTAATCACCAGTATGCTGATATACTGACCCACCATCAGTCTGTACGCTGGTGTAAGACGCATCGAGAAGGATAGTCTGAAGCGATAGCCTGAGCCTCATCCTCATGAGCCAGAAATCAGAAGAGATGCCAAGAGAAGGACATACATTGCAAGAGTTGTTTATGTATATAAAGGGATGTAATGTATGGGACGGGATCATTATAATCCGTAAAGTTCTGAGAGAATGTAAATACTGTATCAGAGAAAAATATGAGCTTGTAATCTATTTCAAAGATATCAATAAAGAGATATATTGTTGTTGATACTATTGTGTTCAATTCATACATCTGGAAAATGTCCGCTGCTGCTTCAAATATCTGTAATATGTTCTGCTGCGTATTATCAACCTTGTCTATCTTGTCTTGTTACAAGTCTTGGCCTTGTGAAAGTGCAACTTTGGCTTGCACGGTATCACGCCCAAGCGGGGACGAACGGTCTCACAGAGTCCGAAGCGAGGAAGAAAGGACTCTGCTGATCGTGGCATGACAGAATGGTATCAGAGCAACACGATCCTCTGGCCAATTGTTGAATTCATAGATGTTCTCTTGATCAAAATTTTCTTGCCTACTTGATATCATCGATGAGATGAACGTTCCATACAAAAAGTCCATAAATATTTTTAAGATGCCGGCATATATTTTATTGATTGAGATTAAGATGCTTTATTGAACAAGAGTTTCGATATGATCTGAATAGAGAGTTTCATCGATTAATGATGGTGAAGGATAAGGACTATCGCTGCTATGGATATCGTAAGTTTCTCCATAAGTTTCGAGGACGAAACTTCTTCTCGGTGGATAATTATGTAGTGTCCCGCTCCACGAAGGCACTAGATAAACAGAGAGATCAGATTGCTGGCTCTGCAACAGAAGACGATTGATCTGGGTGAGTGGACAAAGACTCATTTTATGATTTGCTTACGCCTAATAAGAATCTAAGTTTTTGAATGAATGTTGTTGCTAATAACAAGATGGTAAATCATTGAGTATGATTATAAGAGAATCCACATGTTGCCATGCTAAGAACAAGAAAAGAGATAACCTGTATGCTAAGAAGAATTATTGCCTGCTAATAAAGAAGAAATGAACTGATGCCTGTATGCTAAAAAATATTGTTGCCTGATAAAAAGAAATAATATTTGCTATGTTAAATTAAATGAGATATTGCCATGCTAATATAAATCTTTGTTCTGAATATGGCTCATTGTCATGCTTGATAAGAAAAGAGAGAAGCTATTGGCTATGTGATCCGAAAAGAAGAAAGGCACAAAATGAACTTGTTGTACATCTGTTATGGCACGAAATGAACGTGTCGTATATCTGCTAAGGCACGAAATGAACGTGTCGCATATCTAAAAGATCTGATCAAAATTTGTTTCTTCTGATAGAAATTATAGAGTATGCATTGGTCTCGGACAATTTGTGCACAAGTAAAATTTGTCGCTCGGGTGGTATCTGGGGGGCACCTGGAACCACTCGGCTTAGGAGAGATTAAGAGCACCCTGAGGTAAAAGAGACCTCATGTTAAAAGGGTAGCCGATATCTGAGTCCTTAGCGACGAGCTGAACCAAAGAGTTACAGCGGCTAATCATGGGAATACCCATGGACCACCATATTCATAAGTGTTGATTGATGCAAAGCTGAACCGGAGAGTCACAGCTACCAATCAAGTCTGCATGTGTCGATAACTATTTTGCTAAGAGCTAACGATACAGAGACAAACAGAAAATTAGAATGTTGGTTATGTTATGTTTATGCTAATCCTTGTATTATGCAGGGATAGACTGTCGACTATGGTAAGAATCCCTGAAAAAGTGATACATTCGTTGCTAAGTTTTCTGAACATGAGTTGCTTAAAGAATAAATTATTTCCAAGAATTGCTATGTTCCGTCCAAAGAAGTTATGATAATCATACGTGTAATCTGACCCTGAGAATGTCTTGAATAAAAGAAAAGAATGCTAATACTGTTGTCCCTAATAAAATGATATGGTTCATGAAACACGCTGCACACTGCACACGATATTAATAGTCATCGTGCTTGAATTGAACGGTCCCTTGTATGCTTGAAATGAAATGAAATAAATTATGGCTTTTCAAAGATGTTTTCAAAAGAGATGTAAACTGACTTTGTATGCATGAAATGAATATAGGTAAAAAGTAGCAAGATCACTTCACAAGAAACGTTTTCTTACTAAATGAACAGTGATCATTTCAGACAAATATAGTCCTTTGTTCACAATCACCAGTATGCTGATATACTGACCCACCATCAGTCTACATGCAGGTGCAAGACGCATCGAGAAGGATAGTGTGAAGCGATAGCCCGAGCCTCATCCTTATGAGCCAGAAATCAGAAGAGATGTCAAGAGAAGGACATCCATTGCAAGAGTTGGTTATGTATATAATGGGATGTAATGTATGGTACAGGATCATTGTAATCTGTAAAGTTCTGAGAGAATGTAAACACTATATCAGAGAGAAATGTGAGCTTATAATCTATTTCAAAGATATCAATAAAGAGATATATTGTTCTTGATACCATTGTGTTCAATTCATACATCTACAAAATGTTCGCTACTGCATCAAGTATCTGTAATATGTTCTGCTGCGTATTGTCAACCTTGTCTATCTTGTCTTATTACAGGTCTTGGCCTTGTGCAAGCGCAACTTAGGCTTTCACGGCATCACGCCCAAGCGAGAACGAACGGTCTCACAGAGTCAAAAGCGAGGAAGAAAGGACTCTTCGGATCAAGGCGTGACAGAATGGTATCAGAGCAACACAATCCTCTGGCCAATAGTTGAATTCGTAGATGTTCTCATGATCAAAATTTCCTTGCCTGCTTGATATTATCGATAAGATAAACGTTCCATACAAAAAATCCATAAATATTTTTAAGATGTCGGCATATGTTTTATTAATTGAGATTAAGAAGCTTTATTGAACAAGAGTTTTGATATGATCTGAATTGAGAGTTTCATCGATTAATGATGGCGAAGGAAGAGGACTATCGCTGCTATGGATATCGTAAGTTTCTCCTTAAGTTTCGAGGACGAAACTTCTTCTCGGTGGATAATTACGTAGTGCCCCGCTCCGCGAAGGTACTAGATAAATAGAGAGATCAGATTGCTGGCTCTGCAACAGAAGACGATTGAATATGCTTATAAGAGAATCCATATGTTGCCATGCTAAGAACAAGAAAAGAGATAACCTGTATGCTAAGAAGAATTTTTGCCTGCTAATAAAGAAGAAATGAACTGATGCCTGTATGCTAAAAAAAATTTTTGCCTAATAAAAAGAAATAAATGTTTGCTATGTTAAATCAAATGAGATGTTGCCATTCTAATATAGATCTTTGTTCTGAATATGACTCATTGTCATGCTTGATAAGAAAAGGGAGAAGCTGTTGGCTATGTGATCCGAAAAGAAGAAAGGTACGAAATGAACGTGTTGTACATCTGTTATGGCACGAAATGAACGTGTCGTATATCTGCTAAGGCACGAAATGAACATGTCGCATATCTGAAAGATCTGATCAAATTTTTGTAATCTGATAGAAATGATAGAGCATGTATTGGTCTCGGACAACTTGTGCACAAGTAAAATTTGTCTCTCGGGTGGTATCTGGGGGCGCCTGGAACCACTCGGCCTAGGAGAGATTAAGAGCACCCTGAGGTAAAAGAGACCTCATGTTCAGAGGATAGCCGATATCTGAGTCCTTAGTGACGAGCTGAACCAAAGAGTCACAGCGGCTAATCATGAGAATACCCATGGACCATCATATAGATAAGTGTTGATTGGTGCAGAGCTGAACCGAAGAGTCATAGCTACCAATCGAGTCTGCATGTGTCGATAACGGTTTTGCTAAGAGCTAACTATGCAGAGACGAATAGGAAATAATGTTGGTTATGTTATGTTTATGCTAATCCTTGTCTTATGCAAGGATGGACCGTCGGTTATGGTTAGAATCACTGAAAAAGTGATACATTCGTTGCTAAGTTTCTTGAACATGAGTTGCTTAAAGAATAAATTGTTGCCAAAAATTGCTATGTTTCGTCCAAAGAAGTTATATTAATTATGCTTGTAATCTGACCCTGAGAATGTCTTGAATAAGAGAAAAGAATGCTAATGCTGTTGTCCCTAATGAAATGATATGGTTCATAAAACACGCTGTGCACTGCACATGATATTAATAGTCATCGTGCTTGAATTGAACAGTCCCTTGTATGCTCGAAATGAAATAAAATAAATTGTGGCTTTTCAAAGATGTTTTCAAAAGAGATGTAAACTGACTATGTATGCATGAAATGAATATAGATAAAAAGTAGCAAGATCATATCACAAGAAACGTTTTCTTACTAAATAAACAGTGATCGTTTCAGACAAATGTAGTCCTTTGTTACGAATGTAGTCCTTTGTTCATAATCACCAGTATGCTGATATATTGACCCACCATCAGTCTGTATGCAGGTGCAAGACCCATCGAGAAGGATAGTCTAAAGCGATAGCCCGAGCCTCATTCTCAAGAGCCAGAAATCAGAAGAGATGCCAAGAAAAGGCCATCCGTTGCAAGAGTTAGTTATGTATATAAAGGGATGTAATGTATGGGATGGGATCATTGTAATTTGTAAAGTTCTGAAAGAATGTAAACACTATATCAGAGAGAAATGTGACTTCTAATCTATTTCAAAGATATCAATAAAGAGATATATTGTTCTTGATACCATTGTGTTCAATTCATACATCTGCAAAATGTCCGCTGCTGCTTCAAATATCTGCAATATGTTCCGCTACGTATTGTCAACCTTGTCTTGTTACATGTCTTAGTCTTGTGCAAGCGCAACTTAGGCTTGCATGGCATCACGCCTAAGCGAGGACGAACGGTCTCACAGAGTCCGAAGTGAGGACGAAAGGACTCTGCGGATCGGGGCGTGACAGTAATAGAGTCTGTAAATGATGTCTATTATCAATACAATATAAAGTTTCTCTATCTCAATGTATTGTTCAATTTGTCTGCGCTCTCTCTTAGTTGACATGTTTCGGATTACCTTATGACTATGCCTTGTGCGATCGCAACCTAGGTTCGCACGACATCACGTCCAGAGGACGACTATCAATTCTTCGAAATTGGGACGTGACATAATCCACGTAGTTGGTCCGTGTCAGCATGGGGTACTTGAAGGCAAATGAGATCTCCTTCATCGGTGTCGGCGGCGTGGTGTCCTGCTTTGAAATGTCGGCCTAGAAAATGGACTAGGAAGCACTCAACGAGAGAAAGAAGAGAAAGTATTTGTTAATATGCAACTTGTTGTGTACTTAATTCTTTTTAGAGGAGCCTTTAATTAGGCTTACAAGTAAATGGTAGCAACCAAAAAACTTGGAGCAAATGGCTCCTTACCACAAGCTTAGCCAGGAACAAAAAGCTCTTTACCACAAGCTTAACTAAAGACTAGGGACATCAAAAATAAGAAAGAAGAAACAACAGATTAATTCAACAAACAAATCATATATTTATATTACCTACCATTTTAAGATCCATTCTCTTCGTAGCAACATACTTACAGTAATTAATGTTTTCAAAGGAACTCCTCCATTTATTCTCTACAGTATAAAACTATTCCCTTTTTGTTTGCCTTTTTCTTTCATCATCAAACTTCCTTTGAATTATGACTTGATTCTTTTCCAACTAACATTGCCATATTTCATCTAAGTGGACAGTTTTGTCACAACTTTTGGCTTACATTATTGGGTAAATTGCAAAAAACCCCTCGTTAGATTCCCACTTTTTGCACTAAAAGACCCCATGCTCTTAAAATTTCCAAAAGTATGAAATATGCTCATTTTTCCCCTAAATGATAATTTTACCCCTCCCCCCTCCTTCTTCGGCTGTTTGGGCTGTGTTCGCCGGCGAGGAGGAGGAGGGGGGTGCGCTCGCCGGCGAGGAAGGCGGAGGGGAGGGTGGGGGGTCGGGCGGGGAGGGGGGTCGGGAGGTCGGGGGGTCGCCCGCCGGCGAGGAGGAGCAGGGGGGTCGGGGCCGGCGAGGGAGCGGGGGGGTCGGGGCCGGAGAAGGAGGAGGAGGGGAGTCGGGGTCGACGAGGGAGGAGGAGGGGGGAAGTGTCGGGGCGGCGCTCGCCAGCGAGGAGGGTGGGGCTGGGGGCTCGCCTACGAGGCGGGATCGAGGGGGTCGGGGGGGCTGGGGGATCACCGACGAGGGGGGGAGGTCGGGGGGCTGGGGGATCGCCGGCGAGGGGGGGTTCGGGGGGGCTAGGGGCTCACCGGCGCCGCCGGAGGGGGGGGAGGGGTTAGAGGGGGACAGGGGTATTTTAGGTATAAAATTTTTAAAATTTGGCTGGAGGGGCCTAATCGAGCGGATTTGTAATCTAAGGAGGGGTAAACTGCCAAGAAATTCTAAAAGGTCTTTCTATGCAAAAGGCGTATATTTAACGAGGGTTTTTTTTGCAATTTACCCTACATTATTTATTCCAATCCCAAGTTTTCTTTTATAACTTAGCATAATCATTCTGGGTGCGACACTCTCACACGACTCACTTATAAGAAAGCTAAAAGGAATTCTTTTACAAAAAATTTCATCATAGTTTAAAGAAATTCCAAGAACAGCATTAGGTTTTCAAAAATTGTAAAAGAAGCCCCAACCGGACTTTTAAAGTCCGGTTGCTTATGTTAAAAGTCCGGTTGCTTATGTCATCCGAATTAAGGAGATTTAAGGAGGATTAGAGGATTATTGCTGAGTACGAATTAAAGCAGCCGGACTTCAAAAGTCCGGTTGCTGACATCATGGCTAAAAACATTTCGACAAATTATTTTCTCTAAAAACATTTTCTCTAAAAAAATTACTAATAATTTCTACATTATTTTAAAAAAATATTTGTACAAATTAATTTCTACAAATATTGTCTACACTATTTCTGCAAATAATTGTACAAATTTCTACAAATATTGTCTACATTAATATTGTCTACACTATTTCTACAAATATTTGTACAGATTAATTTCTATATTATTTCTACAAATATTTGCACAAATTAATTTATACATTATTTCTACAAATATTTGTACAAATTAATCTACATTATTTCTATAATATTTTCTCTAAAAACATTTCTATAAATTATTTTCTCTAAAAACATTTCTCTAAAAAAACTACAAATAATTTCTAAATTATTTTACAAAAATATTTGTATAAATTAGTTTCTACAAATATTGTCTATACTATTTCTACAAATAATTGTACAAAATTATATAAATATTGTCTACATTAATATTGTCTGCACTATTTCTACAAATATTTGTACAAATTAATTTCTACATAATTTCTACAAATATTTGCACAAATTAATTTCTACATTATTTCTACTAATATTTGCACAAATTATATTCTCCAAAAAAACTACTAATAATTTCTACGTATAATTTCTACATATTATTTCCACATTTCTACATATGGTGACGTCATCAGCCGGACTTTTAAAGTCCGGCTCTTCATAAACAATAATCTCCTTCCATTAATCTCCTCTTTCATTAACAGCCGGACTTTAATTAGCAGATCCGGACTTTCAAAGTCCGGCCTAAAAGTCCGGCTCTTCTTAAACAATAATCTCCTTCCATTAATCCCCTCTTTCATTAACAGCCGGACTTTAATTAGCAGATCCGGACTTTCAAAGTCCGGCCCAATTTTCATTTTACAATTTCAGCAAACCTAATGCCCTCCTTGAAATTAGAGAAAATTTGAGTACTTTTTATGCAATTTTTTGATTCTTTTATTAGGAGGTCACCACCCAACCTTTATTTCTTGAGAAATTTTGACTTACCTCCCACTTGAATTATCCTAATTCAAGGTGCATCCCACAGTTTTGCAAAAATATACAGTACCCCCCATTTTAGAGAGAAACTTTCAAAAAAAATATTTTTTGGACAAAAATGCCCTGCCTTCTTCTTTCCTCTAACCCACTTCCCCCCCTCGCGCGACCACCACCCCTCTCGCTGCCGCTGCTGCCGGAGGCCGCTCCCCCCTCCCCGCCTCCGCTCCACCCCTCCGCTCCCCGTATACGGCTACCGCCCCACCCGCCGTCGCTGCTGCTGTTGCTGGAGGCCGCTCCCTCCTCCCAGTCCCTGCTCACCCCCCCTCCCGCCTCCACCTCTTCCCCCCTCCTTCCGCGGCCACCGCCCCTGTCACGCCCCGACCCGAGAAATCGCTCGTCCTCGCTAGATTTTACCCGAATCATCGTCCTCGCTGGGGCGTGATGCTGTACGAGCCTGGAGTTGCGCTCGTGCAAGGTAAGATGACAGATTCACATAGAGTTGTCTCAAATTGATAACATAAGCAGCGGAAGGAAAACAGAGTATAACATAAGAATCTCTTTATTAATATTGAACTGAAGGTTACAAAGGCTATGAATAGCCAACATATATGCCAATTGGCTACAACGCTCATGATCTCTCTAGCTCACAAAGGATTACATTGTTCCATACATTATGCCTCTTTATAGCCACCAAGTAGTCTTCGGCCGAACATCTCCATGTCACAAGTCCGAACGCATATACGGTAGCTCCTCTTGAACGCCAAGGACTCCATGCCTCGGCACGTCCAAGCCAAGCTCTGCCCCGCCGATCATAACCTGAGCCTGCACATAAACTAGTGGGGGATTAGTGCTTTCGTCCTTGCTTTGCACTGATCAAGACCCGCTCGCACCGAGACCAAACACTAAATATCTTTAGTGAAACATGCATCATTATTTGGTGATCTTTCTACTTAGCCTTAGGATCAGTTTCATGGCAAAACTCAAACATAGCACATTATCGTAAATGTGTCCCAAATCGTGTTCTTGCAGTAGATACAGTTAGCCATAATATGAACATAAACATAGTGCTCGTGCTTATCTCAGTCCCATATTCCCTAGCCTGTAATGGTCAGCACTTAACATAAGCCATTGTACATTTCACGCAACTAGCCGACCATAAACTTAAACATGCATAAGGGTGGCAGGCCCTGCGCCTGCACCCAACTCTTATCTCAGCCCACCGACCCTATCTATATGAAGGTCACGGTGTTTCGCACCGTAATGGACTTGGCATCTCTTATGTGTAAGCCTATGATCACTTCGATACGGGTTGCTAGCCCAATATTCGAAGGATCCCAAACTTACGGATATCATAGCTTATCACAGCACTGGACGGTCGCAATCCGTCCGAACCATAAATACCACACATAATTTCCTCCTAGGCCGAACGGTCCCGGTGCCCCGGCGTAACCGTTCGAGGGAAGCCGTACCCGTGCACGGGCCATCCGAGTCCATTGACCATGCAATACGTACCATAGCATACAAGTCATATCATTCCAATCTATCTCGTGTTCCATAAACATAGTCTCGATCAATAAACGGTTTCCTGTGCCATAAACATATTCGCGTCTCATAAACATAATCCACCATCCATATGGGGAGCTCCGTCGGCGTTATGCCCCAACACATCCATATTGATGCACGACGCCCAACGGCTTAGTCATCTCATACTCATATTCAACGCGTACCATTCGTAAGTCATTCTCATAGCCTAGTTCCGTAGTTACTTAATCTTTTCGTAGCATAAGTGCCCGAGGGCATGCTCAGCGCCGAAATCAATGTTCTACGCCTAGTGTTCAATGTTCTCGAAGCCGTGCACATGATGCACATCTCAATATCGTCTTTCAATGTTCTACCATCATTGCCCTACCGCGACTCGTACACTTGATGTACGTCGCTTTAATTGTTCAATTGTTCAATGTTCTATCTTAGTGTTCGACACATACTTGGACCTTTCGTCGCCGAGCCACGCTCGCTAACTCGATAACATCTTACGCATACCATAACATATTTTATTTGACGTGAAGGAATAGGGAGAGAGAGTCAAGAACCCGCCCACATTAAGCCGATACGCCTTGCCGTTTCGCTGAGTTGAAACGGCTCGTTTCCATAACTTGGTCACATAGCTAACTCCTCGGACTTAGCCATTTCTTTGGATTACTTGGTTGATTTAGCCTATCATACCCATGCCACAATCCGTTGCAAGGCCACGATTTGGTTTTGCAGATACTTCACTGCATAAGGCAAGATGTCGACCTCTTATCATCCAGCGTAAAAGCATAGCCTGCACACCAGATCAACTAAAATTAGCACTTGTCCAAATGGGACTTATCCTTTGCATCGATTCGATTCATAGATTCCAACCGACTCAAAGCTGACCTTTGGCCAACGTAACTCTTGCATCGATTTGTATCGATACTTCATCGGGTCAACGCAACTCTTCGAGTCAACGACTCATCGTAATGCACCGATACGGAGCGGAATATTACATAATATACCACTCAAAATCAGGTTCATCCTCGAACTGAAACCAACACTTAATCCAAGTGCCTCGCATAAATCGCTTCACGATCTCGTGCTACTATCGTTAGAATCATACAACTTAGTTTGGATCATACACATATTTTAGGCGTCCCACTAATATATACATTTCAGCCAAGCTCAGTTGTAGGATATCGGGACAACTAACAAGCTCAACTTAATCCTCAAACACCAATCATTTCGTATTCGACTTAGTCAAATCTTAGCACCTATTCTCAAAATGCTCTTCGTATGCATCATCCCATAACATGCGATCATCTTCCAAACATCTATGCACATAGCTTGATTCAAACTCGTAACTTCGATCTCATAAGTTTCTCACCGGCCACCTAACACTCGCATTGCATAAAGTCATTGCGCATCCGATCGCAATAATTCTTCTACAATGCCTACTCGTCCAACCGTTTCCTATCTCTCACATAACTCAAGTCTTTCATCCAATCATTCATAACGCTTGGCCTTAATGACATGGACTAAGTCCACATGTCTCCATTTTCCTTGCCTACAATCCGTACTAAGTCTCGCACACAACTATCCATATATGATTCACATTCTCTCGCTCTATCCACGTATTGCGTCTGGGGCTACCCCCGCTAGGTAACTTGTCCAGACACGCTCTCCCGACACAAGTGGTCAACTTGTGTCTACGATGCTCAAAGGCAACAATCTTTCCGACCCAAGGTCTCTTACGATACGCCTATCTCCGATACTCGACCGAGTACGACTCCTTACTCAATTCTCAATCAATCCCAACCCGTTCATTTCGTAATACCGATGGTGCGCTTAACACGCACATAGTCTAACCGTTACTCAAATCGATTTATGACACAACTCTTAGGGTCATTCTATTATTCGTCGCTCTCGCGCATTGCAGAATTCTTACAATTGCCTTACCGCGTCACTACGCTAAGCACGTTCCTCAACATCTATTCGATCATTGACTGACCCAGTCTATCCACATATCCATTCGATCGGTCATAACTTTCTAACCATATCGATCCAGTCGACGGCTACTCGCTAACTTCCGAAACACGATACTCACTTACTTAGACTTATCCTCACATGCACTACCTCATCTTTCATCCTCGACAAAATTTCTTACGCGACTTCTTTAGGGTCATCCTATGGTTTCCCACATTCTCTTGATTTGGTGGTCAAGTCTTCTAGGGTCAGCTGCCCCGAAACTACGCTCGATAATTGAAGATCATCAACGAGGGACAGTTACAAACCATGCTATATCCTATTGCGGAGCCAAATCAATTCCCGACTTATCCTACGAGACTTTATCCAACCCGACGTACTTTGCCAATCCATAATTTATCTACTCACTCGCGCAACTGATGCGTCGTTACTACTCGAATCACTTAAGCACTACCGTTAACAATATCGCAACCGAGCAATATTTGTTCGCCTTAGTATGAGTCTATCTACTCACGGTCATTGCCTGACACACTTCTAGGCATATCGCAAAATCCTCAATTCTACCTTCGCATCAAACCACGAGTCCATATCAAATATGCCACGCCTCGCAAGTTCGATCATCCCCGCTGGATGAATCACCATACCAGTGCTCACGCGGAATGATCGTTCTAATTTGATGTGACGCATGTGCGAGGCTGGTGTTGCGCTCGCTCAAGACAAGAATGTCAACATAGTGGTGATCCACGAAGCAATCCAAAACATTTTCGTTTTCGTCCAAGTAACATCCATCCACTCTTAGATTTTTCGAAGCACTCCTACCGTTATCCAATTCGACATCAACTTAACTTGCATCTCATTCATCCAACAACAATGCTCAACATAGTTTTCGTTCATTCGATCGGAGTATCCTCGAGTTATTGCATATCGTCTTTGATACGCCTCAATACCATCGTCGATATGCATAACTTGAACATCTTCCTTTCTCATAAGCTCAAACTCGTTGTAATCATTGCCATTATTCGAACTCGTATACGAATCAAGTTTGCACACATCAAGATCCATTCTGTTATAACTAACTACCATCATCGAGACACGATTTCCAATTTATATATCCATTCTCGTATTCCTTAACTCACACTTCCAAATCGTGCTACCGACTCCTCGCGCTAACTCAAATTCGTTCGTACGATTTCATCGTACCTACTCAACACGTTCCGAACAAGTCTTCGTACTAACTCACGTACATTCGACCGGGTCGACCACTTCCTCAATATAACATTCGTTCGCTATGCTCAGCCTATCGTTCAACTTACACTTAACGAATCCTCGTCCGACGTATCATCAATAAGTACGACTTCGCACATAATCGTTCAACTCAATTCATCAAACCATACTTACATCGACTTCTATCAAGTCATTCCCACTCGAGTCTCGGTACTACTCCGTCCGTTGAGGACAAACATATCATAACAACATAATGACAAAATCTATCGCAAGTCACCAAACAGCTTAACATAACTATCGCTAAGTGGTATCCCATATACCACTCAGGATCGAGCCTATCGTTATCGACACCATACTTCGCTACACTTATCGCATAATTGGTATTGCATATACCCCTCGAAATCGAGTCATTACTCGACATCACATTCCGCATAGGTCCGACATCTATTCCTCAATCAACTATCCCGTATGGCGATCCTTCCGATCCCCGCTCTAGCGTTCTCTCAAGTTTGACACACATTCACTCTAACCGTATCTTGGCAATCATATCGATCACATACGCAACATTCGCTTATTCAAAGCTCAACGCGACATACGGCCAACATAACGTTCGCCTACTTCGCAACTCGATTCAATGCGGCCAACTTACAAGTTCGCCTACTCAACTCGACTCGTTATTATCGCATCAACGATTTTCCAATCTCGCTCATTGCAACTCGTGCAACAATTTACTCTCGATACTTAAGGTTACAATCCCGTTCGACATATTGCTATCCATCCGAATAGCCATACGACACGCATCATACCATATCGACTCGTTGCACCGATGCAACGAACGATTTACGACTTTGCTGCACTCCCTGCAACCAACAACACGTAACCATTCGTATATCAACATAACGCGCATCGCCTCACATATCGACCCGTTGCACTTCGTGCAACCAGCAACACATATTTCCTCGTACTTCATGCGACCAACAACACATAACTTTTTCTATTTCATGCGATCAATAATACGTATATCATTGCACTTCGTGCAACCAACATCACCATATTCGTTGTACTTCGTGCGATCAACATTCCATAACTCATTGCACTTCGTGCAACCAACGTTCTCCGATGGCACCCGAAGATAGCGTGATAGTTACGACATACTTGTGGCAGACGTACGCACTTAATATAGACTTATTGTATGGAACATCCAATATAGCGTCGAGCAGATCCATGAGCCATGCAATTGCGGAAACAACTTAGACTCAACTGAATTCGATAGCGAAGCAACTGAGGGTCAAAGAGATTCTTGCACGGTCCAAAGGATGGAACAGCTCTGATACTAACTTGTCACGCCCCGACCCGGAAAATCGCTCGTCCTAGCTAGATTTTACCCGAATCATTGTCCTCGCTGGGGCGTGATGCCGCACGAGCCTGGAGTTGCGCTCGTGCAAGGCAAGATGACAGATTCACATAGAGTTGTCTCAAATTGATAACATAAGCAGCGGAAGGAAAACAGAGTATAACATAAGAATCTCTTTATTAATATTGAACTGAAGGTTACAAAGGCTCTGAATAGCCAACATATATGCCAATTGGCTACAACGCTCATGATCTCTCTAGCTCACAAAGGATTATATTGTTCCATACATTATGCCTCTTTATAGCCACCAAATAGTCTTCGGCCGAACATCTCCATGTCACAAGTCCGAAAGCATATGCGATAGCTCCTCTTGAACGCCGAGGACTCCATGCCTCGGCACGTCCAAGCCAAGCTCCGCCCCGCCGATCATAACCTGAGCCTGCACATAAAACTGTGGGGGATTAGTGCTTTCGTCCTCGCTTCGCACATATCAAGACCCGCTCGTACCGAGACCAAACACTAAATATCTTTAGTGAAACATGTATCATTATTTGGTGATCTTTCTACTTAGCCTTAGGATCAGTTTCATGGCAAAACTTAAACATAGCACATTATCGTAAATGTGTCCCAAATCGTGTTCCTGCAGTAGATACAGTTAGCCATAATATGAACATAAACATAGTGCTCGTGCTCATCTCTGTCCCATATTCCCTAGCCTGCAATGGTTAGCACTTAACATAAGCCATTGTACATTTCACGCAACTAGCCGACCATAAACTTAAACATGCATAAGGGTGGCAGGCCCTGCGCCTGCACCCAACTCTCATCTCAGCCCACCGGCCCTATCTATATGAAGGTCATGGTATTTCGTACCGTAATGGACTTGGCATCTCTTATGTGTAAGCCTACGATCACTTCGATACGGGTTACTAGCCCAATATCCGAAGGATCCCAAACTTACGGATATCATAGCTTATCACAGCACTGGACGGTCGCAATTCGTCCGAATGTTGTGCACCATAAATACCACACATAATTCCCTCCTAGGCCGAACGGTCCCGACGCCCCGGCGTAACCGTTCGAGGGAAGCCGTACCCGTGCACGGGCCATCCGAGTCCATTGACCATGCAATACGTACTATTGCATACAAGTCATATCATTCCAATCCATCTCGTGTTCCATAAACATAGTCTCGATCCATAAACGGTTTCTCGTGCCATAAACATATTCGCGTCTCATAAACATAATCCACCATCCATAAGGGGAGCTCCGTCAGCGTTATGTCCCAACACATCCATATTTATGTACGATGCCCAACGGCTTAGTCATCTCATACTCATATTCAACGCGTACCATTCGTAAGTCATTCTCATAGCCTAGTTCCGTAGTTACTTAGTCTTTTCGTACCATAAGTGCCCGAGGACACGCTCAGCGCCGAAATCAATGTTCTATGCCTAGTGTTCAATATTCTCGGAGTCGTGCATATGATGCACATCTCAATATCGTCTTTTATTGTTCTACCATCATTGCCCTACCGCGACTCGTACACTTGATGCACGTCGCTTCAATTGTTCGATTGTTCAATGTTCTATCTTAGTGTTCGACACATACTTGGACCTTTCGTCGCCGAGCCACGCTCGCTAACTCGATAACATCTTACGCATACCATAACAAAATTTATTTGACGTGAAAGAATAGGGAGAGAGAGTCAAAAACCCGTCCACCTTAAGCCGATATGCCTTGCCGTTTCGCTGAGTTGAAGCGGCTCGCTTCCATAACTTGGTCGCATAGCTAACTCCTCGGACTTAGCCATTTCTTTGGACTACTCGGTTGATTTAGCCTATCATGCCCATGCCACAATCCGTTGCAAGGCTACGATTTGATTTTACGGATACTTCACTGCATAAGGCAAGATGCCGACCTCTTATCGTCCAGCGTAAAAGCATAGCCTGCACACCAGATCAAGTAAAATTAGCACTTGCCCAAACGGGACTTATCCTTTGCATCGATTCGATTCATAGATTCCAACCGACTCAAAGCTTACTTTTGGCCAACGTAACTCTTGCATCGATTCGCATCGATACTTCATCGGGTCAATGCAACTCTTCGAGTCAACGACTCATCGTAATGCACCGATGCGGAGCGGGGCGTTACAGCCTCTCCCGCTGCAGCTACTGTACCGCCTCTGCTACTGTTGCTGCTGCAGCAGCTGCTGCCACCAGGGAGGTGAGGGGGCGGAGGCGGGGAACGGGGGGAGCGGAGACGGGGGAGCGGCCTCCGGCAGCAGCAGCGGCGGCGGGAGGGGCGGTGGCCGCGGGGGGGGGGGGGGGGTGGAGGGGGAGGGGGCGGAGTCGGGGAGGGGGGGAGTGGGGACTGGGGGGAGCGACGTCCGGCAGCAGCAACAGCGACGACGGGAGGGGCGGTGACCGTAGGAGGGGAGTGGGTTAGAGGAACGAGGAAGGCATGGGCATTTTGGTCCAAAAAATATGTTTTTGACGGTTTTCGTCCAAAATCGGAAGTACTATACATTTTTGCAAAACTGTGGGGTGCACCTTGAATTAGGATAATTCAAGTGGGAGGTAAATCAAAATTAGTCTGCTATATATATATATATATATATATATATATATATATATATATATATATATATATATATATATATATATATATATATATTTAGTCTGCTATATTTTTTTTTTGAAAGAAGGTTAATTGTGGCGAACGCTCCCACCGGGAATCGATCTCCTGACCACTCGGGCCATATATATATATATATATATATATATATATATATATATATATATATATATATATATATATATATATATATATATATAACGTCACTTAGCCTATTCTGCGCATGATTCAATTATTTCAATAGCTAAACATAGTAGAACACCTATATAGCTACGACTGTTCACACTTGTACACTTTTTTCTACACCTCTATTCCTTTCTTCCCAGTCAACTGCTATTTATTAGTTATATTAGTTTTTCTTTACAACCGTCGTTAGCTACTTAGAAGCGGAGAGACTCACCTAGCCAGCTTCGGCCAACAGTTGCTGGGGTCCATGTTGAGTGGCCGCGAGGGTTCCGGCATTGGCTGTCGGGGTCGGCGATTCGTGGAGTGGCGGAGACTGTAGTACAGAGGCGTCGGGATAGTGATAGACATGGGCTTGGGTTTCAGGTAGCCAGCAGGTCATAGGCGAGATGGATCAGCAAAAGTCATGGGACGCCGGTATGGTCGGGGATAGTCGAAGCCGTCTGGAGAAACGACAACGAGGTCATCGAGATGCGGAGGTGAATGCTGAAAAGAGATGGTGGTGTTGTTTGTAGTTTAGGACAGGGGTGAACACTATTCAATTTTGAACGGAAAATTGAACCGAATCGAATAAGAGATTCGATTCGGCTTCAAAAAAAATTATTTTGATTTTGGTTTTTAAAATACAAATTTTATTTTTAATATTCGATTTCGGTTTCGGATCCAAAACCAAAAATCGAATAAAAATTAAACAATTATATAAATATCATAAATTTTAAAATGTGTATATTTTAAAAACAACAATTCTATGTATATGTTTTGAAATCTAATTTTGATAATTTAACAACTAGTCCAACTTTGTGCGTAATTTTGAAATTCAACAAATGTGTGTATACAAATTATAATTTTTAGGCTAAATTACAACTTGATTCCCTCAACTATTCAAGTTTTCCAACTTAATACCCTCAATTTTGATAGGTACTAACTTAATACCTTCTCCCAACTAATATTTTTCAGCTTGCTACCCTCGGTCAACACAGCGTTAAATTTTTTACTAAAAAAATATAAATCCCTAAAATACCCCTCCCCTTCTCATCTTCCCTATTCAAACTCCCCCACCCTCCCACCCACTACACCACCCCCCTCTTGCACCGGCCTGACCCCCCTCCCTCGTGCGCCGCTGCCGTGAAGTATAGGAAGCCAGCCACATAACTGTGCAGCACATCACGATCATCCAATTTCAGTCTTCATATGTACTAATTATCAAGAAAACTTGGAATCAAACATATGTAGTGAAGATGTGCAGTGGCTAACATTTCTTTTTTCACATAATCAGCCACATACATCATCTTCAAGCCAGTGATGTTCTCGATGCAGAGGTTGATGAGTGAGGCTATAACTCCGGTGAGGAGGCCAACGAGGAACACCAGCGTCCACTTGAGAAAGATGTACTGGAGGACCTCGTCCTTGGACCGGCTGCGCCAGTCGTGCTTGAACAGGCCATTCTCGTTGATCCTGATTCGTAAAAACACAACCACCATTCATCACAGAGATTCTCAATTAATTGTCAGAAGAAAATTAATTTGGAGGGAGATCAGGCTGTTTATATAGTACTCATAGTCCAAGCTCTCGATATGTGACACTTTGGCTCCAACCATGGCAAGGTGGCTGGAGGTGAGTGTTGGGCTCCTCTTGAGCAATGGTTGCTCTCAAAGCCTTCTTCTACTACGTACTACTACTTCTCCTTCCTCTTCTCTGCCTATTATTGCTGTTGCTGTTGTTAGCTCTTTGATTGGGCATGGATTTTCTTCCATTGTAGATCTTTCTACTTGCCAATGCAACTGTATTAGAATATCAAGAACTGGCAATGAGGAGTGGAAGAAGAGGGAATACACAGTGAGAATCGAAGAGGTACTTAGACAATGTCCCAATTATCTACTAATAAGTACTCTTGAGTGGAGAGTGAGGCAAAGAGGTACTTAGACACTTTTCTGTTAGAGCCGGGGCACAATTTTTCGATGAAAAACTGAGAAGATAAAACAATTGTAAAAACAATGTTCCAATGCAACACTTCTAGGAAGGTTGCGCAAGTTTAACGAAGATCTAAGAAGATCTCGTTACAGCAGCATATGATATTACGAGAATCTAAAAGATTTCGTAATCCACAACAGCGAAGAAGATGACAGATGATTGATGGATGCATATCCTGCTGGGGTGAATTATCACCGTTGCTCAAAGTTATATTCGCCCCACATGAATAGCTTCCAGGAACTAGTAAGTTCGTCGGAGAACTTTGGAACACTCCTGCTCTTCTGACTCCTCGGATCTTACACGGACTCCCGTGTAAAAGCAATGTTGGTGCAACAATTCTCTTCTCTCTCAAGACTTCTGTTTACTTATGTTAAGAAACACTTGTAAACTTTTGTAACTCACTGTATATGCCTGTATTAATGCCTGTGAAAGAGAAGAGACCTTTTATAGGTCCGAGTAGCAAATGTCCGGTTAGCACAACATTCGGGATGTGGTAAAAACCACTCCGAACGTGCAGTAACCGCTCAGATCATGCACAGGCACGATCTGAAGAAAGTTGTACACCTCGCGCACCCCGCGTGCCTTATACACCACCCACTGAACATGCACTGAGCCACTTGCGCCACCTGCGCCACCCGTGCAACTGGGTGCGCACCTGTGCACGCAACTGGTTGTGGCATTGGGCGCGCACCTGGTCGCACAACCTAGGCCGCGCAACCTGGCCCGTGCAACCTGGCAGCGCACTTGGCCATGCAACCTGGCAGCGTACCTGGCAGCGCAACCTGGCCTGTGCAACCTGGCCGCGTAACCTGGCAGCGCGCCTGGCCGCACAAGTGGCTCGCGCAACGAGTGCAACTTAAACGCACTATGCACCTAGCGACGATGCTGACGTGCTAAGTACAAAGTGTGCCAATAAAATGCCATATTACACCTCATGAGCCCATGAGCCCGAGTCCGAGTCGCTAAGTTCCTACGGCGTTTAGCTCCCATGGAAGTAAATTTCCCAAGAGCAAAAAGTATGAATGCTTTTAGTTGTTTATTTAGCCTTTTTTGCATTAGAAAAATAATCCCACATGGCACACCCATGTGCACCTCCACACCACATGTTGTCACGATCCGTATCCACTTTTCGGGCGCGAGCTCGTGAACAAGCCAGCTACGTATCGAGCGGACTCCAACCCGACTCGAGTAAGTATAAGCTGTCAAGATTCATGGTATCATGGCTAGTATGGTAATCTACAGTGTATCTCAATCCACAAGAATATATAAGACAAGAATGAACAAGTATGGGTCGTGGTCTGCAGCCCACTAGCATATATGTCCGATTATACTCCAAGAATAATATGGGCCTTTTAGCATCTAGACCATTTCTTGGAACTTCTTGTTTTCTATTTTGGAATCTTGGTTGGTATTCGAAACTTAACTCGAGATATTGTTTCATATTCGTTGATTGGTACTCCTCCAATCCATTCTTCGTAACCTTGCTCTTTTCGAGATTCTACTCAGGAATTTTGTTTCCTATTCAGGACTAGTTACAATTTGTAAATTTTGTTTTCTTTCCGAAGTTCAGTTTTCTATTTGGGGATAGTTGGAATTTTATTCAATTCTTGTTTCTATTCACCATTCAAGACATCGTTTGAAAACTTCAGTTTCGACCTGTTCCCTATGTGAGATTCATTTCCTACGTGGCTTGTTTCTACTTGGAAATTGTTTCGTTCACAACTTTGTTTCGATCTTGTTCCCTATTTGAGGTATCGCTTGTTTCATGGATATTGTTTTACTCACCCATTGATTCTTTTTCCTACTTATAACTTGATTCCATTCGAGAATTCAAGATCCTGTTTCCTATTTCAAGACTTTGTTTTATTCGTAATTTTGCCTCCCATCCAAGATTTACCGGACTTTGAATTTCAGTTTCTACTCGCAACTCGTTGAGACTGTGTTCCCTATTCCAAATCTTGTCTCCTCATTGAGATTTTCTATTCGAGAATTTGTTCCTTATTCACGACTTTGTTGATACTAGATTTTCTATTTTCCACTGTGTACCTTATTGAGATTTCGTTTTCTATTCAAGTTTTACTTGAGATTTCATTGTTACTCGAGATTTTATTGAAACTCGTTTCCAGTGCGGAATTTTATTTCTTATTTTGAAACTTGTCTTCTATCTAATACCTTGCCTCAGTTCATCCTTCGAGACTCTGTTATCCCTTCGGGATAATGCCCCGTATATGGAATCTTGTTACCATTCCAGATATCAGTTGATATTCCGTCATAATCTGAAACTTCGTCCGGTCTGAAATTTTAACTCTCCCTGGCTGCCCTTTTGTGCTCACTGATCGGATCCCTTGTCATTTTTAGTACCTAATAAACTCATGTATTCTAACAGTCAGGTAATTTCACCATTTCCGTGACTTGGACTATTGAAACTCATTTTGAATTCCTTGAAACTCTTTTGAAATTCCTAGGGATAAAGTCGAAAAGCTATTCGATGACCTACTATGGCATGACAGTTGCGCACTGCAGCCATTAGCTGGATTATGGAGACTGAGGGTTCACTGCAGCCAGTAGCGCACTGGCGAGGCAGGAACTCTAAGTTGAAGTGATTTCAGACACCCATAGGTTTTCGAGAATTGTCGAGACTTTTCATATTCTTCATATCTTGATCTTTTGGATTGTTTCGTCAATGATTGTTGAAAAATGGATAAGGTTGATAGAGTATTTAGAGACATATTGTTATTTGAGTCACGGAGCCGAAAGTCCACTGCAGTCAGATACATACTGGCGGGGTAGGGATTCTAAGCCAAGTGATTTCAGATACCAATATGTTCTTGGATATTCTGGAAACTATAATCCCTTTTTATTGGTTTTCGAGAATCACAAATCCTTGCACGTTCATCCTGATTTGATACTGTAATTCCTGAGTATTTCGTACGTTCCTCAAATCAACCCTTGCTAATTACCTTCTAGTATTGTATCGTTAGATCATTGATTTTCTCAAATTATACATTGCCAGATTTTGATTCCATACTTCGTTTATGTCTTGTCTAAATTTTGATCTTAAATCATGTCTGTCTGACCATGATTTTCCTATCTTGTGCTAGCCACCTGTGTTAAACTATCGATTTTTGATCGTACTTAATATTTGTGTCTTCATGATGTTGCTCCTCTAAGTTGTAATTGAAATTCCTTCCACTTCGTGACTATTTGATCTTTGATCCTTGTCAAAGCGTGATATCCCAAACTTCTTATGTGTGTACTTAGACTCAAGGCTCAGTGCTTCTCAGAGTTACACAAGATCGGCAGAAGCACTAGGCAGACAGCAGCAGACGGACACTTGAGTTCGAGGTAGGAGACAGAGTATTCCTGAAGATCTCACCGACTAGGGGCGTCATCAGATTCGGCAGAGGCGGGAAGCTCAGTCCGAGATTCATCGGACCCTTCGATGTGGCGGCACGGATTGGCGAGGTGGCATATCGACTAGCACTTCCAGCTAGCTTGGAGGGAGTGCACGATGTTCTCCACGTGTCCCAGCTTCGACGCTACATTCCAGATCCAAGTCATGGGGTGGACTATTCCGAGCTAGAGGTGGGCCCGAGATTGACTTATGAGGAGCAGCCAGTAGAGATCCTCGATCGGAGGGAGAAGCGCTTGCAGAACCAGGCTATTTCTCTTGTTTGCGCCATGTGGAGACACCACTCTCCGGGAGAGTCCACATGGGAGCGCGAGGACGAGATACGAGAGCGCTATCCCACTCTGTTTGATTGATTTGATTGTACTCTGTTTTTATGGAATTCTATTTTCAATAAATGACTGGTGTTTGGACCCTTGTGATTTGCTGAGATTTTTTTTGGTCCTTTGAATTTCGAGGACGAAATTTTTTAAGGGAGTGAGATATGTAACTCCACTTTTCGGTTTTAAAATAAATAATTAAATTTCTAAAAATTATATGCTTGTTATTATTAGCTTTAAATAATAAATGGTTTTAAATAATAAATTTTGGATGATATATTTTGGAGGGAATTTATTTTGGACCACTTTTCAAATTTGAAAAGTTGTTACAACAACTTTGTGGGTCCACCATGTGAATTACTAACTGTTTTCTTTACTTTTCCTGAAATAATGAAAGCAGAGGGTTTTATTGAATAAAACTCAGGGCGGAGGGGGCTGCTAAGAAAATTGGTTGAGCGGAGGGGGTAATATGCAAAATGCATGTTTTCTCTTTATTTAGTCAGCTTCGTTGGAGAGAGAGAGTATTCTCTTTTCATTTTTTTTTTTTGAGAGTTTCTCGAGTGGGGTTCTTCCCCCAGAAATTCGCCTGAGCCCTAACCCTAGATTTCTCTGGTGACGGCGAGCGGAGACGACGGCAAGCGGCGACGGTGAGCCCCCACCTTCTCGACGAAGGCGTGGCCAGCTCTCCTCTCCACTGACGGATCTCCCGAAGCTCGGCGTATTCTTCAGATCTAGGGTTCCGACCCGACGACGGCGGGGGTAACCCACGACGGCGACGAACGACGGCCAGCGGAGACGTGTTCCCGGAGGCAGCACCCTTTCTGGCGGCGTACAGCCTCGTACGCATAGATCGACTACTCTGGTGTCGTTTCCGTTCATCCCCGACGAGTTCGAGTCCCTTTGACGCCGTCTCCGTGTCGACGATAAGGTGATTTCTCCGACGAACGAATCCTGACGTCCTTCATTCCTTTCAATTGACTTTTCGACCACAGTAAGTTTCGATCCGTGCCCTGCATTTAATTTCGAAACCTCGCTTGTGCTATTTGTCCTTCACGCCTGGTGATTGGTGTTCGAATTTCTCAGGATTTCTTACTTCGATCCTTCGTTCGGATATAGGAGTACATCCCAAAATTTCGATCGATCTGTATCACTCGTCTTCGGGAACGAACGACTATTGGTGAGTAATTTCCTGCAACTTCCGTCGAGTTCTATACTGTCATATCAATTCAGTCCCTAAGTTATTACAATGTTGCCTGATGGTTTGGATGCAGTACTGTTGAGTTCAGTTCAGGGATTGGAGTCGAGAGAGAGCCTCTTGTTGCAATTATTTTCCGGAGCAGGTACTATCTTTTATCCTCAAATTGTGATTTATTCATTATATGTTTTGGTGTTTTGGTCAGAGTCGATCTTGGAACGGAAGTCGTTTTCCTTTCTGTAGTACGTGTTCGTGATATCTTTCGAGTCCGGTTCTGGTCGTGTGTGGATCGTGTGTACCAGAGTTCGTGTTTGTGTGCGTGATATAGCTGTGTCCAGACAGAGCTCGTATTCGGGTGGGACGTGTGTACGTGTCCGGGCCGGGTTAACAGGGAGCTGGAGTCTTATTTCAATTTGATAAATTTTGAATGTATATATATTTCAGTTTTTGGGTCGTATACATGAGTATTGATCGGCTGGGATTGGAATTTAGTATTGGCATGGTGTGCAGTACAGAAGTAGTAGAGGGAATAATTTAATTATCCAGTTTAGTTTGTTGAGTTTTGCTAACTATGGTTTTGCTGAGTTTAGATTACCAATTTATAGTGAGAATATTTGTTAAAGTTTTCTCTATTCTGTTGAGTTAGTTTATTCTTTACATTCTTTGGGAGCTGGACAAATCTTTGATCTTATAAATCTTGTTCTGGTTATGAGTTTGATGGATAGCATGTAGGATAGTAGCTGGGTTGGATTGCAAGGAACTCTGTTATTAGCAGACTCCTAAACCTGATATATTTTGCACTGTTAACTACAACTCTCTAGTTTCCAAACTTGAGTTGGAGCATGAGATTTATCATGAACATCTTTATTTTCTCAAATTTGCAAAGGATAAATATTGAGAAGTTTATGGTCTATCCTTCTTCTTCCATAGCTAGTTTATGATGGACAAGGTGGGATTAGGATGGTAATCTCAGATTCAGTTCAACTAAACTTGAGGATTTGTGTAACTGCAAGTTAATGAGTCTATATCAAGCTTAGTTGCATTTAGTATTCCGGTGTTTTGGTTGGGGTGTTGAGCAAGTGACTTGATACACCCTGTTTTTTCTGAACTGCAAGTCCAGATTGGTTTTTAATTCAAAAACTTCTTTTATAACCACTCTTTAAAACTACTTTTGTTTAAATAAGCTGAGCTGCTATGAGGATAGCATGAACGGTTTAATTCAGTACATATTTTTATCAACTACATTTTTTTGTAAATCTGTCTATAGGTAAAATGTGTAGTAAAGTGGAACTTATGGTTTATACCAATATATGTATAGATTTTGCAACCTAGATTTCTTACTATCTTAGATTATAGATTTTTAGCTCTATAGCAAGGTATGTTAGAAGTTGGAATCCCTAAACTAAAACTTGTATAGATGTTAATCAACGTCTACCCATTATTAAATTACAGGAGGACAGCTAGATCCGATCCTTACCCGTACTTTCCCGGAGCAAAGGCAAGTACTTTTCTACGGTTTTGTGCATTTACATTCTTGTACGCTTTCTTGTGACACGTCATGGCACGATATCATGTACTCCTGTACCCCTGTATTCCTGTACCCTTGCTCTTGTACTTATTAGTGTCGGGTGGGGAAATACACTAGCCATGTGACCAATCCCGGTTACTATATTCATGTACCTAGCTTAGGCCTCGCACTGTGCACGCGGGTCCTAAGTCGTACCATATTCATGTACTCCTGTGCATGCTCCTGTACTCACCCCAGCCGGTCACTTGGACTAGATGTATTTCGATATTGTGCACTTGTCATGTCTGGTACTTCAGGATTATAGTTTCATTCCTGTACTTTACATGTTCCTGTACTTTACATTCATGTACTATAGTTCCTGTACTTATTTCGTGTACTATTTTCCTGTACTTTCATGTTCATTCCTGTATTTTATTTCCCGTACTCCTGTACCCTGTTCATATCATGTTCATGTTTCATTACCTAGAACTGTATTTTGCTCCGCTCCTGAATAGGATATGTTGCAGGTATGCTTACAGGACATTGATCTACTCTATGGGCCAGAGCCCAGGATTTAGCTGAGCAGGATGAGGCTTAGCTTGAGGTTTCAGGTTTAGATTACTTAGCTTTACCTTGAGATATTGACTTTAGAGTTCATAGCACTTTTCATTCCTGTTGATTCTGGTACATTATGATATCTGGATTTGTGGATTATGGTGATCATTCTGGAATACGTTTTTAGATGCTGTGATTCTATACTTTCATGTTTATCTGGTTAGTTTTCCCTAGCTTGGTACAGCTTACTTTATTGTGTCTAACAATGAAGGCTGGGCGTGTCCGACTCGTGTCCGATTATTCGGGAGCGGGTCGTGACAGCAGCCCACTAGCATATATGTCCGATTATACTCCAAGAATAATATGAGTCTATAAAGCTAAGCTGATAAGCAGGATATATCATAAAAGTACGAAAAAGATAGTAAATCAATAACACTAACTAAATACCTGAATCATGCAGATGAAGTCAACTACCACATGCTCAGCTAACTAACTCCGTGCAATCAGCTACCTGAAGAGATCATCAGGTCCTCAGAGGACTAGCAAGATACATAAAACATGCCTACTAATATGACAGTAAATAACATGTATGGAGGATAAGAACACTGCAAGAAAAACATCTAAGGACGACGAGTCATGTGGAAATATAATACTAGGCTTGGCTAACCATCAATCAGAACTCCTATAGCTTGTAGTACAATGCAAGATACTCCCAATCTATAGTATTTCAATTGACGTACAAAGCAGGATACTTTTAGTCGAGATTAGCCAATTCTATTATCGATCTCCTCTCCTAAAGGATACAAGGTCAAGTAGACTCCTATAAATCGTAGTACAATATAAGATACTTCCAATTTATAGTATCGCAAGTGTCACTCCCCGATCCCGCTAGGGTCGTCCGTCTTGCCTGGATCCCTGCGGCATCGATCGTCCTCGCTAAGGCGTGATGTCGTGCAAGCCTAAGTTGCGCTTGCACAAGGCCATGTACCTGCACAAAACAACTAGTCAAGCAAAACACACGCACGTACCCATTTTATTGCAGGAAACCAAATATTGGACGCAGAGATTTAAAATAGAAATACTTCTTTTATTGATAACTTTGATAGGAATACATGTACAAAGCTTTGCAACTCAGATTTGCCTTATAATTGGCTACATGATTGTCTTTGAAACTCTCTTTTGAAAATAACCATAATGCCCATACATGATATCCCTTTATTACAAGCTGGAATTGAAAAGACACCTTTAAAGGAAATGGAAACTTGAACTTGACTTGAAATAAAAGAAAGCTTCGAGGCAGTCTGCAGCTCTACTGGACTAGACGAGCTTTAGTGCCTCTTCTGAAATCCTCCTGTCTCCTTTGCTTTCTGAAAAAGATGCCCACAACGTGGGTCAGCACACATCATGTACTGGCAAGCAGCTTTTGGCCGAACTCGCAAATCTCTGCACTAAATCAACATCTGAAGCTAACATTTACTAGTGATCTTTCTACTTGTCTAGATTCTTTTTAATAATTCATAAGAAACATAGCAGTAGAAAGCACTGTATAATAAATCTTACCATCGCCGACAGTCATCCCTGCACAAGACAGGTTAGCACAATTTGTATATGATATAAAAGCATACTGTTGAATTCTGCATCTTTTGTTAGGTTACAATGCACTCTGATTTCATAAATGCACCTAACTATATGTTGGTCCACGGGTCATTCCCCGTGATTAGCCACTGTGACTCTTGGGTTCAGCTCGTCGCGAAGGACACTCTATACACCCCTTGGTTTCTTTACCGCAGGGCATTACTCTAATCCTCCCTAGGCCGAGCAGCTCAGGTGCCCCCAAACTGGTCGTGAGGATTGGCCCTGTGTACACAAGTTGTCCGAGACCAAATGCATGAATGCACTCTATCAAATAAATCTCTAGTATGACAACATATGCAACCCTCTGTATTTCCGTCTTACTCTGTATTCTCTATACGGCAAGCCGTATCATCTCTGTCATATGACTTTAGCAACATTTACAACAATCTCTTGCAGCAGAAAAAGAATTTGTAATCATTCCTATCAAGTACGAGTAAGGCAACTGTTCTTTGATTAGCATGTAAGTTCAATTCTTTGTTTCTTATCTTTTGTTGGTTTGGTATCGTTGATCAGCGGAACACAACAAAAGAGTGGACTAGAGATCTTTTTATTAGGGCATACAAATCAATGTCTGTTCGGTTGAAGCTACTCACAAAGATGAATCTTAGTTGAGAGAAGGAGGGACTTCGCGCACCGTTCACGTCCTATGTATGTCTATGCGTCCCTCTGCATAGGCACCAACATCTGATTAGCATACTTCGGTCTCTTTCTCTCAAGATTCGTAATGAATGCGATATGCGATAAAAGCGAACAATGAAAACCAATCATCGAAAACCAACTCGAAAACGCATTCATCAAAACCAAGCAGCGAAAGAAAACATCCAACAAAACTCTTGGATTCATTTCAATAGAAGCCAATCCATCAATTGGAAAGGTTTATTGCATTTCATTCGTGATCAATCGATACCGACAAAGGTTTCCCCAAATACTCAGTTCGAGCCTGAGTCAGCAAGCCGTAGGTATTACATAGTGGACCGCGAGGAGCGGGGCACTACATAATAACCCACTGAGAAAAAGTTTTGTCCTCAAAACTTAAGATACAAACGCACCTCCACTAGAATTGCCATCTTTATCAAGTAGGGAGGCGAGGCTATAGACGCGCGCGGTCGCAGTGTTAGCATTCCGCAACTGCTGATTGTGCGGATTATCTCGGAGCGGCGGTGGGTCTGGTAGCGGCCCATGATCCTCTGTATCATCTCTGTTACGTGCCGTGTGTCTCTTCTTTGGGCAATCTCTGAAACCATGGCCTCTCTGACCACAGTTGAAGTATTCCTTGTTAAGGGAACAACAATGTTCTCTGACATGGCCCAGGCGGCCGCAGAAAGAGCACTCAATCTTGTTACGAGGTTCCCCCTCTGCCTTTTTCTCTCCATCTTGGTATCTTTTCGTACATGGATTACGACTGCACTGGATTTTAGCTGACGTCTTCCTCAGGTTAAATTGTTCTACCTAAAGCGCTGCCTCAAAGGCCTGAGAATACGACCCACATTCTCGATTCAGCACACTTAACTGGATGTCGTCGTTCAGACCTTCAACGAACCGATCTATGCGAGTCTGTTCCGTGGGAAGCATACCAGTAGCAAAATTTGCCAACTTAGCAAATTCAGATTCATAGTCCTCCACGAACATATTCTCTTGTTTCGGTGTGATGAAGTCATGCTCCATGTTCTTGCTCATGGCTAGAGGCAGATATTGATCCAGAAATGCCTTCTTGAACGAGGCCCATGAGATCTTCCCATTCCTAGCCGTTGCGAGCAGCGCCGGCTTCTTTGCCTTCCACCAATCCTTTGCCCGCAGCCGTAGGAGCAGAACGGCACAAACTACCTTTTTGCTACTTGGAACTCCTACGAACGCGAACAGACTCTCCATTTTATCAATCCAGTCCATCACCTTGTCGGGTGACGTCCTGCCTTCAAATTTCGGAGGTTTCGCGTCTAAGAAGTCCTTTGGCCTAAAGAAAGTGTGCCTTTGCGCCGGCTGGGGCTCGTCACCCTCTACGGGCTCAATCTCGGGCGTTCCCGTTGGTTTGGTCGCTGCGGTGGTATCCCGATTTGCCGCAAGCGCCGTGACAAGCTGGGTCAAGGCATCCAACTGCTTTTGTTGGGCCTCTGCTTAGGCCTGATGTATCTGATTTCGTTCCTCATTGTCCTGTCTCTGTAACTCCAATATTGTCATGATCCGTTCTACCGGATCGGTCGAGCCAGATGGACGAGGAGGAGCCATTTCTCTACAAAATAGTGTAACTTCTGTCAGTCTCATAAAATATTATGGACTTATTGTATGGGGCATTGGTTTTCATAACTCAAAATTGGGACACTTTTGAAAGCCGTCAAAGTACTTTATATACTTTACGAAAATGATATTTTTAAGAGGCCAAGGATGTAAAAGTGTGCTCTGATACCACTTTGCCACGCCCCGATCCCGCTAGGGTCGTCCGTCTTGCCTGGATCCCTGCGGGATCGATCGTCCTCGCTAAGGCATGATGCCGTGCAAGCCTAAGTTGTGCTTGCACAAGGCCATGTACCTGCACAAAACAACTAGTCAAGCAAAACACACGCACGCACCCATTTTATTGCAGAAAACCAAATGTTGGACACAGAGATTTAAAATGGAAATACTTCTTTTATTGATAACTTTGATAGGAATATATGTACAAAGCTTTGCAACTCAGATTTGCCTTATAATTGGCTACATGATTGTCTTTGAAACTCTCTTTTGAAAATAGCCACAATGCCCATACATGATATCCCTTTATTACAAGCTGGAATTGAAAAGACACCTTCAAAGGAAATGGAAACTTGAACTTGACTTGAAATGAAAGAAAGCTTCGAGGCAGTCTACAGCTCTACTGGGCTAGACAAGCTTTAGTGCCTCTTCTGAAATCCCCTTGTCTCCTTCGCTTTCTGAAAAAGATGCCCACAACGTGGGTCAGCACACATCATGTACTGGCGAGCAGCTTTTGGCCGAACTCGCAAATCTCTGCACTAAATCAACATCTGAAGCTAACATCTACTAGTGATCTTTCTACTTGTCTAGATTCTTCTTAACAATTCATAAGAAACATAGCAGCAGAAAGCACTGTATAATAAATCTTATCATCGCAGACAGCCATCCCTGCACAAGACAGGTTAGCACAATTTGCATATGATATAAAAGCATACTGTTGAATTCTGCATCTTTTGTTAGGTTGCAATGCACTCTGATTTCATAAATTCACCTAACTATATGTTGGTCCACGGGTCATTTCCCGTGATTAGCCGCTGTGACTCTTGGGTTCAGCTCGTCGCTAAGGACACTTTATACACCCCTTGGTTTCTTTACCGCAGGGCGTTACTCTAATCCCCCCTAGGCCGAGCAGCTCAGGTGCCCCCAAACTGGTCGTGAGGATTGGCCCTGTGTACACAAGTTGTCCGAGACCAAATGCATGAATGCACTCTATCAAATAAATCTCTAGTATGACAACATATGCAACTCTCTGTATTTCCGTCTTACTCTGTATTCTCTATACGGCAAGCCGTATCATCTCTGTCATATGACTTTAGCAATATTTACAACAATCTCTTGCAGCAGAAAAAGAACTTGTAATCATTCCTATCAAGTACGAGTAAGGCAACTGTTCTTTGATTAGCATGTAAGTTCAATTCTTTGTTTCTTATCTTTTGTTGGTTTGGTATCGTTGATCAGCGGAATACAACAAAAGAGTGGACTAAAGATCTTTTTATTAGGGCGTACAGATCAATGTCTGTTCGGTTGAAGCTACTCACGAAGATGAATCTTAGTTGAGAGAAGGAGGGACTTCGCGCGCCGTTCACGTCTGCATAGGCACCAACATCTGATTAGCATACTTCGGTCTCTTTCTCTCAAGATTCGGAATGAATGCGATATGCGATGAAAGCGAACAATGAAAACCAATCATTGAAAACCAACTCGAAAACGCATTCATCAAAACCAAGCAGCGAAAGAAAACATCCAACAAAACTCTTGGATTCATTTTAATAGAAGCCAATCCATCAATTGGAAAGGTTTATTGCATTTCATCCGTGATCAATCGATACCGGCAAAGGTTTCCCCAAATACTCAGTTCGAGACTGAGTCAGCAAGCCGTAGGTATTACATAGTGGACCGCGAGGAGCGGGGCACTACAGCAAGTCAAGTCAATCAATCAATCAATATATGCTATAGGTCGTAGTACAATGTAAGATACTCCCAATCTGTAGCATGTCTTAAGTCAAGTTAATCAAGCAATATCAAGATAAAAGAATCGGCTATAGGTCGTAGTACAATATAAGATACTCCCAATCTATAGTATATCTCAACTGTAGTACAATGCAAGATACTTCCATCCAAGAATGGTCAAGTCAAGGACAGATATAGAAACTGACAACTCAATCACGAGACAAGGTAACACGAAGAGACCAATAATCTAGCAATGTCAAATATCCTATACGTGCACGTAATCTAGAACAAGTAAAGCAACCAAGGACAAATCAATCACAATATGGAATTATGTGACAATATAAAAAAGAATACAATAAAGAAAGAGAAAATAATGTAAATACTATATATGTTCGGCAAGGTATACTTGCCTGAGGGTTGCACGGAGATCCAACAATATATCGCCAATCAACAAGTCAGAAAGTCCAAGTCTCACAACTGCCTCCAGAAGCTGTAATAAATGTTACCAACGTTTCCAGATTAGTCAAATTAGCTAGGATAGCCTGTCCTTAAGTCCAATTCTGGACACAGGGGTAAACAGTAATTTCGGGCAAAAATGATGTCCACCGTTGGACCCGCTTTGCACCGAAAAGCGTGCCAGAGTTAATAGTCTCTAAAGTTGTCAAAGTATATGTCTATGGATTCGTTTTGATGATACAAATCCAACGGTATGTCCAATTTTGGATTCCGGTGGGTCGTGCACAAAATCGTCCGTTGAATCGGATCGTGGGGCCCGCAAAATGGTGATCCGATCAACTATTTTAGAATCGGACCAAACTCGGCAAATAGGACCAGAAAAATGATACGATCCTGTTGGCGTAAGTTTCGTCTCGATCTGATGAACGTGTACAAAGTAATTACGAAACTTGCACAGAGGTCGATACGATAAATTTTGACGGATACGCATCAAATTCATCGCGCACACGCAACCAATTTGAATTCTTTCAAATCCCAGACGTCCACGAAGCCGATACCCACCTTTTGATGCTTTCGGTTCGCGACCAACTCGCCCGGGTTGGCGGGACACAGGTCGTATCGAAGATTTTTACAATTTGGAAAATAGGTTTTTCTCAGTTTTCAAAGAGGTTTAGCTTGATGCATAATGGATGAAATCAAAATCCGTGAACAATGTTTTGATGTCCTATAGGTTGTCTATGAGGGTGTTCAATTACTTTTGAAAAATTCCTACTGTCCCGATCATAATCTGTCTTCCAAGATAGCCCTAATAACTGTTATAAACAGAGTGCATGTATGCTATTTTTTGTCGATTTTCAGGAGATTCCCTTAGAAATCTAATGATTATGATTAAATCTAATTGAAGGGAATTAAAGAGGGTTTTATTGTCGACGTGTATGAAGAAACCGTGCAGAAAAATATGCGACGACGAGAAAGAAAACTCACTACGAAGTCAAGGCTTTGGGGCCGCTGCTGTCGGTGGTTTCCCTGTTTGCTGCGCGCGGCTGTGCTTTTCGGTGGCCTCCGACGACCTGCGCGGCCACACGCGGCAGTCCAGGGCATGCACCGGCGTCGGGCTGGTGGTCGCGGTGGATGTGGCTACGTGCGATTCCAATCTAGGGTTTTCTCATTCTTTTCCTCTGTTCTTTGTACGCGATATATCTCTACACATATATATTCGGGTAAGGCTACTCACTGTGCGGGGGTGGGGGACTTTGGAGTGGGCCGGGCCTTTGGGTTGCTCGGGTTGGGCCCGGCTAGGCCTGGGATTGCTTGCTGCTTTGTTCTCCTTAGTTTATTTTTCCAATTTATTTATTATATATTTATATGTGTGGGTACAAAATATATACGTATAAACCTATATATATATATACAATTATATATATACATGTTTACCATATCTATATACATACAAGGAAATAAATACATACCGTAATTTATACCATATATCTTATTATGATATTATATATATTTATATATATACACAACTCACACACACACACACACACACATATTTATATATATATATATATATATATATATATATATATATACATGTGATATAATACTTCCAATTTTCTATAAAAAAAATCATAATATTAAATCTTCCTAGTATAGGATTATTATAACAATGAGTACGCGGGTATAAAATATATTTATTTTCAAAAATAGGAGATAACCAATATTAATAATATCTAATAGTAATAAATATATTTATTTAATCACCACAAAATAATAAAATAATAATAAAATAATTAAAAGGTGGTTTGGTGAATCCATACTACTTACCTTTATCCGGGTACAGAAAATTGTACAAATATTGTAAAACAATATTTAATAATAAAAATACCAATTTTTGTACAAATATTCAAATAATTAAAAATGTACATCAATACCTAAAATAATTTAGGAAATATTTGTACACACATAAAATATGCCTACATGGTCGTCTTTGGTCTCACTACAAGATTACATGGGCTCGGTTTGGTTCGGGTCTAGTCCGAGCTAAATCGACACAAACCGGGTCTCCTACATATATATATATATATATATATATATATATATATATATATATATATACCTGTGATATAATACTTCCAATTTTCTATAAAAAATCATAATATTAAATCTTCCTAGTATAGGATTATTATAACAATGAGTACGCGGGTATAAAATATATTTATTTTCAAAAATAGGAGATAACCAATATTAATAATATCTAATAGTTAATCAATCAATCAATATATGCTATAGGTCGTAGTACAATGTAAGATACTCCCAATCTGTAGCATGTCTCAAGTCAAGTTAATCAAGCAATATCAAGATAAAAGAATCGGCTATAGGTCGTAGTACAATGTAAGATACTCCCAATCTATAGTATATCTCAATTGTAGTACAATGCAAGATACTCGCATCCAAGAATGGTCAAGTCAAGGACAGATATAGAAACTGACAACTCAATCACGAGACAAGGTAACACGAAGAGACCAATAATCTAGCAATGTCAAATATCCTATACGTGCACGTAATCTAGAACAAGTAAAGCAACCAAGGACAAATCAGTCACAATATGGAATCATGTGACAATATAAAAAACAATACAATAAAGAAAGAGAAAATAATGTAAATACTATATATGTTCGGCAAGGTATACTTACCTGAGGGTTGCACGGAGATCCAACAATATATCGCCAATCAACAAGTCAGAAAGTCCAAGTAACACAACTGCTTCCAGAAGCTGTAATAGATGTTACCAACATTTCCAGATTAGTCAAATTAGCTATGATAGCCTGTCCTTAAGTCCAATTCTCGATACAGGGGTAAAACAGTAATTTTGGGCAAAAATGATGTCCGCCGTTGGACCCACTTTGCACCGAAAAGTGTGCCTAAGTTAATGGTCTCTAAAGTCGTCAAACTATATGTCTATGGATTCGTTTTGATGATATGAATCCAACGGTATGTCCAATTTTGGATTCCGGTAGGCCGTGCACAAAATCGCTCATTAAATCGGACCGTGGGGCCACGAAATGGTGATTCGGTCAACTGTCTCAGAATTGGACTAAACTTGGCATACAGGACCAAAAAAATGATACAGTACTGTTGGCGCAAGTTTTGTCTCGATCAGACGAACGTGCACAAAGTAATTGGAAAACTTGTACAGAGGCCGATACGGTGAATTTCGACGGATACGCATCAAATTCGTCGCGCACACGCAACCAATTTAAATTCCGTCAAAGCCCTCACATCCACGAAGCCGATATACACCTTTCGATGCTTTCAGTTCATGACCAAGTCGCCCGGGTTGGCGGGACGCACGTCGTATCGAAGATTTTTACAATTTGGAAAATAGGTTTTTCTTAGTTTTCAAAGAGGTTTAGCTTGATACATAATGGATGAAATCAAAATCCGTAAATAGCATTTTGATGTCCTATAGGTTGTTTATGAGGGTTTTCAATTACTTTTGAAAAATTCCTACTGTCCCGATCATAATCTGTCTTACAAGATAGCCCCAATAACTATTATAAGCAGAGTGCATGTATGCTATTTTTCGTCAATTTTTCAGGAGATTCCCTGTGAAATATAATGATTATGATTAAATCTAATTGAAGGGAATTAAAGAGGGCTATATTGTTGACGTGTACGAAGAAACCGTGCAGAAAAATATGCGACGACGAGAGAGAAAACTCACTGCGAAGTCAAGGCTTTGGGGCCGCTGTTGTCGGTGGTTTCCCTGTTTGCTGCGCACGGCTGTGCTTTTCGGCGGCCTCCGGCGACCTGCGCGGCCGCGCGCGGCAGTCCGGGGCATGCACCGGCGTCGGGCTGGTGGTCGCGGTGGATGTGGCTACGTGCGATTCCAATCTAGGGTTTTCTCGTTCTTTTTCTCTGTTCTTTGTACGCGATATATCTGTGCACATATATATTCGGGTTAGGCTACTCACTGTGCGGGGGTGGGGGACTTTGGAGTGGGCCGGGCCTTTGGGTTGCTCGGGTTGGGCCCGGCTAGGCCTGGGCTTGCTTGCTGCTTTGTTCTCCTTAGTTTATTTTTCCTATTTATTTATTATATATGTATGTGTGTGGGTACAAAATATATACGTATATATATATATAAAAAAAATATATATATATATATATATATATATATATATATATATATATATTTTATATATATATATATATATATATATATATATATATATATATATAAAAATATATATATATATATATATATATATATATATATATATATATATATATATATATTTTATATATATATATACAATTATATATATACATGTGTACCAAATCTATATACATACAAGGAAATAAATACATCGTAATTTATACCATATATCTTATTATGATATTATATATATTTATATATATACACAACTCACACACACACACACACACATATATATATATATATATATATATATATATATATATATATATATATATATATATATATATATATATATATATATATATATATATATATATATATATATATATATATATATATTTTTATATACACATGTGATATAATACTTCCAATTTTCTATGAAAAATCATAATATTAAATCTTCCTAGTATAGGATTATTATAACAATAAGTACGAAAATATATATATATATATATATATATATATATATATATATATATATATATATATATATATATATATATATATATATATATATATATATAATACTTCCAATTTTCTATGAAAAATCATAATATTAAATCTTCCTAGTATAGGATTATTATAACAATGAGTACGCGGGTATAAAATATATTTATTTTCGAAAATAGAAGATAACCAATATTAATAATATCTAATAGTAATAAATATTTTTATTTAATCACCACAAAATAATAAAATATTAATAAAATAATTAAATGGTGGTTTGGTGAATCCATACTACTTACCTTTATCCGGGTCCAGAAAATTGTACAAATATTATAAAACAATATTTAATAATAAAATACCAATTTTTGTACAAATATTCAAATAATTAAAAATATACATCAATACCTAAAATAATTTAGGAAGTATTTGTACACACATAAAATATGCCTACATGGTCGTCTTTGGTCTCACTACAAGATTACATGGGCTCGATTTCGGTTCAGATCTAGTCCGAGCTAAATCGACACAAACCGGGTCTCCTACAAGTCAATAATATAATTAATAAATAATTTAAAATATCTTTAGAGGTTAAGTCGCAACTTGGCATGGCTTTCCTAGTTAGGACACACTTATGGCTGAGTCTTCCTTGGCATGGCTAATACACTAGTCAAGGCACGCCACTGTACTATCCGTGCCATGATTCCTAGTCGTCTGGTACTTCAAAATTTAACCATGGCTAAAGTCGTCTACCGTAATAATTAACTAAACAATTATTTATAAAATTCTAAAAATTACCGTTTAAATCAAATAAATAATAAAAAATTTCCGGGAAGGAAAGCTACACATGTGCATCTTTAAAAGAGCATATCTAATATATAGAGATACAACTCTTTTGGCCTAGCCGATGTGGGACTAAAATTCCAAATGAAAAAGGCCAAAACCCAACAATCCCCCACATATCTCTATATATGGGTATAAGTGTTTCCCACAGTAACTGTCCATCATGTATTAGAAGAGATGTCGCTGACGACTTGAATCTTCCCGCATGGGTGAAACAACAAACTATAATACAAGAATGGATTATGCCTTGAATTCTGCATCATAGCTGAAATTCTTCCCACTCACATAATGTAGTTACATGTGATTCTGGCTTGCACATTAAAAGCTTTGTGCCAGCCTGGTTTCTATGTATAATTTTGGGCGTCTAGTAGTTTACCCTCAAGAGTCGGCCTGAGATCTCTGTCCATACACTATAGGTGAGTTCATAATTAAAGAGACATGGCATGAAGCGCTTTGCGCTTCCCTTGCGTTGCTACGCCGCTATGACATAGCTTAAAGCCGAGGCCTTACCCCGTACCGGAAACCTCATCGTAGTGTCATACTACTGTAGCATGAGGCAACCGCCTTTTTGTAGTGCCAAACTACGCAGTATGAAGCCTTAGGCTTCCTTGCGGTGTTACGCCACAACGACATGGCATGCAAGGCCGAGGCTTTATCCCTAACCGGGTACCTTATTGTGGTATCGTGCCACTGTAACATGAGGAACTCCTCCTATTTGTAGTGCTGATTACCCCTATCTTTATTTTAACATACAACATTAGGCTAACTGCCTATTTGCGGTGCTACGCTGCTGTGACTTGGCTAGCAAGGCCGAGGCATTATCCCATGCCTGGGAACCTTATGGTGGAGTCACCCTACAGTAGCATGGAGTTTCACTCCTTGTAGTGCTGTTCTACCGTGCTTCCTTTAAAGCACACCAGGCATTCACTCTTTCCGAGAACTCATTAAGGCATTTAAGCCAACCTTCCCACATGATCCATTTTTTACAGAAAATAATTGTAGACAACAGTGGTTGTAGGTCCGTAACCTCTTCATGCCCAATATAACATGTACCCACCGTTCCTGATATTCTTCCGATTAGTGGTCCTCCCTTGAACCAAAAGCTAGATGCCTAGTAGATTTCTCTTTGAACTATTAACATAAAACTTTATAGTAGGAAAATAATAATACAATATCAGAATACCTTTAAGCCCATTTTACAAGTTGTGTCGTCAACTAGCTGGCGTTTGACCCCCTTGGTGAACGGATCCGCCAGGTTCTCCTGACTCTGAACGGATCCGCCCTGTGCTTCAACCGCATAGTGCTCTTCTTTCTGTTGTAGAGGTCATTTGATGCCACCGTCGCGGTCGCCTGGTTGTCACAGTAAATTGATATTGCCGGTATTTGCACCTCAACCACTGGAAGATCATACATGAGCTCCCGAAGCCATTCTGATTTCTCGGCTGCGGTATCAAGTGCAAAGAACTCAGATTCTATGGATGACCGCGAAAGCATAGTCTGCTTCTTCGACTTCCATGATATAGCAGCTCTACCCATAGTAAAAATGAATCCAACTGTGGACCTCTCGCTCTCCACCTCTGAGCACCAGCTGGCATCACTGAAGCCTTCCACTACCGGCGGATCTCCGCTGTAGTATAGTGCATATGTCTGAGTCTTCTTGAGATATCTCATAACCTGTTTCACAGCTTTCTAGTGTTCAACACCTGGGTTGCTCGTGAAACGACTCAGCATTCCCATGACGAAAGCTATGTCAGGCCTTATGGCAGTAGTAGCATACATCAAACTTCCGATTACGCTTGCATACTCCAGCTGCCTGACGCTTTTTCCTGAATTAGGCTTCAGCTTCAGATCACACCTGTACGACGTATCGATCCCTGGAAGATCTCGATACCCATAATGAGTGATCATTTTTTCAATATAATGAGACTGTGATAGCACTAGTCCATTGTCTGTCCGGATGATCTTGATCTCTAAGATCTCATCAGCTTCCCCCAGGTCCTTCATACTGAACTTGCTCGAGATAAATTTCTTTGTCTCAGTGACACAACCCATATCTGTACCTAGGATAAGCATGTCGTCCACGTATAGACAAACGATCACACCTCTTTCATCAGCGAACTTCGTATAAACATACTTGTCCGTCTCACTGACCATGTAGCCATTTGACTTTATAACTTTGTCAAATTTCTCATGCCACATCTTGGGAGCCTGTTTAAGACTGTACAAAAATTTAACCAACTTGCAGACTTTGTCTTCAAGATCCTTGACGACAAATCCTTCTGGCTGTTGCATGTAAATCTCTTCGGTCAGCTCACCATTTAGGAAAGCCATTTTCACATCCATCTGATGTATCACCATCTTATGTATTGCTGCGAGAGCAATCAATATTCTGATGGTGGTCATTCAGGCTACTGGAGCATACATGTCAAAGTAGTCATTCCCCTGCTTCTGAGAAAACCCTTGGCTACCAACCTAGCCTTGAACTTGTCAATAGTTTCGTCTGCTTTCATCTTCTTCTTGAAGATCCATTAGCATCCGATGGATTTCGCTCCTTCAGGAAGATCAACCAACACCCAAGTGTTATTTGAGGTGATGGAATCAATTTTATTGTCAATCGCCTCCTTCCAGAAAACCACGTCTCTGGTCTTCATCGCCTCATCATAGGTAAGCGGATCTGCTTCCACATAATAGGTGACAAAGTCACTTTCGAAGTCCTTCGGCCTCCTCACACGCTTAGCTGACGGCTCAACTTGTTTTGGTTCAATCGTTGTTTCAACAACATCTTCTTGGACCACATCTTTATTGAAGACTTCAGTTTCCTGCGTACCCTCATTATTCTCCGGTACATCCGCAAGAACAATATTTTTGTGCCTTGCAAATTTGTCTTCAAAATATTCTGTGTCACGAGATTCAATGATATAATTTGACTCAATATCAAGAAATCTTCGAGCATCACTCTTCTCAGCATACCCCAAGAAGATCGTCTTAGTAGTCCTTGTCCCAAGCTTCTAAATCTTCAGATCTGGAAGCTTAACATATGCCAGACACCCCCACACTCGAATGACATTCAAGTTAGATCTGACCTTGAACCAGAGTTTATGAGGAGTAACGTCTGAAGTTGCATGAGGCACTCTATTTAAAATAAAAGTGGCCATCAATGCAGCTTCTCCCCAGTAACACTTAGGAAGACCCGCAGTCAACAGCATTGAGTTAATCATTTCTGTTAACGTTCTGTTCTTTATCTCTGCTACTCCGTTTGATTGAGGAGAGTATGGAGTCGTAGTCTCATTGACAATTCCATGTTCTTTGTAGAACGATGTGAATTCATGAGACATGTACTCCCCACCTCGATCACTTCTTATTATTTTGAGTTGTTGTCCAGTTTGTCGCTCAACTTCGGCCCTGAACTCCTTGAACTTCTCGAATGCTTCGTCTTTAGCCTTCAGCAAGTAGACGAACGCATACTTTGAGAAGTCATCGATAAAAGTTATGAAATACTTCATCCCGGCCTTTGTAGAGAATTATTTGAAGTCACAGATATCGGAGTGTACCAACTCCAGAAGATCTGTACTTTGATTAACCCGAGGAAAGGGTTTCCTTGTGATCTTTGTTTGAGCACAAACTTTATATTTCTCTACCTTACCCCCACACTTAGAGATAAGTCCTAGATTAGACATTCTGTTTATTCGTTTAAAATGAACATGTCCTAGTCTATTATGTCACAACTCAAGAGTATAAGCAGAAGGAGTGATTGCATTAATAAAATTGGACTGATTTGCAAGCTAAATTTTGAACATTCCTTCGATATAAAAAGCTTTCCCAAAATATGTTCCCTTAATAGACATCACCATTTGGCCAGCATTGATATCCATTCTGTGGCCTGCATTACAGAGTAGGCCTCCTGAGATCAGGTTCTTGGCGATAGCAGGTGCGTGCTTTACGCCTTGAAGCGTCAGAGACTTGCCAGAAATCTGCTTCAATACTACCGTCCCAATCCCAAGCACTTCAGCTTATGCCTGGTTCGCCACCATAACTACTTCAGAAGTAGGTGTGTAGGTGGTGAACCACTCCTTGCTGGAACAGACATGGCTGGTGGCTCCAGTGTCTACCTACCAGTCAGAGTCAGTACCTATAGTATCAACCTGCGCAATCATAGCAACAACGTCAGTGATTATAGATACCTTGCTAGGCTCTCCTTGCTCTGATTGCTTGGTCTTTGCTTTATATTCACTCTTGAAGTGGCCCTTCTTGCCACACTTGAAGCAAGCCAAGTGAGACTTTGGCTTCTTTTGCTTGAAAGAAGTTCCCTTCACTTTCAGATTGTCAGGGTCCTTCTTCTTGCTGTGGGAAGCCGCCTGCTTTCTCCTTGGTTCCCTTGTATGAACCTGATTGGAGTTAACCAATTGCTTGGACAGTGCGTCCACGAGCCTACATATGGTCCTCAACATAGATTTCCTGCGAGAGATCTTCAAGGCTGATCTCAAGCTTCTTCCAATGCATGTTTGCATAGAACTTACTCCATCTAGTGGGGAGCATCGAGACAATCCCTCCAACAATAAACTTGTCGGGGAGGGGCATCGTCTCGTTTTCCAGCTTCTGTCGCAGCTTCAAAAATTTCTTCACCTACAGCAGCATGGACTTCTCGTCCTCAAAGAGCCATTTGTGATATTTTTTAACTACAACTATCTTGCTCTTGTTTTTGTCTTCTTCGTACAGTTTCTCCAGAGACTCCCATATGTCTCTGGCAATAGTCTTCTTACTATAGGATTCTGCTAGGGAATCCTCTATAGCATTCAGGATAAGCAGCCTATAAATGCTATTCTCCCTACTCCACTTGGCCTAAAGTTTAATAACCACAATGATTGCGGCAGCAGACCCAGTATCTGGAACAGTAGGTTCCTCTTCAAGAAGCTTGTGATCAACGTCTCTGAGTTGAAGAGTGAGATAAACCTTTCTCTTCCAGACTTGATAATGCTCTCCATCAAACTTTTTTAACTTACAAAAGTCAGTATTGAGGAGTGAAGCATTAAAGTTTTCCATCGTAGCAATATAGCTTTGAGATTGTTAGAGCCGGAGCACAATTTTTCGATGGAAAACTGAGAAGATGAAACAATTGTAAAAATAATATTCTAATGCAACACTTCTAGGAAGGTTGCACAAGTTTAACGAAGATCTAAGAAGATCTCGTTACAGCAGCATATGATATTACGAGAATCTAAAAAGATTTCGTAATCCACAGCATCAAAGAAGAAGACAGGCGATTGATGGATGAATATCCTGCTGGGGTGAATGATCACCGTTGCACAAAGCTATATTCGCCCCACACGAATAGCTTTCAGGAACCAGCAAGTTCGTCGGTGAACTTTGGAACACTCCTACTCTTCTGACTCCTCGGATCGTAAACGGACTCCCGTGTAAAAGCAACGTTGGTGCAACAATTCTCTTCTCTCTCAAGACTTCTGTTTACTTATGTTAAGAAACACATGTAAACTTTTATAACTCACTGTATATGCTTGTATTAATGCCTGTGAGAGAGAAAAGAACTTTTATAAGCCCGAGTAGCAACTGCCCGGTTAGCACAACATTCGGAACATGGTAAAAACCACTCCGAACGTGCAGTAACTGTTCAGATCTTGTACAGGCACCTCGTGCGCCTTGTATACCACGCGCTGAACACACATTGAGCCACCTGCACGCCCTGCGTACCCTGCGCCACCCGCACAACTGGGAGCGCACCTGTGCGTGCAACTGGTTGCGCCACTGGGCGTGCACCTGGTCGCGCAACCTGGGCCGCGCACCTGGCAGCGCAACCTGGCTTGCGCAACCTGGCCGCACAACCTGGCAGCACAAGTAGCTCGCACAACGAGCGCAACTTAAGCGCACTATGCGCCTAGCAACGATGCTGACGTGCTGATTGCAAAGTGCGCCAACAAAATGCCACATTACGCCTCATGAGCCCGAGTACGAGTCGCTAAGCCCCTACGGGTCTTAGCTTCCATGGAAAAAAATTTCCCAAGAGCAAAAATTATGAATGCTTTCAATTGTTTATTTAGCCTTTTTCCTATTAGAAAAATAATCCCACATGGCACACTCATGTGCACCTCTACACCACATGCGCATCTCTAAAAGAGCATAGCTAATATATAGATATACAACTCTTTTGGCCTAGCCGATGTGGGACTAAAATTCCAAATGAAAAAGGCCAAAACCCAACATTTTCTGTATAACTACGCCACCGAGCCCCCCTCCGGCTGCTGTTGACAGCGCCTCCCTCCGGGCTGCTGGCGTCGGAGAGAAATGGGGGCTGAGGAAGAGAGTGGGAAGAGAGAAGAGGGTAGGGGTAATTTTGTCCATTTACATATTTGTTATCGTTAGGACAAAAATAAGAGGAGGGTATCAACTTGATGCCTATAAAAATTGAGGGTATTAAGTTAAAAATTTTGAATAGTTGAGGGTATCATGTTGTAATTTAGCCTAATTTTTAATATAATTTAACCACGAACTCAACTTTGGGCCCGATCCATTAATTCCAACCGAACAAACAGAATAAACCGAATTTATTATCCGGTTCGGATTCGATTTTGGCTAATTTGGTTCGATTTCGGTTTTAAGTTTTTAGAATTTTGGTTTATTCGACTTTTGTAACGCCCCAGTCCCAAAATACGTAGGACTAGGAACGTAGACATGCCAGCTGTATTCATACGAAGTACGTAGGCCTCTTATGGGTATATAAGCTGTAAAATGCAGTAGAACCATAACTAATCTCATCCAGACAAAATAAAAGAATAAAAGATATCATATAATGATAATGAATTGTCTTGATACAATGTGTTGGGCGGAGACAAATCTACTACCAACAAGTAAAGGAAAAATACATGAGAAAATAAATAATTTTGGCGAGCGAAGCGAAGACGATCCAAGCGCAATCATCCTCGAAGAAATGGAGATGGTCACGCCTAGAGCTAGAGCACCTGCGAAAGACAAGAGCACACACCAGGCGAGATAACCAGGTCCTCAGAGGGACGTAACAAGACACATAATATCATGCCATATAAATTGAATAAATATTGCTCAAATAAATAAGTCAATTGAATTATAACATGGTCCAATACACACCTATTGAACTAGCTTACCATCCCCCCAACCAAACAAGGACAGGAGATGGTAAACTAATTCACGGTGTCGTATCTTTCCATGCTATGAATCCAATATGGTATCCGGACCCCAACAAGGTTCAATACCTTCTCATCGGAGTAGTAAGTCACACCTACAACCAAACAAGGATAAGATGTGACGAACTAATCCGCGACAAGTTATTTTTCCAAGCCACGGTCAGGTACAAGTACCCAAACCAAAAGTACTCGTACCTAACGGATAAAGGTGCCTAACCGTTCTAAGTGAAATATAGTTAAGAACAATTCATTGTCGCATGACTACCAGGTCAAGTCAAGAAAATACCAATGCAGTACCTCAGTAGCGAGTCGCAACACCATATACTATTCCTCAGTATCGAGCGAGTCTATAGCATATAGTCTACCTATGGTTCTTCAGTAGCGAGCGAGTCTACGATCGATAGGGTGGTAGTCAACTTTCAATCATGTTCTCCCCGTCCAATGCCAACTCATAACTGCTAAGTCTTCTAGCATACAATTCTATTAGCAGTTATTCCCTAACGCACGATTTATACGTACTGGTGGCCAGCAAATCACACATGTCCGAGTCCTATATGTGAGTCACAACAACGTGGAATAAACGTATCAAGGCCTATGAATGCAACACACAAAGGGTGGTCCCTTAACTCTAAGTTTAATGTGTAAGAAAATAATAAATAGCAGGAAATATAATTGAACAATAAGTTCTAACAGGTTATGCCATGTATCACAGTTTATTTGCATAAAGAAAATAATGATTAATGCATGAAATATGAGCTAAAATAAATAAACAGCGAATGACAAGGTGTCTTGTCTGGTAGGACGCCTGGTGTGCTGCAATGATCAAGCTGGCATGAACTGCGACTTCGGTGCAACAACTATGCATGGTGACATCGGGTGGTGACACGGACAGTTCCATTAGGTCCAGAAGGGTCAAATTAGTTAGGGTCAATAGGTGGAAGGAAAGAATTGGCAAGGGATAAGAAGATTGGTTACGTACAGGAGAAAAATCAAAGAAATAATGGATAAATATTATATATACGAATTTCAAAAATATTTATAATTCCTAAAAATTAGTTTTTTTTATGAGTCTAAATATTTGTAGGAAAAATAGTTAAAAATACTTAAAGTCAAGAAAAGCATTTTCGACAAAAACTCTAAGTTAGTCGAAAATAGAATTGGTAGAAAACTATATTTTTAATAGTAAAAATACTTTTAGATAAATATACGAAATTATTATAACTTATCAAATATCATAAAATCACATATTTTAGGGTTCTAACTAGATTTTGAAACTACGTATGAGGCCTAGGCCAAACTATATATTTATTTATATAAAAAACTACCATAATAATATATCTATGGCTTCCAGCGCCTAGTCCCTTTTGTTATAAAATAGTTTTAAAAAAAATTAAAACATAAAATACTTAAAGTGATAATGCTTTATAGTACAAATATATATATATTTATGGCATAATACTATGGTACAATAAGAATTAATTTATAATGCTGTAACAAACCTATGAAACAACTAGAAGTAATAATAACAATAATAATAATAATAATAATAATAATAATAATAATAATAAATATAATAATAATAATAATAATAATAATAATAATAATAATAATAATAAATAATGTATACAAATTATTGTAGTAATAAAAAAGAAAAAAATATTAAAAATCTTTTTTTAAAAGAAAATCAAGGCAAAATAACTCAGCTCCTCTTCCCTACAAAAGTAAATGTTCAGAGGAAGAGGAGAGAGAAAGAAAAGTAGGTAGAGAGAGAGAGAGAAATGAGAGCAGGAGAGAGAGGGATAGCAAAGGGGAGGCACGAGAGAGTGAGAGGGAGCTGGATCGGGAGAACGGAGACGAGCGGGAGGAGGAAGACGGAGGGTTGCGGTCGGAAGAGAGGGAGTTCGGGGGTGGAGCGCAAGCATGAGGCGACGGAGATCGATCGGTGTCATGCCCCGACCCGGAATCACCCGAATTATCGTCCTTACAGGGGGCGTGATGCCGCACGAGCCTGGAGTTGCGCTCGTGCAAGGCAAGATGACAAGTTCTCAAATGGTTGTCTTTTGATTCGATATTTACAACGATCGGAAAACAGAGTGTACGAAACAATTCTCTTTATTGATATTCGAAACTGAGATTACAAAGGCTTTCGATAGCCTAACAATATATGCCAGATTGGCTACAACACTCAGGTTCTCTCTTGCCCACAAAGGATTTCACCGTTCCATACATCATGCCTTCTATATCTCGGCCGCATCAATCCAGTTGCGTAGTCCGAGCGTCAATGCGATCGCACGCTTCAATGCGCTTCGGCATTCCAAGCCTCAACACGTTCAAGCAACGCTTCGCCGCGAGCCATCCATTCCCTGTACCCTGCATGAAGCTGGTGGGGAATCAGTACGTTCGTCCTCGCATGTACTGAAGCAAAGATCTTCTTTCCAAACCGACATTTTAATATTTATGTTGAATCATGCAACTTAGCTTATGATCTTGCTATGTTCTCCTTAGGGTCAATTTCATGGCATCTTCGAAAGCGTAAAGCATGTTATCATAGCAGCATGTTATCGAATTGAATAGGCAAGCAAACAAGCAAATCTCGTATTTGATTCATGGCGTGACTTACCAAGTCGACGCACTCGTCCTTGCGTCCCTTGCACTGACGCAAGGTGAATACGCCGCATTCCTTTTCTGTCATGTTATATGTGCATCTCTAAGCAGGATCTCTATGCGGGACGCATACGCGCCTACACTTTCAATCCATCGTTCCTTAACTATATGAAGGTCGTGGGCGTATCCGCGCCGGAATGGACTAAAGGAGTTTCTCTTTTATTTTTCCTTACTTTCTTTTCTCTCCTTCTTTTCTCTCTCGAAATCGAATTTGGGTAGCCCGACGTTTCACGGGTTGGGTTTCTATCCCAACAACCGAAACTTACCGCGTGCCTACCATCATTTGCGGCTTCTCACATTTACGACCGAGTGCTAATCGGACTTCGTAGATGTGCGCCTATCAAAGATTACATCCCTCCTAGGCCGAACTGTCCCGGTGCCCCGGTGCGCCCGTTCGGAGGGAACGTTCCGTACACGGAAGATATCATCGCAATTATCTCAAGTTCATTCCATTCGACCATGCAACGCACCATCATTCAAACAACCAAGCATAGCCTTGTGTCCAAGACTCGAACTTTATCATCTCGCGTCTCTTTCGTTAACTTTCTGTGTTCTTACGTTTCATACTTCGTTTCAATGGTTCAATGGCATCGTGCCTCAACTCAATGCTCGTCAACCGAACGACCCGAAGGTCTCGAACACCTTTCGAGGCACCATGTCATATCCGACAGTTCTGCCACATTCATGCCACAACTGTATTCTCTCGCAACGAAGCCATCTTTTATTATCTCGTGCACGTAGGCACGTTTCGATCGTATTCTCATGTTCTATATCTTAGCATTCAATGTTCGGGGCTTGCACGCTAGGGCGCTCGCCTATTGTCTTTCAATGTTCTAGCCGTTCTAACTCGTGTACAAAGGCACGGTATGGTTCGTGCACTAAGGCACTCACCGAGTATAGTTATCCCATATTCTTGCGGCTTGCGCACCGAGGCGCTCGCCTTTGCGATATCCAATGTTCCATAACGACTCGTGCATATGATGCACGTTTCATTTCAATTGTACTAACTTAGTGTTCGACACACACTATGATTTATCTCCGATCGGACCACGCCCGTGGCGTCGATAGGTTAACTTAGCATACAATGATATATTTGACTTATCGAATGAAGGAGTAAAAAGAAGTCAATCCTCCCACCTTGAGTCGATACGCCTCCGTCATTTCGCCGAGCCGATGCGGCTCGATTCTCTAACTTCGTTGCATGGCCACTCTCCTGACTTAGCCATTCGAGCACTTCATGCTTCATTGAATTATACGTCCGATTTGCCTTAGCGTGCCCAAGTCTCGGCTCGTCGCAAGGCGACGATTTGATTTCGCGGACCCCTTACTAAATATGTCAAAAGATCGACCTCTAATATTTTCCCGTCAAAGTATAACCTGCACACGAAACCAACTAAAATCAATACTTGCATCGATTCGGACTTGCGTCTTGGTCGATTCGATTTCTTAGAATCTTCGAGCCGATTCAACGCACTCATCCTTCGGGGCAACGCGGCACTTCACATCGATTCAACTCGATGCATTCTTTCGGGGCAAGGCAACTCTTCGTATCGACTTAGTTCGATGCATTACTCGGGTCGACGTAACTCTTCGTATTGATTCGCATCGATACATTTTATTCGGTCCACGCGACTCGTTGAGTCAACGCTTCAGTGTAATGCGCCGTGCAGAGCGGGGCATTACAGAATATACCACTCAAAACAAGGTTCGTCCTCGAACCAAAACTAACACTCCGACTAAGTGTTTTATAGATCGTTTCACGATCCCGTCCCACCAACGTTGTTCAGTTTCACACTATCTCGCAAGCTTTTCACTAACATTTCAAAGTCATCCCTGCAGCTCAATTTGAATTTGGATACAACTCGATTTGGATCCGTACCTATATTCAAGGCGTCCCAAAGATATATGTATTTTGACCAAGCCCAGTCGTAGCAAATTGGAACAAAGCTGACAGGTAAATTTCAATCCTATGCTTGCCATCTCGTACTCTCGATCGGACTTATCCTTAGCAACTGTTCTCGAACTTTCATCACATACGTATATTCGATACATACGTGATTCATTCAATAAAGTCACTGCACGCGACGCGATTCAAAATCGCCTTCTCATTTTGTATGTTTCATATGGACTACTAATTCTATGCGTTGCGTCAAGCCGTCGCGCATCCGATCATAACGATCCTTCGCAATGCCTTACGTTCGAAGTCGCCAACCAACTATTTTCGAAGTCTGGCTATGCAACTTATCTCGATACGATTTCTTTATCAACATTCGGGACTACGCCCGCTAGGCGACTTACCTAGCACCGTGCTTAACTTCTCCCGACGCAACTTTAAATTGACATTGCACAAAGGCCACAATTTACCTGACACGAAAGTTTACATCAAGGCGACGGTGCATCAAGGCAACGATCGCCTTAGCATGAAGGTCTTTACGATGCGCCTTACATTCGATTTCCTAACTAGTAGGAATTCACTAGCCAAATTCCCAACTTATCCGTCTCGTAACATCGAATACAAGTTCGATTCACGCAAGCTCAATTACAAGATGAATTCGAATCTAACGACATGACTTATAGGTCATTCCCTTATCGTTTCCTCTCGTGCATAGCACGTTCCTTGCAATCGCCTACTCGCATCACCAAGTTCGTTAGTAAATTTCAAGTTCGATCGTCGACCAACATAACCATTCGAGCATTCATCCGACGAATACTCAAAATCTAACTATATCATTCTCAATCGAAAGCTGTTCCAATAATTCTCGATCGCCTAGACTTATCGTCAACGTGCACCGTGTTATATTTGTTATCGGTGCAATCTCATATACGATATCGCATGGGTCATCTTACGGTCTGCAGCATTCAATTCGATTTGGCGGTCAAGTCTTCTAGGGTCAGCTGCCCCGAAGCTACGCTCGATAACTGTGGATCATCACCGAAGGAAGTTTACTACGAACCATGCTATATCTTATTCCGAAGCCAAATCACGTTCCGATAATTCTACGCGACTACCCAATTTTGGACAAATCACTTCTATCGGTGCAACTGATGCGCAACTATCCTCTGAGTCAAGTCATGCACTACCGTCGATGATTTCGCAATTTAAGAATCATCTACTCGCATCGAGTTCGAGTCTATCTTATTCGTGGGTCGACACACGAGATGCTATACGCATCGAGCAATCGTCGATGACTTATAGTCTCGTCTTTGATCAATCATAAAATTTACGATCAACCAAGTTCGTTCATTTTCGTATCGTTACTTACAAAATTTCATAGCACGAGGCACACTCTATTTTGTATTCTCACATCGCTTACGTTTCCTTACGTATCGATCTCGATACGCCGTATCCATTTCGATAACGTAAGGGTCAACTTTGAATCCGTTTCAACGTCAACTTAACTCGCATCGCATACATCCAAGTTCGTAACAAACTTTTCCATACGCATCGACTCGTTTTCCGATTTTCGCATCCCGCTATACTTCGATCACGTAACTGAGTTACCGATTATCCATCATCGAACCCTCAAGTCATACGATCTCGCCCTATAAGTTTTGCGTGTTTTCAGTCGTACTCAAATGTGTTTCGCCGCAACGTAACCAACTATTTCTTAGGCACGATTACTCACGTCAACCAACTCTTCACCGGAGTCGCACATCGTGTGATTCGATTACAATTCGCATCGCCCAACATTTCTATCGAAATCTCAAGTCGTGTGATTCGATTCGCCTAGCCGAACATTTCTATCGAGATCGCAAGTCGTGCGATTCGATAATAATTTGTATCGCCCAACATTTTCATCGAGCTTGCAAGTCGTGCGGTTCGATTACAACGTTTCAAGTTTTATATCCCGTCGATCCGATCGTTGCCTCAAGGCATAATCGTTTCGCTAGTTCCCGTCATTCGACCGACATAAAATTTTTAATCGACGTATCATTCAATGTTACAAGCCCCGCCTTATCGTTCTAACCGATCATCGAAGAACACTTGTATCAACATACCGTCGTACAAATTCTCAATCGAGTCTCGGTGCTATCCTGTCCGTTGCGAACAAACCTTCCGCAATTCTCACAATACGTCGATGCAATTCATCGCACGAGTGTTATAGCATATACCACTCGAAATCGAGTTATTCATCGCCTACGTGGTATGATATATACCACTCGGAACTCCAGCCATTTCCCTCGCACTATACTTAGTATAAACCGACAATCTCTTTCGACTCACGATTTCCGCAGTGATCGTGCTTAATCACAACCGTAACTTTGATTCTATCAAAATCCGACGCAACTCGGTCAATGTTCTCGTTTGCCAACATAAGTTTGGTGTGCAACCGAATGATTCGTTCTATCGATTTACGGTTTCAATTCTTTCCTTACGTTGCATCTCGTGCAACAATTTATCTTGATATACGTTGCACCTCGTGCGACAATTTTACTTTCGACACGCGTTGCACATCGTACTACAATTTATTTCCGACATTTTATTTCACTTTGTACAACAATTTATTTCCAATTTTCTTTGCACTTCGTGCAACGATTAATTTGATATGCGTTGCACCACGTGCAATGATTTTACTTTCAACACGCGTTGCACATCGTGCAACGATTATTCCCGACTTTCCAAGTCAATGCCCAAATCCGTTTAACACATTCGGTATTGGCTTATCACTTCTCACTTTCATTTTAACGCATATTCATATTAACTCGTTGCACTTCGTGCATCGTTTTATTCCCCATTCAACATGTTACATTGCCACAACATCTCAAATCGTATTTCACAATTTGTTGCGCTTGCAGCAACTAACATTTTTACGGCTCGTTGCATTCAATGCAATATACCCTTCGCGACTTTCTTAGCAAACATCATGAAATTTCCAAAACACATGCGACAAAATTTCACGATTGTATTAGACTTATTGTATGGAACATCCAGTGCGGCATCGAGTAGAGTCAAGAGTGATTTCAAGTGGTGGTGGACAACTTTTAGAATTGTAATAAAGCGAGTGTCCAGAGGAAATTGAGCCTAGAGCTCTGATACCAATTTGTCACGCTCCGACCCGGAATCACCCGAATCATCGTCCTCACAGGGGGCGTGATGCCGCACGAGCCGGGAGTTGCGCTTGTGCAAGGCAAGATGACAAGTTCTCAAATGGTTGTCTTTTGATTCGATATTTACAACGATAGGAGAACAGAGTATACGAAACAATTCTCTTTATTGATATTCGAAACTGAGGTTACAACGGCTTTCGATAGCCTAACAATATATGCCAGATTGGCTACAACACTCAGGTTCTCTCTTGCCCACAAAGGATTTCACCGTTCCATACATCATGCCTTCTATATCTCGGCCGCATCAATCCAGTTGCGTAGTCCGAGCATCAATGCGATCGCACGCTTCAATGCGCTTTGGCATTCCAAGCCTCAACACATTCAAGTAACGCTTCGCCGCGAGCCATCCATTCCCTGCACCCTGCATGCAGCTAGTGGGGAATCAGTACGTTCGTCCTCGCATGTACTGAAGCAAAGATCTTCTTTCCAAACCGACATTTTAATATTTATGTTGAATCATGCAACTTAGCTTATGATCTTGCTATGTTCTCCTTAGGGTCAATTTCATGGCATCTTCGAAAGCGTAAAGCATGTTATCATAGCAGTATGTTATCGAATTGAATAGGCAAGCAAACAAGCAAATCTCGTGTTTGATTCGTGGCACGACTTACCAAGTCGACGCACTCGCCCTTGCGTCCCTTGCACTGACGCAAGGTGAATACGCCGCATTCCTTACCTGACATGTTATATGTGCATCTCTAAGCAGGATCTCTATGCGGGACGCATACGCGCCTACACTTTCAACCCATCATTTCTTAACTATATGAAGGTCGTGGGCGTATCCGCGCCGGAATGGACTAAAGGAGTTTCTCTTTTATTTTTCTTTACTTTCTTTTCTCTCCTTCTTTTCTCTCTCGAAATCGAATTTGGGTAGCCCGGCGTTTCACAGGTTGGGTTGCTATCCCAACAACCGAAACTTACCGCGTGCCTACCATCATTTGCGGCTTCTCACATTTACGACCGAGTGCTAATCGGACTTCGTAGATGTGCGCCTATCAAAGATTACATCCCTCCTATGCCGAACGGTCCCGGTGCCCCGGTGCGTCCGTTCGGAGGGAACGTTCCGTGCACGGAAGATATCATCGCAATTATCTCAAGTCCATTCTATTCGACCATGCAACGCACTATCATTCAAACAACCAAGCATAGCCTTGAGTCCAAGACTCAGACTTTATCATCTCGTATCTCTTTCGTTAACTTTCTGTGTTCTTACGTTTCATACTTCGTTTCAATGGTTCAATGGCATCGTGCCTCAACTCAATGCTCGTCAACCGAATGACCCGAAAGTCTCGAACACCTTTCGAGGCACCATATCATATCCGACAGTTCCGCCACATTCATACCATGACTGTATTCTCTCGCAACGAAGCCATCTTTTATTATCCCGTGCACGTAGGCACGTTTCGACCGTATTCTCATGTTCTATAACTTAGCATTCAATGTTCGGGGCTTGCGCGCTAGGGCGCTCGCCTATTGTCTTTCAATGTTCTAGCCGTTCTAACTCGTGCACAAAGGCACGGTATGGTTCGTGCACTAAGGCACTCACCGAGTACAGTTATCCCATGTTCTTGCGGCTTGTGCACCGAGGCGCTCGCCTTTGCGATATCCAATGTTCCATAGCGACTCGTGCATATGATGCACATTTCATTTCAATTGTACTAACTTAGTGTTCGACACACACTATAATTTATCTCCTATCGGACCACGCCCGTGGCGTCGATAGGTTAACTTAGCATACAATGATATATTTGACTTATCGAATGAAGGAGTAAAAAGAAGTCAATCCTCCCACCTTGAGTCGATACGCCTCCGTCGTTTTGCCGAGCCGATGCGGCTCGATTCCCTAACTTCGTTGCACGGCCACTCTCCTGACTTAGCCATTCGAGCACTTCGTGCTTCATTGAATTATACGTCTGATTTGCCTTAGCGTGCCCAAGTCTCGGCTCGTCGCAAGGCGACGATTTGATTTCGCGGACCCCTTAATAAATATGTCAAAATATCGACCTCTAATATTTTCCCGACAAAGTATAACCTGCACACGAAACCAACTAAAATCAATACTTGCATCGATTCGGACTTGCGCCTTGGTCGATTCGATTTCTTAGAATCTTCGAGCCGATTCAACGCACTCATCCTTCGGAGCAATGCGGCGCTTCGCATCGATTCAACTCGATGCATTCTTTCGGGGCAAGGCAACTCTTCGCATCGACTTAGTTCGATGCATTACTCGGGTCGACGTAACTCTTCGTATCGATACATTTTATTCGGTCCACGCGACTCGTTGAGTCAACGCTTCAGCGTAATGCGCCGTGCGGAGCGGGGCATTACAGTCGGGATGGGCGAGCGACGCAGAGAGGGTTTGCCGGCTCGTGCGGTGGCCGGCGCCGCGGCCATGGGGGAGCGCGGCCGGCTGAGCGCACGAAGAGGGGTGGAGCTCGAGAGGGATACGGCCAGGGAGAAGAAGGTGGGGCGGTGCTCCGGTCGCGGAGGTGCTGGGGGTCCGTAGTTTATGGCAGTCCGGTGGGGGAAAAGCTAGGGCTCCGAAGATGATGGCTCACGAGGCGAGGGATTTGTAGGCGACGGTGGTTTGTGTGAGGCTGCGACGAGGGTGTGGCCTGATGGTCGACATGGCGAGGCTCGGGTCTGCGGGGTCGGTGCTCGGCTACAGACGCCACACGTCGGGGATGGCGGTCAGAGGTGAGTCTATGGTTAGCGTTTTAATTTCCTTCTTATTCTCGATGGTGGTGGCGGCCGTTTGGCTGGTGGTGGCGAAGGGGGTTGGTGGCGTTGATTTTGGTTGCGGCGTTGACCGTGGTGGTCAAAAGTTTTTGGGGACCGACGGATAACTCTGGTGATGGTGGTGGTATAGACGGGCAGCTACGGGCTTGGTCAGAGAGGGTTGCGTCAACGGTGGTTTGGGGTTTTGGCTGGGCGGAGGCGGGTTTTGGTCGGGATGCTGACGGTGGTGGTGAAGGAACGACGAGGGAAGGTTGATGGTGGTCGTGGTCGAGAGGAAAGGTAGTAGGTCTTAGGATTTTGGATATGTATTTGCGGGTTAGGGTGGTGTCGTGTCGGGTGTGTCTGACACGACGGGGTTAATGTATATGTAAATAGATGGAACCCGAGGTCGGACCCGAGGCCGTCACGGCTGACACGGAGGGAAATGGCCACAGACACGATGCACGTACTTCACTGGAAAAATTTGTGGAGTAAACTGTGGATGTGAAAAATTTATGTAGGAGTACCTACCTATTTACAGGATGTGGGAATTCCAGTTGGATAAGGATTATGAATATTTAAACCCAAAAATAGATAATTTGCTACTTAATTTAAAATCAATCAAATCCAAATCCAAATCAAAATCCAATTTAAATCTAATTAAATTCCATCTTTTAGTTTAAAATCAAATAAGATAAATTAATTTCAATTATAGATATTAATTCAACTATTTAAATAAATCCATAAAATCAAATCAAGATTTAAACTGTCACAATAATTTCAAAATATGTTTTTCTAAAAATACTAATAATAATAATTTCGAAAATTATATTATTATTTAAAAATAACTAATAAATAATTACGTAATATATATGTATCACAAATAATATTTACATAAATATACTTTTCTAGTATGCCATTTTATAAGAAAATTATTTATTTTTATAACTGTATAAATGAAAGGCCTTTTTAAATAAAATAAATAAAATAATAACTTGGAAACTTTGGTACAATAGCTAAAATAATTATTCTATATATTATTTCATAACTATAAAAATAGAAAAAATGTTTTTCTAAAAATATGTACGCTCGCACATATTCGCACTCGTCGAGCAATTACGAAAAACAAAATTTTGCGCGCGACGTACAATGCAACTACGCGACGTACAAATACAAATTTATAAAAAAAAATAGTACCAAATTTAAATAAAAAATAGTAGAAATTTAGGGGTTTTACATCCTACCAAACTTAAAAAAATTTCGTCCTCGAAATTAAGAATTAGTATGGGGGGTGAGAAGGTACAAGGGGTATATCGGTAATGAGAATATGACAAGTCTTCGGGTAAGGTAAAGAAACAACGCCTTAGCATAAACAAGCATTTAGTAGGTCATGATTTTGATAAATTCGAAAATAGTCATGGATATGGAGGGTTGCTAGTTAAAGAAATGAAATCATGAAAACACGAATTGAGTGATAACACGAATTGAGTAGATCAAGGAATTAATTTTAGAGTTTGTAGGAGAGGTAGTTCCTTGGAAGGAATTTGGGTAGTAGACGTCCAGGTCGAAGGCAGGGAAGTAGGAGAACGATTAGGATTATTCAAATGATTTAGAAGGTCACGATGGTAGGTTTAGGATCAAGGAGAAAGACGAATAGTTTAGGATGAGAATGATATAGCCACGGGTTGGTAATGACTAATTACATTGGTCATAAGTGATCGGGCAACTAAAGGGAATACTCGGCACGAGGGATTTCGTCCTTCTAAAATAGGAGGAAGACGAAAGCGATAAAGGGTTCCAAAGGTGATATTATCGAATACGAATATGTGGTTCAAAGGCGGCCGAATAATTTCAAAAGAATTGTCAAGGCAGTCGTGGAGGAGACTCTAAAGGCCAAGTCTAATGATGCCTCCATCCATGTAGGACGATATATAACAAGCGAACCAAGGAGCACTCGGTTGATCAGACCATTATACACCGGTTCTGATTAGACAATATGCTAGTGAGCGCTCAATAGCATATGTCATGAACAAGCTCGATAAATGGATAAGCTTGCAAAACTAGATTATTGAAGCAACATTAGTCTAGATAGTAGAACATAGGCATACGGGTAGATGAAATAAGAACAAATATGAATAGTCTAAAAGCCATAAGAATCTAAGTCTTGTTTATTCCTATACAATCATTCTACGGTCTTATTATCCAAGGCTTGGTTGACCAAATGGGTTAAATTCCTCCAGTCCTTATAGTCTAGATAATCCTATTTGTATTCTCCTTAATGGTCAAGGGTGTGTCAGGTCGTGGGGTATTCTACCCAACTTAAAAAAATTAAGCTAAGGATATTTGGGACAGCTAACTAGTAGGGTCAATCTCTAGCAAGCACGAAAGGAAGATAAGAATAATGATAGAAGGAATCAAGCAAGATGCAATCGATGAGTCGATCGAATATGGAATCGAGAAAAAAGGTCAAGTATGTGGATGAGATCCTAGACTTCTAATCCTATTCGCAGGCTTGCTTGGTACGGTAAAGTAACCAAACAATTTATCTTGACCTGCATGGGCCACCAAAAAAACATGTAATGCCCCAGTCCCAAAATACGTAGGACTAGGAACGTAGACATGCCAGCTGTATTCATACGTAGTACGTAGGCCTCGTATGGATACAAAAGCTATAAAATGCACTAGAACCATAACTAATCTCATCCACACAAAATAGATAAATAAAATATATTATATAATGATAATGAATTGACTTGATACAATATGTTGGGCGGAGACAAATCCACTACCAACAAGTAAAGGAAAAATATATGAGACAAGAGCACACATCTGGCGAGATAACCAGGTCCTCAGAGGGACGTAACAAGACACATAATATCATGCCATATAAACTGGATAAATTTTGCTCAAATAAATAAGTCAATTGAATTATAACATGGTCCAATACAAACCTATTGAACTAGCTTACCATCCCCCCAACCAAACAAGGACAGGAGATGGTAAACTAATTCACGGTGACGTATCTTTCCATGTTATGAATCCAATATGGTATCTGGACCCCAACAAGGTTCAATACCTTTTCATCGGAGTAGTAAGTCACACATACAACCAAACAAGGACAAGATGTGACGAACTAATCCACGAAAAGTTATTGTTCCAAGCTACGGTCAGATACAAGTACCCAAACCAAAAGTACTCGTACCTAACGAATAAAGGTGCCTAACCGTTCTAAGTAAAATGTAGTTAAGAACAATTCATGGTCGCATGACTACCGGGTCAAGTCAAGAAAATACCAATGCAATACCTCAGTAGCGAGTCACAATACCATATACTATTCCTCAGTATCGAGCGAGTCTATAGCATATAGTCTACCTATCATTCCTCAGTAGCAAGCGAGTCTATGATAGATAGGATGGTAGTCAACTTCCAATCATGTTCTCCCCGCCCAATGCTAACTCATAACTGCTAAGTCTTCTAGCATGTAATTCTATTAGTAGTTATTCCCTAACGCACGGCTTATACGTACTGGTGGCCAGCCAATCACGTATGTTCGAGTCCTATATGTGACTCACAACAACGTGGTATAAACGTGTCAAGGCCTATGAATGCAACACACAAAGGGTGGTCCCTTAACTCTAAGTTTAATGTGTAAGAAAATAATACATAGCAGGAAATATAATTGAACAATAAGTTCTAACAGGTTATGCCATGTATCACAGTTTATTTGTATAAAGAAAATAATGAATAATGCATGAAATATGAGCTAAAATAAATAAATAGCGAATGACAAGGCATCTTGCCTGGTAGGACGCCTGGTGTGCTGCGATGATCAAGCTGGCATGAACTGCGACTTCGGTGCAACAACTATGCATGGTGACCTCGGGTGGTGACACGGACAATTCCATTGGGTCCAGAAGGGTCAAATTAGTTAGGGTCAATAGGTGGAAGGAAAGAATTGGCAAGGGATAGGAAGATTGGTTACGTACAGGAGAAAAATCAAAGAAATAATGGATAAATATTATATATACGAATTTCAGAAATATTTATAATTCCTAAAAATTAGTTTTTTTTATGAGTCTAAATATTTATAGGAAAAATACTTAAAAATACTTAAAGTCAAGAAAAGCGTTTTCGACAAAAACTCTAAGTTCGTCGAAAATAGAATTGGTAGAAAGCTATATTTTTAATAGTAAAAATACTTTTAGATAAATATACGAAATTATTATTACTTATCAAATATCGTAAAATCACATATTTTAGGGTTCTAACTAGATTTGAAACTACGTATGAGGCCTAGGCCAAACTATATATTTATATATAAAAAAACTACCATAATAATATATCTATGGCTTCCAGCGCCTAGTCCCTTTTGTTATAAAATAGTTTTATTAAAAATTAAAACATAAAATACTTAAAGTGACAATGCTTTATAATACAAATATATATATATTTTGGTATAATACTATGGTACAATAGGAATTAATTTATAATGCTGTAACAAACCTATGAAACAACCAGAAGTAATAATAACAATAATAATAATAATAATAATAATAATAATAAATATAATAATAATAATAATAATAATAATAATAATAATAATAATAATAATAATAATAAATAATGTATACTAATTATAGTAATAATAACAAAGAATAAAAATATTAAAATCTTTTTAAAAAAAAGAAAATCAAGGTAAAATAACTCAGCTGCTCTTCCCTACAAAAGTAAATGTTCACAGGAAGAGGAGAGAGAAAGAAAAGTAGGTCGAGAGAGAGAGAGATGAGAGCGGGAGAGAGAGGGATAGCAAAGGGGAGGCACGAGAGAGTGAGAGGGAGCTGGATCCGGAGAACGGAGACGAGCGGGAGGAGGAAGACGGAGGGCTGCGGTCAGAAGTGAGGGAGTTCGGGGGTGGTGCGCGAGCACGCGGCGGCGAAGATCGGCCGGGATGGACGAGCGAGACGGAGACGGTTTGTCGGCTCGCGCGATGGCCAGCGCCGCGGCCATGGGGGCGCACGGCCGACTGAGCGCACAAAGAGGGGCGGAGCTCGAGAAGGATGCGGCCAGGGAGAAGGAGGAGGGGCGATGCTCCAGTCGCGGAGGAGCTGGGGGTCCGCAGTTTACAGCGGTCCGGTGGGGGAAAAGCTAGGGCTCCGAAGACGATGGCTGACGAGACGAGGGATTTCTAGGCGACGGTGGTTTGTGTGAGGCTGCGACGAGGGTGTGGCCTGATGGTCGACATGGCGAGGCTCGCGTCTGCGGGGTCGGTGCTCGGCTACAGACGCCACACGTCGAGGATGGCGGTCAGAGGTGAGTCTATGGTTAGCGTTTTAATTTCCTTCTTATTTTCGATGGTGGTGGCGGCCGTTTGGCTGGTGGTGGCGAAGGGGGTTGGTGGCGTTGGTTTTGGTTGTGGTGTTGACCGTGGTGGTCGAAAGTTTTTGGGGGCCGGCGGATGACTCCGGTGATGGTGGTGGTATAGACGGGCAGCTACGGGCTTGGTCGGAGAGGGTTGTGTCAACGGTGGTTTGGGGTTTTGGCTGGGCGGAGACAGGTTTTGGCCAGGATGCTGACGGTGGTGGTAAAGGAACGACGAAGGAAGGTTGATGGTGGTCGTGGTCGAGAGGAAAGGTCGTAGGTCTTAGGATTTTGGATATGTATATGCGGGTTAGGGTGGTGTCGTGTCGGGTGTGTCTGACACGACGGGGTTAATGTATATGTAAATAGATGGGACCGGGAGTTGGACCCGAGGCCGTCACGACTGACACAGAGGGAAATGGCCACAGACACGATGCACGTACTTCGCTGAAAAAATTTGTGGAGTAAACTGTGGATGTGAGAAATTTATGGAGGAATACCTACCTATTTACAGGATATGAGAATTCCCAGTTGGATAAGGATTAGGAATATTTAAACCAAAAAATAGGTAATTTGCTACTTAATTTAAAATCAATCAAATCCAAATCCAAATCAAAATCCAATTTAAATCTAATTAAATTCCATCTTTTAGTTTAACATCAAATAAGATAAATTAATTTCAATTATAGATATTAATTCAACAATTTAAATAAATCCATAAAATCAAATCAAGATTTAAATTGTCACAATAATTTCAAAATATGTTTTTCCAAAAATACTAATAATAATAATTTCAAAAATTATATTATTATTTAAAAATAACTAATAAATAATTACGTAATATATATATATAACAAATAATATTTACATAAATATACTTTTCTAGCATACCATTTTATAAGAAAATTATTTATTATTATAACTGTATAAATGAAAGGCCTTTTTAAATAAAATAAATAAAATAATAACTTGGAAACTTTGGTACAATAGATAAAATAATTATTCTATATATTATTTTGAAACTATAAAAATAAAAAAATGTTTTTCTAAAAATATGTACGCTCGCACATATTCGCACTCATCGAGCAATTACGAAAAATAAAATTTTGCGCGCGACGTACAATGCAACTACACGACGTACAAATACAAATTTATAAAAAAAATAAACAGTAACAAATTTAAATAAAAAAATAGTAGAAATTTAGGGGTTTTACAACTTTGGCTAATTTAGTTCGGTTGGAACCGAATAGACGGAACGCTCACCCTTAGTTTATGAAGAGGAAGGACTAGAGGATACATGAAAGTAGGAATGCGCTGTGGTAGATCGGAAGGGTGGCAGGATGAGGGAATGGTGATGGTAGTGTGATAGCGCCGGTCGAAGGAGTCGGGGAAGGGGTGATCATGTGGGATGAGTGTGAAGAAGAAGCAGCGCCTGGAGATGGTGGCATTTGGCACCGACATAGACGATACGGTCCGGTGCGACACCGGCTGGCCGTGGGTTCTCCGGTGTATCAGTGCGAATTGGCGCAGGCATCGACATGTCCTTCAACGAGCTTGCGGTGGAACAGTGGTGATTGGGAATGATGGGAATGCGGTTAGTTTAGGCTGTGGTGGTGGTGTCCTCATCAAAGATTGGGGGATGGATGTTGTGCTAAAAGAAACAATGTGAGGAAGAGAATATTTAAGCAGTGTGAAGGGAATATAAGATGTATAGTATGTTGTGCTTAGTTTTTTTTAAACCAAAGTCTGACTAAATTTATCCAGTCGACTGTTACCACTGCGCCATCCAGCCGCTTCCATGGGGTCTCGATTCCGAGGCCTCATCCCGCCGTGCCAACGATCCTACTGCTAGACCGTGTGGCATTGACATTTGTGCTTAGGGTTCATGTAGAGAGAAATTTTGAGTAGGCCCTTGGGTTTGGGCTTACTACAGAAATCTAAAAACCAGGTTGGCTTTGTTGTTAGAAATAAAAAAGAAAAGAAAATGGAAATTGGGCTTAGCCTAACATGTTAAGAAGATTTGTATTAGATATAAATGGGTTTAGAAAAATAAGGTAAGAATTGAAAAATTATATGATCGTAGACGTATGTTAGATAAGATTGGAGGCCCAAGGCTAAATATATATGGGCTTAGGGCCCAGAAAAAATCAATTATTAGAAGTGACTTTAAAGCTCAAGCAATACATACTATCTACATGGATTTTAAACAAGCAGAAAATCATTATCATTAATATTACTAATATGACTATTGTTAAACATTATATCAAAGAAAATATTTTCTTTAAAATTTGAATAGTTTTTTTTTAAAAAAGGATATAAATTAGGTTTAGTAAATAAATACAATAAATTTAAGGAGGAGTCTTACAATGTATGGTAACACTAATTCATGCAAGGTTTATAAAAGGTCGATGCATGCAAGTTGATAAAATAAGAGAGAAAAGGAGAGATCTACGACATGTTCTAAGAGAGGATTGTTTCGGATAATTCTATTTGTCGTCATCTTTGTTCTTCGTGTGTCCGTGATTGTTTTTCTATTCGAAGAGGAGTTGTGATACGTGTTGGATCAGTAAAGAGATTGAAGAGGGTACAATCTTCTATTCCATTAGTGGAGGCTTTTCAAAGTTGGACTCTGTTCGTCCCGTAATTTTTTTGCAAGGATTTTTCACGTCAAAAATTCTCTGTGCATGTGATTGGTTCTTTGTGATTTTGGCGTGTAGTTTTGTGCGTTGTTGTTGCTCAGTTCTCTCGCAGGCTTTCTTGGTTTGGGGGAACGATTTTCATGTTTCGTTCCCAACACGTGGTATCAGGGCATTGGTTTTGTTCTGGCTGATAACAATATGTGGTATCAGAGCTTTAATTTTCGAAGGGTGTCAGGGTTGACAGTCTAATACTTCTACTTTAAGATAAAAAAAAGTTATAACACTAACTAACCCTATTTTTAATTTTTTTTCTAAAGAAAGAGGTGATCAGCGTAAGCAGTTTAAATGTAGGATCACCCCATGTTATAAACTCAAAAATTAGGAGTAGTTAGTGTAAATAAACCAATAAATAAAATAATGTTTCTAGGGAAGGAGAAAGATATGTTAGAAAGCAGATGGTGCATATATATCATGCTTTGCAGGGGAAAGTTTGAAGGGATATATTCATTGTCATTTATAATTGATTATTTATAAAGATTAGGTCTGCTAGGATTTGGAATCTTGATGGCGGTAGCTAATATACATATATGTAAGTTTCATTATATTTATTTTAAGAATGATATAGGCTTTTATCTTTACCATAATTGATGTTATATAGATTTACCTAACTTGATTAGTTCAAATATTTACTTTATTTAATTAACCATCTCATTTGTTTTTTTTTATTTGCTTATAAAACGTATTCACTATTCAATTAATTAATTTTGTTAACATTTATCAATTTATATAGAAACTTATAAGTTTTTTTTACAATAATTAAGTTTTTATTTCCTTTACAAAAATGATATTTTGTCCGTGGTTTGTAACCGCGAGCATGACCACCGGCTGACGTGGCAGCCACCTATTGCCCCTGCTATCTCCAGGCCCCACTCGGACCAGGGGGCCAATGGCCGGCCGCTACGTCGGCCGACGGTCATGCTCATCGTTACAAACCGCGGGTAACATAGCTGCTTCGTTTCTTTTAACAAGTTTGTTAATATCCTAATTAATGTGAGAAGAAAATTATGGAAAACTAAAATATGGGATAGAGGGTTTACATCCTCCGCTTCATTGTGGCAAAAGACAGTCCCCCCTATTTATATCTCTTTGTTAGTTTTCTCGGACTAACTCCATTATCTCTACCAATTGTTGTCGTCTTCTCCTTTGTTAATTCTATTCAGGATCACGTCTTGGTACTCATAGTTGGTAAGCCTCGACGTGGGATATGATCGCGCATCTTTTTCCCCACTCGTGAAGGGTGGTTAGATCTGAATTATTCTATGTTTGATGCTGCAGAGACACAAGAGTTGACTTTGCACCTTGGCCACTTTTGTCGCCCTCATTCCGGGAACGCGAACACGTAACAAGCGTCCATCCGCCGTCATAAATACCATATTTCTCATGTTGAGAACCAGAGTCATCGTTGCTACCTTCTTTCATTAGGTATACACACACAAACACACTGCTATTAGAAGACTATCCTCATTTGCATTTAAAGAAACATGTTGTGTCTTTTCTCTCCCTCCATCATCGGTCGAATGAAGGGAAGAAATAGTAGAAGGGCATACCTAACGTAAGGCAGTTGTAACGCCCTAGTCCCAAAATATGTAGGACTAGGAATGCGTATACATGCCAGCTACATATCAAGCATGCTCCATCCCAGCTCGAATACATGTACAGTAACGACCAACTATCTATATTATTCAATAATATCTGATCACAATCCACAGTAAGATAGAATACAAGAATGAACAAGATATAACATATTGTGTACCCCATGCTACATTTGTCCGAATAGACTCGAAAGAATAACTTGAGTCTACAAATACTAGGCTAACAAGCAGAATGCAATTAAACATATATGAATATGTAACCGCAAGATATACCTAAAATAGTAAATAGCAACCATCATGATCAACAACCAACTCTACTCAGTCGAATACCTGGAGAGATCACCAGGTTCCTAGGGGACTAGCAAGGTACATAATATACATGTCAAAGTACAAATATGAAAATATGAACTAAGGCAATCTACTGTATTCGTCTATGTGCTATGCAAGTAAGAAACTCTCCTCGAATACCAGACCTCACCACTAAGGCTCACAAACACCTCAGCAGGATATTATCCCAGTACCGTGTCTTGGGACCAAGGACAATCAATTTTCGACAGTGATAATCCTCTACTCTGCTACAAAGATAAAGGGTCACTAAATAATAGGCTGCACGATAATAGGTCTGGTACTGTAGTCAAGTTCTTCCCATCCCCATGTCTAGTCTTTACAGTCATATCGATTGTAGTACCACGTCCCGCTCAATCAATCGGAGGAATCAAAATGCCAACGACGTTTGGACTTAGTCATGCAACGACTGCTTGAAGACCCGTTCAGTTGAGGCGACTCCTCGCTCAGGTGGGTGGCTTCGGTGAACTTGCCTCAGCTTGGCCTTCGCACTAATAAAATAAAAGTTTTCAAATGCACAAGTAGGCTTGATAATAAAAGAGATGCATCCACATAGCTAAAAGAATAATCCCAACTTGGGTCAAACTGAGTTAAAATATGGAAAAAGGTCCCACGGTCGGCTTAGAAGTGTTGCATGATGGCTTTAAAAATGACACTCGGTCCTTCGTTCCGTGGCTTAGAATAAGGAAAGTTAGTCTTCGCCACAAAGCTATGAATTAGCCTAAGTCATAGGCGTCGCCCGCATAAATGCTTGATAAAGCATGTACGGTTCCAGTATTTGAGGCTTGCCATGGCCTTTGCACACCCTACAGGTTAAGTTACACCGCACGACTTGTGGCATAAGTCTAGGCACCCAAAGAACTTGGTTGTTCAAGTTCGAATGCGTGCACGACACATTCCCACGATGCAAGGCTTGATGCAGCATTTGCTCGTCAAGTTGTTACACAATTAAGTTAGGCAAAGTTATGTTAGGCTATCGAAGTCATAGCAAGCACTGTCCCATATTTTTTGCGGTTGTCATAACCACATAGTGTAACCACCACTTTTCAAAAACAAGGATAATTTTAAACTTTTGTAAAATAATCATTTAATAATAGGATTTAAACCATGTTGGTGATTTATGGTGAATTTTAATTAATTTAATACTATTTAAATTGGTGAATTATAATTTTGGTGTTTTACTGGTGTAACCCTAGAACTACTTAGCCTTGAGACTAACCATGACCATGGAGACCTATCCTATGTGATTAGATAAGCTAATTACCACTTTTTAGGCTAAGGGTATTTTGGTCATTTTGTGACTTTTTAATTGATTAGGATTTTGATCAATTAATATGTGCTAAGAGTTATATCAGGCCTTAACCTAGAATTGCCCTAACCTAGATATTAACTATGAGCCTAGATATTAGATTAGAAGCTTCCATCATATGACAAGTTTAGGAATATCTAAATATTATGCTAAGGTTAGATATTTAGCTTAGAAACTCTACTTTACATGGGCCTTTACCTAGAAAACTTTGATTTCAACCATAGGAAGCCCAATTACTTGAAGGGTACCATGCCCTAACCCTATGAGACCTTGTGGCCGGCCAAAAGGCACCCCTCCCCTATTTAAACATCTCCTTAGCTCCCCTTGCCTCTTTTTATTTCACCTACAAATCCTAATTTATGTTTTCCCCCAAATTTATCCCATTTCTCCAAATCAACTCTAAATTGAGTCCAATCAATTGCAACACACTCCCCTACTGTAGAAGAGGTCATTAATGGATAGCTAGCAAGGATTGGAAGCAAGTTGACCATTGGAAGTGCAGGGATTTGGCTCTCAAGTGTAATTTCATTGAGATTTCAACTCTCAATAGGTAATGGCCTCTAAACCAATTAATATTCTGATTTCTTTCCATAGATGCATTCACTTAGGGTCCCCCTAGCTGTAGGCCAAGTTTGGTAGGAAACCAAATCCATTTAGGGTGCGTATCGGAGGAGTATCGAGTGCTATGTAAAGTATTTGGTGAAATGCCGCATAAAAATGAATGTTAATGATTTTCAAAACTAATTATATAAAATTGTAGCTAAATATGTGCAGATTGATATTCCATTTGATGAGTCAATTTTTGGACACTTTCGTATCAGTTTTAGGGTACGAGGACACATCACGAGGCTGTGGTGCCTTTCCCTGCTACTCGTGTCCTATTTCTCACTGTACACGATACGTCGTGACACGAATTTTTGTAGACACATGGGGGCAACCTCTGATAGAATGCCCCTAAATTTTGGGTCGAATTGGTTTCGTATTCACGAAGTTATTCCACCTACACTGGTTTTGCTCTCTCACACACACACACACACGAGAATTGAGGCTCTGACACGGCCTAGAAACTAGGATACGACACGACTTGGACACTAATCAGTTATATGGACATGTGCACCTAGACCTAGGCTACCGTAGGATACAACCCCATGACTATTAGTTGGACACACGTGTCCCTAGACTGGTCGACCCACACGCACCATACCCCCTGTGTACTGTCTATACACTTACAGTTGACACCTTTGTTTGACACTATATTGGACACTTCGTGGACACGCACATGACACTTGGACACTCCCTAACATACTAGACACCTTGACACACACTTGTGTTTATTCTTCTAATGACACTCGAGCATATACTTCACCTGTACACTCTTATACACCATTGTAATTCACTTTGCTGTGACACTCTCACTCACTGTATTCACTTTGCTACGACATCTTGACACCACCGCGCACTGTTCGACACAAATTTTTACACTATATGTACACACTTGGATACTGGTGTAGGCAGTTTTGGTTAGGCAATTAGGCTTATGTGACAGTATCATAGTGTAGGGTTTAGTAGTTGAGTATATTATGTATTATACATATATACATATGTTAGGATTTTGTTTATGGTACTTGTTGAGTTCAAAATTTATGACGAAATGAGTATCAGATTTATGAGTTGGGGTTTACATTTTAGTGTTGGTGGTTAGCTTGGGTTTTGGCTTGAGCCTTAGTTCATTACATCAGCAGATTGCAGCAATACAACAGAGCCAATACAGCAACTGTAGCATGTAGCATTGCATCTTGCAATGTAATGCAATGCAAGTAGCAGCAGCAGCAATATAAGAAAGCATTTGCGGAGCTTTACTTTTTATTGTAGCAGTAGCAGCAACATAGACAGGTAATTGGCCTTGGTCAGTACCTGTGGGAGAGGGTATGGCTTGAGTGTGCCTTAATGGCCTTAGTATCAAAGGTCTGGCTTTGGTATCAGAGTTTGGGTATGTGGGATGTAGGTTAAATTTTGTTTTCTAAGATTGTATGTGAGTGTGTTCAGTTGGGGTTCCTGTTTATTGGTTTTGTACATGAGATGAGAGAGTAGGAGTTGAGAGGTTGGGGATGAGTCCCAGGATCAATTAGTTGGTTAGTAGGGCAGTGGCCAAGTTGTTTCAATTAGTAATGGGGATAGAAGTGGTGTCATGGGAGTGAGAGTATGTGAACTAGAAGGGGAGTCACTGTTTGGTATCAATGGGGTGGTAGTCTGGGGTTTGTGATCTGTTATACAGGTTATGTATGAGAGTATCTCAGTTTCTGAGATTTTAGTATAAGTTATAGGCATGTAAGAGTTTGGGGATAACATGGTGTATATATATATAGGGGGATAGAAGTGGTGTCATGGGAGTGAGAGTATGTGAACTAGAGCGGGAGTCACTGTTTGGTATCAATGGGGTGGTAGTCTGGGGTTGTGATCTGTTATACAGGTTATGTATGAGAGTATCTCAGTTTTCTGAGATTGTAGTATAAGTTATAGGCATGTAAGAGTTTGGGGATAACATGGTGTATATATATATATATATATATATATATATATATATATATATATATATATATATATATATATATGTTAGACTAGTATGATTTTAAGTTGAGGGTTGATGGTTGTTAGGTTTGTGTTAGGGTTGATGGTTGTTAGGTTTGTGTTTGAGATGGGGTTTGAGTGTAGGTTGTATACATATGTAGGTTATGATACATATGGGTTATACTTGTACAGATATTGTTATATACTATATATATGTTACTGGATATATAGGTAAGGTTAACTATATATATATATATATATATATATATATATATATATATATATATATATATATATATATATATTATATATATATATATGTGTGTGTGTGTGTGTGTGTGTGTGTGTGTGTGTGTGTGTGTGTGTGCATTATGAGAGTAAATATATATATGGTATGTATATATGTATATATATACATATATATATATGTATATATATATATATATATTTTTTTTTATATATATATGTATATATGTATATATGTATATATATATATATATATATATATATATATATATATATATATATATATATATATTTTTTTTTTTATATATATATATATATATATATATATATATATATATATATACAAGTATTGTATTATACCCTGGGTTGTGGTATCTTGGTATCCTAGTCTACCTTGTGACAGACTATAGATGATCTAGATTTGACCCAAATAGATCTAATTGAACTTGTAGACTAGAGTTTGACCAAACCCTAGACAGTTGACCAAGATAGCCTTGTTGTTGACCTAGTTTAATTTGACTAGAAGGTTGACCAACAGTTGAGTTTGACCTAGATTGACCTATAATCATGTAGATTGCATTGTAAACTTCAATTACTATATATTGAACATATTTTAACTTGTACTGCTCTAAACAGGATATTGTTACTCTGGTTCGGACATCTGTATTCATCAGTCATTCAGGGATCAGGTAAGTACATTCTCTGATAGTTCTTTCATTTACTTATCGATTACTGCATTTCAGTTCTAGTTAGTTCTATTTGATTCTCTGTTACAAACACGGATTGATATTATTGAATTCATGTATGCGACACACATACTTTACTTGTCTAGCCTCTACTATTCGAACCACCTATTAGCATCTTCATGTGCTGGTTGGACTTGTATTCGATTTATGTGTCGGATTATAGATTCACTTGTATTGTTGGACAGGAAAATACTTGAGTAGACATGTGAACATTCCTATTATTCGAACGACCCCTCTGTGAACTATATTCAAACAATAGCCATCCTACACTTGGCCAGGTGTGCGATGTGCCGGATTTACCCCTTCGCCGTTTTTTATATTTATCTCAACATTTTAAAATACACTTGGCGTATTGATTAGAATCATCATTAGAACCATCATGGATCATTATTAGCACCACCTTATTAGAATGTTGGTTGGAATCACATTCGACTCATATTGTATTAGACACATTGGAATCACATTTGACTCATATTGTATTAGACTCACACTGGAATTACACTTGACTTATATTATACTGTCTGGACTTATATCATGTTAATCTAGTTCAGCTAGTTTTTTACTTAAAGTATTCATTGCCATGATCTCTTGATTCGTTACATTACTTCTCTTGTACTTTAACTGTTGCTCTACATCATTACCTGTATAAAATTTTCATGTTCATCAATATAACTGTCTATAACTGCTTTACAGTCTTTGCCATATTTACTTGGTATTTCTAGATGAGTTGTGCTCGTTCCAATCCTGACTGGATACGTTGAAAAAATATTATAGATATTTGCCCCGAGGACACTTGCCCTACATTCTATGGACTCGGAGATGGATTAGCAACCTTTGGCCCCGACTCTCATGAGTGATCGGGAGACTAGCTAGTAGACTTGTTTACTTTTCATGTTTAGAACTTGAATTGTAATAACTTGAGATTTTGAGTTTGTATTTGAGTTGTTTGAGATATTATTATTTAGTAGTTTATATTTGTTGTTGTTGTTTAGTCTTTAGTTATAAACTTCTGTGTTATCATATCGTGCTTAGACTGTGATTCAGCTTCATTATATATATACTTATCCTCCATTCAGAGTTGAGATTATGGCAAGTACATTATATATTGCGTGAGTTGTTGTTTAGATAGTAACCTAGTACAGCGTTCTACCGCCGATTCTGCGGTGTAGGCTGGATGCTGTTACACACTTGTACTCTTACACAGGGTGCAGATCGTGACAGTTTTTAGTGGTAGCCTATGCAGGTCGAGATTCGCATTAGTGCGAAGTCATGGTAGTGCGACGATTAGTTATACTACTGCACGCCTGCGGTAAGCGATAAGGAAAAGGCTTTAGCATGAGAGGTTACTCAATCACAGTTAGGACTACTTGAGAAGATTCCTGGGATGACCCTTGAGAATCTCATTATAAACTATCTCGGAATTCGATTCCGACAGTTTCTGTCTACTTTCCTTGTTCGTTGATGAAATTGATTCTTGGTATTCATTGTTGCTTGATTTTCTACCAAGAAAAATCTTATGGGCTAGGTTGCCTCATTTATGGAATCTAGAATCTTCTACAGCCATATTAGCTGGCATGGTGAAGGTATAGAGTCTGATTTTGGATGTATTTATCGAGTGTAGGAATTTAAGATTTTTGCAACCAAGCTAGCGGCAATACAAAAATTTTAAATACCATAATTCTAGAGGTATGTACCTTAGTTGTGGACTCTATGGATTATCGTTGTCTACTTACTAGCGTGACGAGGATTCTGGTAACATGGTTCTGGATAGACGGGTATGATTATCAGATTGAAGAATAGATACCATATTGATGGTGCCCTAGTATAATGGAGTGGAATGTCAGTGTGGATCATTATTATGGATTAGATATAGGGAGATAGGCCACCTGTGGCACAACACCAAGCCTAGCACCCGAGGGGCGGGGCTTTTGCGCCGACAGTCGAGGAGACCGATGTTGCGGGTGACGGATTAGCAGGTCTGTCTTTCCTGTTCTTCTTCCCCATCTTGATTTGTGATTCCAGTAGTACCTGTCAGGATATTCGTGTGATATGCTAGATAGTGTAGTGACCCTGTTCGAGACTGTAAAATCACGACCAGTAGGACCATGATTGCATGTTATTTCTTGACCTTGATTGATTAGGGGTTTGACCTAGAAGGAGTAATCACCTTAAATTTTGAGAACAAAATTATTTTAAGGAGGGTAGACTTGTAACCACCACTTTTCAAAAATGTCACGACCCGCACCCAGTGTAAGGGCACGAGAAGTGGGTATGTCCAACATACGCCGCAATATCGGCGGTAGAACGCTGTCCTAGGTCACAACATCTAACAATATAACTGTACCTGTATAGATATTATACAATGGCAATTTTAGATATTATAAGTTGTAAAATCTCATATTTTGTATATATATATATATATACAATGGCAATTTTAGATATACACTTTCACATTTCTTATATATACAATGGCAATTTTAGTTAGGTATAAGTTGTGAAATCTCATATTTGAGTTATGATTGTTATTTTAGTTATATAGACTATATATATATATATATATATATATATATATATATATATAGATATATATATATATAATATATATAACTATAAAAAATAAAAAATATATAGAACTATATACCTACTAACTATATATAGGAAGTAATATATAGGAAGCTATATATATACATGGAAAACAAATATATTTCAAATCCTTATAAACTAACTATCAACACAGAATTCTTCTCAGAAAAGATTCATTACCAATATGAATTCAAACTTTAAGAATCAAAGTATCAAAACCTAAGATTTAACATTCAAACTGAACCCAACATAATACCCCAATCCAACTCGATACCCAAAATCAAATATGCACAACTAGAACTCGCGAAACTCGATAAACACGAAGGTATACACGTGTGTGACATGCTCGGGTACTAACAGGGTCAAACCCGTGTCTGTATCGTGTTTAGTCAGTGCGTATTGCACGGGTACTTGCACGCGTGAATAGAAACTTGCTCGTGGGCACGTGCCGCGCTCAATAGAATGCCACACGCAACACGAGGAACCTCGGGCTCGTGCACGTAGCTAGGCGGGGTCTAGGTCTAGGTGTACACCACACAGACACGTGTCTACGTCGTGTCGACGCGTCGCAGGACACGCGTATCCGTGCGGCTGTACGCGTGCATGCAGTCTCGTAGGCGCATATCGATGTCCGTAGCTCGCGACATGAGCTACATCGTGCCACATGGTCGAGTCCCTGGGTAGAATAGGTCTAGGGCTTCGTGTCCATGCTCCTGGAATGAGTCCTCGTCGCGTCATGTCCGCGAACGAAGGCCGTGTCAGCGGCATTTTTTCGTACACATGCACAGTTCAGCCGACCAGTGCGGGTTAGATTTCTCCGCGTACGCTCCACGAAATATCGTGAAATTTTAGAAGCACGTGGACAGAGGTTGCCCCCACGTTTCCATCAAATTTCATACGAAACCGTGTCCTTTGCGTCGAGTTATGATACTCGAGCAGCAGGACACGCACGGGGATCCTGTGCACGTATGTCCGTGTCCGATTTGGAGGCCAAAAATGTGCCAAAATGAGATCCGTCTTCACGAAAGTTGTTTCAAATATACACAGCAATAAATTCGTGAAAATGGAACCGAAAAATATGAACTTTCGATTCTAAGAGGCATTTCGTAGAACACGTGTTCCAATACACCGATACGTGTCCGATACACATATCAAACGGATACGAAATCCTACCAAACTACATGTACAGGTCCGAGGTACCTAGATGGATTTATCTACGAAAAAATTAGAGTTTTACAGGTGTTTAGAGGGGTTTACCTATTGAGAGTCAATATCTCAATGAAACGAGCCTCTAAATGCGTCGACACCGGTTTCCTCCAGTCCAACGCTTCCAATTCCTTGATAGCAAGTCTCCAGCAAGTTCCTCTCCTCCCAAGGATCGCAACGCACTTCGTTTGGATGGATTTGGATGAGAATTGAGAAAATTGGACTTTTGAAAGATGAGGCTATTTCTAGGGTTTTGAAACTTGGTGGCTACAAAGCTATACACCTAAAGAGGGGGGCTGCTATTGTGGCCGGCCAGGGTATTGCTAGGGTTAGGTTAGGGTTTAGGATGGGCCACCATACAATTAAAGTCCATATAAAGCCCATTAGCAAAAAGGCCAAAAAGCTACATGCTAAAATAGCCTAAAAATGATTTAATTTGTTTCCTAATTAGGACTAATGATCTAAATTAAAATCTAATTTGCTAAATAGGATTCTAATCACATGGTTAGTCTTCTAATCAAGGTTGACTAAGGTTAAACCGTCTACTACCTCCAAGGGCACTAAACAAAAACTAAACACCAATCAATTTAATACTAAAATAATCAAAAATTTAAAATATCACACAATGACTAAAATACCCCTAATCTAGAAAAGTAGGAGGGATAAATCTACCCTCCTTAAAATAATTTTGTCCTCAAAATAAAAACTGAACAGGTGAGAAGGATAGAAAAATCATACCTCAAGACTGAAGAAGATAAGGGTATTGCTCGCGCATCTCATCCTCCCTCTCCCAGGTAGACTCACCTTGAGAGTGATGCCTCCATGCGACGCGAACCAAGGGTATCGTCTGGTTCCTCAATACTTTCTTTCGTCGATCCAGAATCTCCACAGGCTGTTCTGGATAACTAAGAGTAGGGCCCACCTCGATCTCAGAATGATCCAGTACATAGCTGGGATCTGGACTTATACGGGACATAATATATGGACATCGCCTATCTGAAGCATCCGCTGGCTCATCAAGTTTTGTATTGAGAAATGAGAAGAGCAGAGTGACTTATAACTTAAGAGAAGAGTGAGACTTAGTGATTGTAATCATGGACTCGTGCCGCCTTTGTAATCCTTATTCAATATCAATAAAGAGCTTCTTTATATGACTTGTGTTTGGTTTTTAACTTTCTGTTGGCATCTTTCAATGTTTCTACTTCGGGACTTCTGTGCGACGACCCCGTCGCTTAGCCTGTAATCGACCGTTATGGAACCCGCCATACGTGAGGGCAACCTAGGCTCACGGGGCATCACGCCTTAGCGAGGATGTATCGATGACATCGATAACAATAACAATAATGATGAAAATTCAAGAATACTAGTACGAGGTCAATACAACGAATAGTCATCTAAACCTCGCATCATGAATGTATCGGTGTCATGTGGTCAATCGTGTCAATGGACATACCATTATGCATGTAATGCCTATTATCAATACTCGGTGTCATCATCATGACATCGGTACCCGTCTACAAAACGGACACTATGTATCGACGTTCCTACGTTATGCAATGCTAATCAAAACAACAAGAAAGAAAAATAAAACAATCTGTAACCATGATACGGTACACTTGCCTGCTACGGTGTCATCTGACTGGTGTCTTCAGTTGGAGGTGCAGCGAATCTAAGTTGTCCTATTATAACATATTCTAATCAATACACACAATCTAACTCAATTAATATAAAAAAATATGATCATTTGCACAATGTCAACCAATATGGTGATGTTCATGCCAACGATCCAATAGTTGCGTGGCCTTGGACAACGTGCCAATAACCATGTACCATGCTACTGTCTATTACGCCGTGTGAGTCTCGTGCATCGTGTTACCACACGTACATTTAGGAATTTATATGATTTCGATACGCGTAATCCTAAACATACATAGAAACGACACGATGTCCCAAAATTTACGACAACGTAAAAATATACTTCTAACACGCACGTAGCCTCTCAAACACGCATGTCGACAACAAATAAAATTAAAATTAATATGAATTAATTTCTGGAATTTATATTTATTTAGTGAAAAATACTAAAACAATTGCCGTTGTATGTACAAAGTTTCGTTGCACGTCGACTAGGTGTTTTAGTAACTTGCCAACAAGTTTGTGCATGCAAGGTTGCCAACTTACGAAAAAATTATTTAATATATAAAATATATTAATTTATATTTTGAATATAAATTAAAACAATTTATAAACATTATTTAATCATAATATATACAAGAAATAATTATCTAGTTAGTATGTCTAGATAATGACACAATATGGCCAACTTACCTATTTATTTGGAACCAATTATAATAGAAAAATAAATTTAATATTTAATTCTGAATTAAATCAGAAAATAGTACTAATCATGATTTCATATCAAGTGGTACATGATTTACTTTATAAAAAAATTATTACGCAGTTTGGATTTAAAACAACTAGGTTCAAGATATCTAAACTAGTCTAGGTTAATACCTTTGTTACTTTGATTCGCAAGTAGATTATCAATAAAATAGTAACAAATTATGATTTAGATTAATTCTAGAATAACACAATATTAATATAAATTAATCATAATAAACATGGTTGACATGGTTATAGTTATCGAAAGAAAGTCGTAGGCAACTAGTGCGACATACCCGAAAATTGGTCATAGTTTTCTATCGCTTATCATGCAAATTAATTTGATCTAATAATCTAAAATTAAACAAAAAATAAAGAATATCTAGAGATAAATATCTTAGAAATTTTATTCAAAGTATCGGGTTATAATATACCATAAGTCGGCACAAGTCGTTACCAACTCATTCCAAGTTAAATAGATTACGGTGACAGAAATAATGAAGTTGCAAGCAAATATATATAAAAAACTTAATGAGATAAATTTTGGACATAGTGAGATGTTATAAGAGAATGTTAGGAATGTTACCAAGGGGTTAGTTGCTGCCGTGGGGTCTCCTAAGAGTGCACAAACAGCAGTACACCGAATTCGGTTTCAGCCTTAACACTTTGTCGTAGAACGAGTGCCACGGACAAACCGTTGCGATCCAAGAGCTGAGGCTTTGAGGGAAGGTAAAGTACACATATAGGTACAAGTTAGAGTCAGGGTGAAGGAGGTTTGGTTGATAAAAGTTACAGAACACAGTAATAAAGATGTTTTTACCTTTGAAAAACTTATTACAACATTTTTTTTGGAAATCGGCTAGCTTGTCGGGCTGTTTTGAGGAAGTTAAAGTGAGTTTTGATGAAAAGTTTGTGACAAAAAATGTTAAGGATAGAGAGAGAGAAATAAGTGATGTCGCACGAGCCTAGGTTGCGCTCGTGCAAGACCAAGTCCAGAAACGGCCGATTGAAGCTAGGCCACATAGTCGCATAGAGTGTCCCCATTTGTAGCAGAAAGTAAATGAACACAAATTGAAACAACTCATTAGTCTTTATTGATATTCAAGAAGTACTATAAGCGACGCTAGGCCGAGATTATAAATCGCTCAAGCTCTCTCTCTCTCTCGAAACATAAAAGACGTGCCAAGCGGCTTACAACATGGGTTGATACATGGCGATGTTCCAACACATTATGTCCTGTATATGGTGCTTCAGTTCCTCTGTAATTGTCACAACCAACACCCGCTTTTCGGATGCGAGCTCGTGAGTAAGCCAGCTACACATCAAGCGGACTCCAGCCCGACTCGAATACGTAAACGCTGTCAAGGCTATGGTATACTGCCAAATCTTGGCAATGCAATCTATATCTCAAATCCACAAGAGTAATATGAGCATGAATGAACAAATATGGGTCGTGGTCTGTAGCCCACTAGCATAAATGTCCGATAAGACTCCAAAGAATGTGACAAGAGTCTATAAACTGAATCAATAAATAGGATATCGCATGATAATGAAAGGAAAGCACGAGTTGGATAATAAACGTGATATCAGTACCTGAATCTCGCAAGCAATAGCGAAATCATCTGAAACCCGCGAGTGTCATGAACCTCCACCATCCAGAACAGCTAAATAACTTCTTGCAATCGCTAAACTTGAAGAGATCATCAGGTCCTCAGGGGACATAGCAAGATACATAAAAATATGTCCATCTAGCAGTTTAATCATGCATGATAATATATACATGATATAACAAGGAACGACACTTAACATGGCAAGAGACTACGACCAAAACTGCTAACAAGTGACTATTGACAAGTGGCTACTGACAGGTGCCTATGAACTGGAATACAAGAACAATTATACGTAACTGAATTGCTGGATGAACAAGTTAACACGAGATCAATGGAATACCAAACCCTCGTCCCGAGTGGACTCGCAGGTTTGAACTAATCACTAACCCTCGTCCCGAGTGTGGACTCTCTGGCTAGTTCACGGCAAGGCACCCCCATCCCGAGTGTGGACTCTCTGGTGCAAGTTCACGGCAAGGCACCCTCGTCCCGAGTGTGGACTCTCTGGTGCAAGTATAACATCCTCGTCCTGAGTGTGGACTCACAGATGTAAACAGATCAAGGCAAACACCCTCGTCTCGAGTGGACTCTCTGGTGCCAAGAAAACAAATACCCTCGTCCCGAGTGTGGACTCTCTGGTGCAACTGATCAACCCTCGTCCCGAGTGTGGACTTTCTGGTTGAGGAAAAACGATATAGGGAGATAGCAGTTCAACTACACGTACTCATTCTATGACACGACTCAAGCAAGGTACTGGTGAGACAAGGTATGACTCAGTCAAGACACAGTCCAGTCCAGTATAACTACACTGTCAAGTCAAGCAAGACCATAAACTGGTGAACACGGTATATAGAAACTAGATAAATTAAGTCAACTAGAAAGCTGATGAATCATATAAAAATCTATAACAAAGAGAGTATCTATGATAATACAATAATAACATGAACACTATAAACATGAAATTAAACTGTAGAGGGAGGCAAGGTATCTTGCCTGGTGTTTTGTCCAATCTGTGCTGAGACTGCAAGCATCAAAATCGTATCCAAGCCTAGGTTGAATTAACGCTACTACGGTTCACAGAAGATCTAACAAAGCCCAACAAGCAACCAAGAATTACTAACCAGTATCTTCGTATACTTATATATAAAGCTAGGCCTTAATAGGGTTTAATTTAAGAAAATAATCTTTCCTTTATTACTTATATATTTATGAAAATAACTAATTGTATCTATACCTTATAATATGTATGACCGCAAAACTCAATATAGTTATCGTATACAAAATTTTATATATAACTTATATATTCAAAATAATGACAGTTTAATATTTAAATACAAACAAAATTTTAATGTATAAAAAATAATAATATATTAATGGAGATACAAAAATCCTATATACATAATTATAGACATGTTACACTTAAACATTTACATAAATATAAAAGACATAAAATAATGTCTATATAATAATCATTAATAGTGCATCCTGGCTAAGTGTGTATATATATATATTTATATATATATATATATATATATATATATATATATATATATATATATATATATATATATATATATATA